>SJYX01008809.1:386733-414492 GCA_006410675.1 Oreotragus oreotragus
TACATATACACAATGGAGTATTACTCAGCCATTAAAAAGAATACATTTGAATCAGTTCAATAAGATGGATGAAACTGGAACCGATTATACCAAGTGAAGTAAGCCAGAAAGAAAACCACCAATACAGTATACTAACATATATATATGGAATTTAGAAAGATGGTAATGAGGACCCTGTATGCAAGACAGCAAAAGAGACACAGATGTGTAGAGCAGGCTTTTGGACTCTGAGTGAGAGGGAGAGGGTGGGATGATTTGGGTGAATAGAATTGAAATATGTATACTATCATGTGTGAAACGAATCGCCAGTATATATTTGATACAGGATGCAGGATTCTTGGGGCTGGTGCATGGGGATGATCCGGAGGGATGATGTGAGGTGGGAGGTGGGAAGGGGGTTCATATTTGGGAGCTCATGTACACCCGTGGTGGATTCATGTCAATGTATGCCAAAACCAATACAGTACTGTAAAGTAAAATAAAGTAAAAATAAAAATTAAAAAATAAAATAAAAACAAACAAACAAAAAAATAAAGCCAGTGGTAAGGGAGACTGCCCTAGGAATCTAAGGATATTTTTCATAGTACTGGAACTATCCAGTATAATTAAAATTAATATCTTGTAAAAGCTAATAATATCTCTTCTTGTTTTCTTTAACCACAACTGAAAGAATAACCACCTAGGGAATTAAGATGAAATGGATAAATTGATTTATGTAAATCTATTTCAGTTTTCACTTACCTTTACATCTTATATTGTCCATTCTCCATATATGTGTGAGTATACAGTATAACATGGAAATATATTTAAAATTTGCTATTTTAATTTTTTCTCTAAAAATAATTTTCTACTCAGTTTTTTCCCCCTTATATATGGTTCTTGCTTCCAAGTCTTTCTTCCTCAAATTCAAATGGTCTCAGATAAATGAATGGCAAGTAAATGCCTCAAAAAAGGACTAAGCATAATAAATAGCAGCTGACATGACATTTTCAAAATTACACATAAAAAATGTTTCTTTTCTGTTTATTTCTATGTAAATATTCTGGATGAGTAGTTCTAATGTCTTTATCATTCTGTGCTGTATATAGTGCATTCAGGAGACAGTTACAAAAAGAACAGTAGAGGTTTGTGAATACTCAGTGAAAGAGGCACACACTGTCTTCTTTTTATAAACAGGCTTGGTGTAGCTTCATGTCCAATATACTCAACCAGGATGAACTTTTATTTGTCTCTTTATACTCTATAGTACATAACTTTACTACATAGTTGTAGTGTTCTCCTCTTAAATATTTTATCCTTTTCTTAATAATTGAATTTGTCACTGTTCTTTCATTATATTTTATTATATAATTTGATCATTAATTAATTAGATATTTTCATTATTTCAGTTATGAAGATAAAATTTTATCCCAAGTTATTATAAAAAGTTTGTCATTTATCTCCAAGTTACTAGTTTCTGTTAGATAAGCTAATTTTCTACATAAATGAATAAGTGTTTATTTAATAAAGGCAGTAGTAGATTGTTCTTTCTATTTCAGGACAGTGAAACATTTTGGTAGAGATACTATTATGTTGCAAGTGAGGTGCACTGAGTTTGTCCCTTTAATTACAGAGGCAAAATCAATTTATAATCACCAATCCTTGATCATGCTTGTATTTGCAACCCAGCTTGTTTTTAAATTTCGGTGACACTTTTTTTGTTTGTTTTTTTTGGTAATGAGTGAAAGGATGAATTATTTAGATTTTAAGGTTTTTATGCAAATGGATTTTTCTCATATTTCTTATTGCAATCTGCACATTAGAAGCATGCTATATTAGTAATTACACTATTAGTGGTTTGTTCTGGATGCAACTCTAAATAGCACTNAAGATAAAATTTTATCCCAAGTTATTATAAAAAGTTTGTCATTTATCTCCAAGTTACTAGTTTCTGTTAGATAAGCTAATTTTCTACATAAATGAATAAGTGTTTATTTAATAAAGGCAGTAGTAGATTGTTCTTTCTATTTCAGGACAGTGAAACATTTTGGTAGAGATACTATTATGTTGCAAGTGAGGTGCACTGAGTTTGTCCCTTTAATTACAGAGGCAAAATCAATTTATAATCACCAATCCTTGATCATGCTTGTATTTGCAACCCAGCTTGTTTTTAAATTTCGGTGACACTTTTTTTGTTTGTTTTTTTTGGTAATGAGTGAAAGGATGAATTATTTAGATTTTAAGGTTTTTATGCAAATGGATTTTTCTCATATTTCTTATTGCAATCTGCACATTAGAAGCATGCTATATTAGTAATTACACTATTAGTGGTTTGTTCTGGATGCAACTCTAAATAGCACTTGTGGTGTAAGCAGTGATCATGGTCTATATTTGCAGACTATTAGTCTTTTGAAAGACCTTCCAGGGATACGAACAACTTGGCAAACAACCTACCAAGTTCTCTAAAAGAACTTGGAGTTTATGTGTATGTTTTAAACTTGCGCAAGATCATCCAGGGAATTAGCATGAATACATGATTTTATCCCTTATCTTCATACATTATTAATCTAATTACTTTCTGTCTAACCCAACTCCTTTAGTTTATAGTTTGTCTGTTTCCTCTAGTTCTTTATTAATAGAAAGTCACCAAGATTCTTGTAAGCAAACATAATTAAGTCACTTACTATTCTATCTTTTGTTGATTGATAAATTCATCACAATGTAGATATTCTGTCTAATACTTTATAATAAGTAACTACCATTGAACATTTATCAAGTGCTAACTCTATATTTAGCATCTGTATGCCTTTTTTTCATTATTCTTAAAAATAGCTTTTGAAAAAAAAATATTCTTGAGATTGTTGTTATTCAGTTTCCCAGTCATGTATGACTCTTTGTGACTGCATGGACTGCAGCATGCCTGGCCTCCCTATTCCTCACCATCTCCTGAAGTTTGCCCAAGTTCATGTCCTTTGCATTGGTGATGCCATTCAGCCATCTCAACTTCTGACACCCTCTTCTCCTTCTCCCCTCGATCTTTCCTAGTATCAGGGATTTTTCCAGCGAGTCGACTGTTTGCATCAGATGCCCAAAATATTGGACATTCAGCTTCAGCCTCAGTCCTTCTTCCAACAAATATTCAGGGTTGATTTCTCTTAAAATTGACTAGTTTGATCTCCTTGCTGTCTAAGGGACTCTCAGGAGTCTTCTTTAGCACCACAGTTCGAAGGCATCAGTTCTCTGGTGTTCTGCCTTCTTTACAGTTCCACTCTCACAACTGTACATGACCACGGGGAAGATCATAGCTTTGGCTATATGGACCTTTGTTGGCAGAGTAACGTCTCTGCTTTTCAACGCTCTGTCTAGGTTTGTCATAGGTTTCCTGCTAAGAAGCAAATGTCTTGTGATTTCAAGGCTGCAATCACCATCTGGAGTGATTTTAGAGCCTAAGAAGAGGAAATCTGTCATTACTTCCACCTTTTCCTCTTCTGCAGTCCATGAAATCACAAAGAGTTGGACAGAGCTGAGTGACTAAACTTTCCTCTTCTATTTGCCATGAAGTAATGGGGCCAGATGCATTTATCTCAGTTTTTTTTTTTTTTAATTTAGTTTTAAGCTGGCTCTTTCACTGTCCTCCTTCACCCTCATCAAGAGGCTCTTTAGTTCCTCTTCATTTTCTGCCATTAGAGTGGTACCATCCACATAACTGAGGTTGTTGATGTTTGTCCTGCCTGTCTTGATTCCAGCTTGTAACTCATCCAGCCCATCATTTTTCATGATGTGCTCAACATATATGGTAAACAAACAGAGTGACAGCAGACAACTCTGTCATACTCCTTTCTCAATCTTGAACCAATCAGTTGTTCCATCCAGGGTTGTAACTGTTGCTTTTTGACCTGTATACAGGTTTCTCAGGAGACAGGTAAGATGGTCTGGTATTTCCATCTGTTTAAGAGCTTTGAACAGTTTATTATGATCCACACAGTCAAAGGCTTCAGCATAGTCAGTGAAACAGAGGTAGATAATTTTTTCTGAAATTCTCTAGCTTTCTCCATGATCCAGTAAATATTGGCAATTTGATCTCTGGTTCCTCTTCCTTTTCTAAACCCAGCTTGTACCTCTGGAAGTTCTTGGTTTGCATCATGCTGAATACTAGCTTTCAAGATTTGAAGCATGACCTTACTAGCATGGGAGATGAGTGCAATTGTCCAGTGGTTAGCACATTCTTCAGTACTACCATTCTTGGGAGTTGGGATGAAGCTTCACCTTTTCCAGTCCTGTGGCCACTGCTATGTCTTCCAGATCTGCTGACATGTTGAATGTAACACCGTGATAGCATCATCCTTTAGGGTTTTGAACAGTTCTCCCGGAATTTCCATCACATCCACTAGCTTTATTAATAGCAGTGTTTCCTAAGGCCCACTTGACTTCGCTTGAGAAAAGATGATAATTTCAAACCAAACCTGTGTGACTCACATGCAGTAATCCTAACAATTATTTAGTCTTCTATACTCTTGCTGAGATTCAAATACTTACCAATTTTAGATGTCTTAACGTCATCATAGTCTGATAAATGTAGATTCTAAATTGGTAAATTGAGATGATTCTTTTTTATCTCACAGATTATATTACAACTTTTCCTGAATGAATAATGTGTTCAGTGGTCCTATTAGTTGCTTCTAAGAAAAAAATACAATTTCTTTCAGTATCTCTTCTTATAAGAAAGTATTACCAAGTCCAAGCTCACTCTGCTTACCACACAATAGGCCAATAAATGCTGGAGATAAGGTGCTGATGAGGTAAGGCATAAAACTTTACTTGGCAAGTGAGCTAACCAAAAAGATGGCAGACTAATGTCTCAAAATAACCATCTTTTTTGGGGCTTGATGCCAGGTTCTTTTCTAGATCAGAGATGGGAGAAGTGAGGAAACAAAGTAAAAAGACCATTTAATTCTTGTGGATGTCTCCTAGATGGCATGCCTTAGGCAGAGGGATGTGTTAGTCATTTGAAATGGAATATTATCACATCAATAAACAAGGATGTCATAACTATCCATGATTCTGACCCCACCCCCCAAAAATGTGAATTTCTGAGCCACACTGGCAAGCAGTAGACATGAATTTCTGAGCCACAGTGATAAGCAGTGCCACTCCTTATACAAGGAGCACAAGGATGTCACAGTCATTCACAGGTGGGCAGGTTCAGGTTATCTCCCTGTGAGCTAACAAACGACTTTATTTAAGGGTCAAGCAGAGGTGGGCAGGGTCCCCTGAGGCAGGCCTTTCTGTATGCTGAAACAAGGGTTAAAGTCAGAGAAACAGATTAAGCTTGGAGTCAAAATTAACCCTTCCAGTCACAAAAACGTAGCTATTGCAGTTACCCATAGTAAATACAATGGTAAAAAGTTGTATCCAATACATGTATTTAAGGAAATTGTTTTGAAGATTACATAATGTAAGCCAGGAACTTGGCATAGTAAATGGTCAATAAATAGCTGTTACTCAATCTGCTCTGTGAGGTTACATATATCACACTGGTCTAGTACTACATCCCTAGACTTAAGCCCAGGTCCCAAAACAGGAAATGTTCACAAATTATGTGTAAATGAAACATTAATGAATGTGAGGCATTTGGATAAAGGAGAAACAGTATGATAATTATTCTCGTTAAAATTATAAACTAGGAGATGAGTTTTGAGTGGAACTTTAAGGGATGCCTGTGACATGAACTGAGAAACGCGTTATTCCAAATCTAGAGACTATCATTTATTCACGTTCACAGTGATAAAAGGCTTATTGCTTAAGACAGACAGTAGCACAACACTTTAGGCCATTTTGGGTATGATATTGTGCTGCCTCAATTTTCTGTTGACTTGAAACCAAGGAATACTTACCTTCTTAAATTTATATATAGTAACTTTTTGTTTGTATGCTAATTAATCTAAATATGCTTTTCTTTCTTATACATTTATGGTGAATAAAAATTAGCAAGAGAGTAAAACATAATACTATTCCTCACAAAAATATAATTTTCAAGATAGATATACTGTTTTTATCTGACAATATTGATGTAATGTTCCTTAGATAATTCATTTTAGGTATTCATTTAAATTTGATTATTTCCAGGATTGTGTTTCATAATTACACTCATAGAACGTTATTTTTAATTTACATATGTAGCTATCTATTTACATTGTAAATAGAAAAGTAAACTTCTAAGTGTAATACTAATTTTAAAGAATATTTCAATTACTATCAATATAATGATTTTAATTGATACCAACTCAGTTTACTAAGATAGGATATCTGATGTTATTTTTTCATGTTTTAGCTAAATTTTAAGGAAAATAAATGAGAAGAAATTCATAAATTTTAGTGATTGCAGTCAGAACCTGCCCAACAACTTAAAGACTTTAGAACAGAAAATATTTATTCATTAAAAACAACACTGCATTCCCATTTAGTATGATAGACTCGAGACCTGAAAATATGAATGAGNTTATCGCTTAGGCTGTGTTCTATTGACTGTAGTCTTTCTAGCTAACAGTTTGAAATTTGGATGAATGCATTAGAAAAGCACTTTTTATCATGCCAGTGCATTCTTAAAATTAGCTGTCATATTTTAAAAGATATGTTTGGTACATCAAAGTGTTACTATAGAAAAGAAGGAGAAGAGAAAATCAATTTTATTGAAGTGTCCACTGCTTTTTCATAAATGGTAGCTAAATTTTTATTCAGTAATGTTTCCCAGTGTTTAATTAAACTGCATCATTTTTTATTTTGGAATGTAGGGAAATATCTGATTCTCTATCAATATAATAGGAATGAAGTACTTTTCATAAAATTTGACCCAGTACAAAAATAGATATTTATCCTTTGCCAAGACAAATTTGTGATAATGTTATTTTTTTGGACTCAGAAAGTCATAATTATTCTTATTAAAATGGAGAAATAGCAGATTATCATAAACATTATGATTTTATTTAGTTCTCATTTTTATACCATTAATCACAAACTAATATTTAAAACAAAAAACCTGAAATGCATTGAGTATTTAAGGTATATTCATCCATGAACTAGACCACACATTTCAGGTAAGTTTCTCTATGTAAAAAGCAAAGGAGTGAAGAAAGAAAATATTGTAACAAATGATCTGTTACATGCACTGGAATGTTCTACAGATATCAAAATCTTTTCCTTCAGGAAATCAATTCTGTGGTCAAAGAAATCAAAGAATATTTGAGTAATAATATGATGAAAGATTAAAAAGAAAACCTGTAAACTGTATTTGAAAGCTTCAGGGTATGTGAGAAATATCCAAGCTATCCAAGTTTTTCCATAGGCAAATTCAAAACAATCTGTATTCTTATTGAAGACATTAAGATTTATTAAAACTTTGAGAAATAATACATGGGTTTACATGATTTCATTTATTTATTTATTTATTTATTGGTTGCACCACACAATTTGCAAGGTCTTTGTTCCCTGACCAGGCATCCAGCCCAGGAAGAGAAAGTGCAGAGTCCAAACCATTGGACTGCCAGAAAATTCCTGATAATTTTAAATGTCAGCCATTTTATTTTGAAAATTAAAGAGAAACATGATAATTAAGAGGAAAATATGTATTAGTGTGTAGGGTGGGACTGGGCAATGCTCTAAATATTTAGATATTTCATAAAAAATAACCACACTATAATACTGTAAATACTATTATTATTTACTTTCTGTAAATACTATTGTTTGCTATCTCTAAGTAGAAAAAGGAGAGAAAGATTTCTTATACCGTTTTCTTCAAAATAAGGATTCTTAGAATGTGGATGTTCTATGTGAAGTGTGTATTCTGAAATTGCTTTGAGTATCCTCATTCAGTTCAGTTCAGTTGCTCAGTCATGTCTGACTCTTTGCAACCCCATGAATCGCAGCACGCCAGGCCTCCCTGTCCATCACCAAATCCCGGAGTTCACTCAGACTCACGTCCATCAAGTCAGTGTATCCTCATTACATTATTACAAAAATTAGCATGGTTTAATATGCAGAGTACATCATGAGAAACACTGGGCTGTAAGAAGCACAAGCTGGAATCAAGATTGCTGGAAGAAATATCAATAACCTCAGATATACAGATGACACCACCCTTATGGCAGAAAGTGAAGAGGAACTAAAAAGCCTCTTGATGAAAGTGAAAGAGGAGAGTGAAAAAGTTGGCTTAAAGCTCAACATTCAGAAAACAAAGATCATGGCATCTGGTCCCATCACTTCATGGCAAATAGATGGGGAAACAGTGGAAACGGTGTCAGACTTTATTTTCCTGGGCTCCAAAATCACTGCAGATGTTGACTGCAGCCATGAAATTAAAAGACACTTACTCCTTGGAAGGAAAGTTATGACCAACCTAGATAGCATATTCAAAAGCAGAGACATTACTTTGCCGACTAAGGTCCGTCTAGTCAAGGCTATGGTTTTTCCTGTGGTCATGTATGGATGTGAGAGTTGGACTGTGAAGAAGGCTGAGCGCCGAAGAATTGATGCTTTTGAACTGTGGTGTTGGAGAAGACTCTTGAGAGTCCCTTGGACTGCAAGGAGATCCAACCAGTTCATTCTGAAGGAGATCAGCCCTGGGATTTCTTTGGAAGGAATGATGCTAAAGCTGAAACTCCAGTACTTTGGCCACCTCATGTGAAGAGTTGACTCATTGGAAAAGACTTTGATACTGGGAAGGATTGGGGGCAGGAGGAGAAGGGGACGACAGAGGATGAGATGGCTGGATGGCATCACGGACTCTATGGACGCGAGTCTGAGTGAACTCCGGGAGTTGGTGATGGACAGGGAGGCCTGGCGTGCTGCGATTCATGGGGTCGCAAAGAGTCGGACACGACTGAGCAACTGAACTGAACTGAACTGATAAGACTTTGGACACCAGGAGAGATACTGCATGGGTTTATTCATTGACTCACAGGGCTTTAAAGCCTTCAGGGGCCTTAGAACACTGCCTACTCATTGAAAGGATGCAGAAAAAGAGATCAAGTGATGTGCCAAAGTTTATACCACAGGCTAGAGACAGAGCGAAGACCCAAACCTGCTGTGTAAATTCAGTGTTTACACTTGCATCTTGATCAGAGAAGAAAAGATCAGAGAATTAATTTGTAAACACCTAGAATATCTCATAAGCATTTGTTGTTTTAACAGTCATTTGAACAATTAGATCTTGTGTGCATGCTAAGTTGCTTCAGTCATGTCCTACTCTGTGCAGCCTCATGGACTGTAGCCTGTTAGGCTCCTCTGTCCATGGGATTCTCCAGGCAAGAATATTGGAGCGAGTTGCCATGCCCTCCTCCAAGGGATCTTCCTGACCCAGGGATCAAACCCTTGACCTGCATCTCTTATGTCTCATGCATTGGCAGGTGAGTTCTTTACCACTAGTGCCACCTGGGAAGCCCATAGCTTATCTTATCTAATGCTTATTCTAATCCTGAAAGGAAAAAAGGCCATTGTCCTCTACCTTGCAGCTGGGTATGCTAAGGCTCTAGAAGACAAGTAACTTGCCCAAGATCACTCATCTATCAGTGGCCACAGAGCTGGGACTTGAGCTTGTGTCCCGTGAGCTCAGGTTCATTTAAGAAGTTGTATTATAGTTCTGTCTGGCTTTATAAATGTCTCTCAAGCCCACATGTCTGTACCTATGTCTTTTTTTTTTTTTAATATGGCACAGCAGATCTTTTTTTGTTGTAATTGTTAAATTAAACTATAGTTGATTTACGATATTGTGTTATTTTCAGGTGTACAGCAATGTGCCTACTTATTCCCAAACAAATTCTTGGCAGACTTTTGCACAGCTCAGTCATCAGTTTAGATGTTGTAAAATCCTTTGTTTCGTTATATCAGGAAAATGGATATATTGACACACAAAAATGCTTGGGTGACAGCTGATTCTAGGATGTCACTGTATACCATGTTGTTTGTTTGTTTGTTTTTGTATACCATGTTTTATAAAGTATATTCTAAGACAGAGCGTCTTCAACTCTGTATAGTAAAGTTCATCTCTAATTTCCATATGTTCTGGACCAATAGTTTTGATAATACAATAAAAAATGTATTACTAGAACAATAATAACAGAATGTTGGAGCAATGTCACACTGCCATAAAACTTTCTAATCGTTTATCCTCAATTTTCTGATCTTGCTACAGGTCAGTACAGTTTATAGACCAGCATGGGTCTGGCAACCAGATTTTGAGAGACATGGTTCTAAGCAACACCATTCCTGAGAGAATCTCTGAGTAAAGAATTGCTTAATCAAATAAGTTTGAGAGCCCCATAAGCTAGAAACCATCAGTGCATATTAGCATGTTAAAGGCTCTGAGAAGTCCTGCATTAAAGAAGCTTGCTTAATCATTAACTCAGCATTTCCCAAACTGCCTGACCTCAAAACTCATTGTTCATGGAATGCCTTCCAACATCTTTCAGAATTCATATTTCTTGAAATACCCTTGGTTCTCTCTTGCCAACTCTGGCCAAAGCATAGGCCCCAGGCATGCCTGAGATGAAAGCTTGTCCTTTGCCCGTGTCCTCATGCATTGCCTTTTAAAAAAACAATTCTTTATAATCTTGTGATACACAAAATCATTCTCTGCATTTTACTACCTTCCACACCTGGTTCTGTCTCCCACACAGTACTGACTGTAGGTGACCTGGCTCCCAGACAAGATCAAAGTCATCTGAGATAGCCCCATTACACTTGGCCACTGCATCCTGCAAACATACCTACTTGCCCGCCTTCATGAAGGTGACTTGGGATGAGTCTTCTTCCTCTTCATTACTGCCTTTTGCATGTAATAGGGATCTTCTTCCCTTTAGTCCAGTTCTGTGATAACTACTCTGTTTTTAGTGAAAACTATATACCCACACGAAAATATAATTTTCCTATACAACACATGCAATACTGTTCCGTAAGCAGTGGTTCCTATTATCAGACTTTATTCCCACTTTCTCATTCTCTCTCTTTGTCTACTGCACACTGTTATGGACTGGTTGCTGGTTTTCAACCTTATATTAGGTAATCTCTGGGGCTTCCCTGCTGGCTCAGAGGTAAAGAATCCATCTGCCAACGCAGGAGATGTGGGTTTGACCCCTGGGTCAGAAAGATACCCTAGAGAAGAAAATGGCCACCCAGTCCAGTATTCTTGCCTGGGAAATCCCACAGACAGAGGAGCCTAGCAGGCTACAGTCCATAGGGTCGCAAAGGAGTCAGACACAACTGAGCTGCTAAACAACAACGACGACAACATGTGCCCTGACATGAGTTCCATGGAAACGCCAAAGCATTGCTCTCATGTATAGTCTCCTAACGGGCCTCACAACTGTAATTCTATACACTCTTCTAGAAGCATGATTTTGCTTCTGTGGGCTGCTTCTCCTGGGCACCTCACTGAGGTTATACACTGACCTTCAACATGCTTTAGTCCACTCTTCACTCTATAGATATCTCTACTTTCTTATTCGGCCACTCCAACTTCTGTACAAAGCTCTTTCCAGATATAACCACACACATTTAATCACAGTCACCCCATCCAGTACCCATATGAGTACTGAGCTCCCCTTGCATCCAAGCACTGTAGCAGCCTGCCTTGGAAAGACAGAATGAGCTGGCCAGGATCCTTGCCCCAGGAGAATCCCACTTCCCAGGTTCTGACATAGTGACGTTTACAACGCTTGAAAGCTCAGGGCAGGAACTTCCAAACTGCATTTCCCCAGAATTAGTATTGTATAAGACATAGACAGACAGTCTTTACCAAACAGAGTTCTGGAATTAAATAAATTTGATTATATGTGCTAACCACATATTATGCATTTTGAAGAGGCTATGTATAGTAGGTTTTTCTGAAAGTACTTGGCCCGCAAGTCATCTTTTCATGTAACTCGTGTTTGAGACAATATCATGCCTCTGATGCCATTTGGGAAAGGGTGCACTGGAGTAGCTTCAGCCAAGTCCTTCCAAGTGCTAAGGGCCACACTGAAGTCATTCAGTTACCCTGTGTGTGTGCATGCTAAGGCGCTTCAGTTGTTCGGACTATGTGACCCTATGGACCTAGCCAGCCAGGCTCCTCTGTCCATGGGAATTCTGCAGGCAAAAATTCTGGAGTGGGTTGCCATGCCCTCCTGCAGGGGATCTTCCAGACCCAAGGATCAAACCCAAGTCTCTTATGTCTCCTGCACTGGCAGGTGTGTTCTCTACCACTAGTGCCACCTGGAAAGCCCTCGGTTACCCTAGTTAGGTTGAAAATAGATATCTCTTTGTGATTTCCCTTAGTTCTGCCTTTTGAATGATAAATAAGTAGAGTTTGCACCTGCTGCTCAGTTACTTGTTTTCACAAAGGTGTGTGTTCTGTGTGATTTAGTCCACTCTTCACTCTACAGAGCTCTCTGCTTTCTTACTCAGCCACTCCAGCTTCTGCACAGGGAAGTGTCTAGAGCCCTCATGACTCCCAGTCTGTATTCCTAACACAGATCTCTCCCCTGAGGTCCAGGCCCCATGTATTCTGCCATCTGCTGGACAGCCACCTATTGGAGATCTTTAACAGGATGTCCAACATGCGCTTCAGATGGATTTGTCCCTCATAGAAGTGACAGCTGCTTTCATAAAACTCATTCCTCCATCTGCATTCCTCATGGCCTCCTTACTACCATCCAGTCAGAAGCCTAGGAGATGTTCTGAACTCCATCCTCCCAGCAGGGTTGTTGTTACTAATTCCTCTTGGTTCTCCCTTCCAAGAAGCTCTTAAATTTGCTTCCTATTTTCCATCTTCAACTGCCATTGTCTATCTTGGGGTTCTCATAACACTAATTTTCTAATTGGCTTCTGTCTTACACCAAGTTTTCTGAGAAACAGACTCTGAGACTTGCATGCAGAAAGAGGGCTATGGAGATTAACCCTTTTCGAGTAGGGAAGGGGGTGGAGGAAGTACAACCAGGCAGATGGAGTTGAACTTTAACAAAGTTGCAAAAATAGCCTCAGCCCATCCTACAGGGTACTCTGGAGCTGGATAATGCTTCAAAGTTGTCCCTACTAGATGCAAGGGTTTGGTGTAGGAGAGCCTTAAACCAATTCATTCCACTGTCTTCAACCTCTGCCCTCATACTCCCATCCCCTACTCCCCCAATCCCCCCGCTGAATGTGTCTAGCCCCTCAGCTTCTCTCTGGGATGGCATAACCTTTGGCCAAGGGCAGTTCCCAGCATGGATCTCAGCTGAGAGTCACCAGCTTCTTCCAACAGGTACAAGAATGAGTGTCCTAAAGGTCAAAGTAGCACATGTTAGCATACATGGCCTGAAGTGCTGCTTTCCACCTCACTCCCCACAACACTGCCAGAGGGGTTTTTCTAAACTAAAATTCAATCACACAGCAGCCTTACTCGAAACCTTACCTACAAGATAATTCATATCTGATCTCGGTCTATGTGTGAAGCCTTGTCCCCCACAGCTATTTTCCTTGCATGCATTCTTGCTCCACCACCAGTCTACTAACACTTATCAGTCCTTCATGAGTGCTACTCCCCCTGCTGGGAATGACTTTTTCCAACTTTTCTCACTGAGGTGAGGTGAAGTCGCTCAGTCGTGTCCGACTCTTTGCGACCCCATAGATTATAGCCTACCAGGCTCCTCCGTCCATGGGGTTTTCCAGGCAAGAGTACTGGAGTGGGTTGCCATTTCCTTCTCCAGAGGATCTTCCCAACCCAGGGATTGAACTCAGGTCTCCCACATTGTAGGCAGACGCTTTACTGTCTGAGCCACTAGCAAACTCCTATTCATCCTTTAGGGCCTCGCATAAGTATCCTTCTTGTGTGATGCCTTCTTTAATATCCTCAAACAGAGATAATATCCTATAGGCTCTTGTCATAGTCCTGCAGTTATTAGGTTACATAACGATTAGATTGACTTCCTTAAGAGAAAGGCTTATGTTATATTCATTTTTGAATGTAAGTGAATGAATCAACCAGCCATGCGCATCAGTATTATGTAAAGCTGTGTCTACTTGGGTTGACACAAACTAACTAGATTTGACTTTAGTCTAGTCAGTTTATTTTTTCAGGGACTTAATCTGGTTGTCCAGTGAAGGCTGTGGGTTCCCTGAGGGGAGGGACTCTCTCACTTAGTTCAGTATATACAGCTCAATGCTTTGAGGCAGTTGGGTGTTTAATAAATCTTTCCATTATGTAGATGCTTTCTGTCATGGTGGGCAAAGGACATAGCCAGTGATCTATAGAATGTGTTATAAAAGGTATCAGAAGACCTGATTTGCCTAAAATCTCTCTTTCATAACTGAGGACATAAAAGAGAGGCCTCCCATCATGTCCAAGCTTCCCAGGTGGCTCACTGGTAAAGAATCTGCCTGCCAATGCAGGAGGCATGGGTTCAGGCCCTGGGTATGGACAATCTCCTGGAATAAGAAATGACAACCCACCCTAGTATTCTTGCCTGGGAAATCCCATGGACAGAGGAGCCTGGTGGGCTATACTCCATGGGGTTGCAAAAGAGTCAGACATGACTTAGCAACTAAACAACAATCACTCATGTCCATTCTGAAATTCTTGTTCTTATATTTCCTAATATATTGGACCTGTGGTCCCTGGAGTGAGGCAAATGCACTCTGGGGCCTGAGTAAGCTGATTCAACTGTAGAAGAGAATTTCTATATCTATTTATGCTATTTTACCCCTTTAAAATTTTCTGTATTTTGTGTTTGCCTTATAATGTCTGTAACACAGTTGTATAGTAACACATGCATATCATGTATAAAGCAATAATATAAGGGAATATAATCCTCAAAGCATTCTTTACTAAATAGCACATAATTAAAACAAACAAACAAACAAACAAACAAAAAAAACCTTAGAGACTCCCAGATTGCACTCTGAAGACTGGAGGCTTTTTCAACCTGTACCCAATAGCTTTTTAGCTGCTCTGATTGCTCAGCTGATTTGTGCTAAATGGACAGCTAAAGCTTTAGGGGAATCCACCTTGTGGAACAGCAAGGGGGTGGGGGAGGTGGCAGGAAGGAGGGGGAGGTGCAGCAAGGGGCCGGAAACTGACTGGGATTACAGCACCGAGCCTTGCTTAAAGGTGAATCCGCATAGCCAGAGGTCTGTTTTTACTTCAGTTGCGTGGTTATGTGGGGATGGCTGCGGGGATTCATTGATGGGGGAGGTGGGTGGGAGAAGGAGGGGAGGGCATCGTTAGCAATTCAGTGCCCCTTTGGCAAGTGGAAGCCACTGAGCCAAGTTAGCTGAGAAACCAGAGTATGGCATCTGAGGTGAGGAGACCCCAATCCAGCACCAAACCCTGGGGACCTGAGGACCACATTGAGATGATGCACCAGAATAGCTCTAGCAGCCACGAGGCAGCTTCCTGATACAGGAGCCACCTGTATGGGCATGGGCAGGAAATGGGCCTTCTCGGTGGGAGACGAGGCGAGGGAAGAGGGCAACTCCAACAGCAAGATTCTTGTGAAGAAGAAAAAGGAGGCACAGGGACACCCCAAAGGTGAACATGGCTAATGTCCCTGTTTAGCCCCAGTGATGATGAAGTGCACCTCATCCCTGCTCCCCAAGTCCTGATTCCACCAAAGAATCAGTGGAAAACTGTTTGATGGGCATGGTAGGGCACTCTTTATGGAGTTTTCTTACATACTAACTCTTTCCTAGTTTGTTTCCTAGGAAACAAAAACAATCAGAAGGGGAACAAATGCAATACCCTTTTATTTGGCTTTTAGGCCCTCGATTAGGTTCTTAGTATTCCACTAGCAGCAGACCATAGATGCTTTGAGGGCAACACCCACTTCTCGGTGATAAGACTTGGTGTTTGTGAAGCCCTCTAGTTAACGTTAACTTTTACATACTATTTATATATATCCTTACCACAACCCAGTAAGGTAGATGTTCTTACATCTACTTTACAGATAGTGATAAAAAAAAAAAGTTCAAATAATAAGTTCATCTATCTAAAACCCAGCATTCCACAGATGAGTAATCAAGGTCCATACTCCATTAATTGATTTACCACCAACAAAACACAGATACTCGTCAAAGCCAGGACCCATGCCCACTACTCACAAAACTCTATCTCCTCATCATTCTCCATGCCTTTGTTACACTTCCCTCCCAGCCCATGATGGTGCTAAAACTAGAGGTCAGCAGAGAAAAAGTGGCCGTGAGGAATGCCTAACAGATTGAATGGGCTGGGCCTTTCTACTCTCAAGTCTCCCAGCTGGTCTGTTCTAACAGCCTCTGTATCTCTTTGCAGCATGCAAAAGGAAAGAGCAAGAACACGGGAAGGATAGAGGCAACACACCCAAAAAGCCCAGGTTGGTCTTCACAGATGTCCAGCGTCGAACTCTACACGCAATATTCAAGGAAAATAAGCGTCCATCCAAAGAATTGCAAATCACCATTTCCCAGCAGCTGGGGTTGGAGCTGAGCACCGTCAGCAACTTCTTCATGAACGCGAGGAGGAGGAGTCTGGACAAGTGGCAGGACGAGGGCGGCTCCAATTCAGGCAACTCATCTTCATCAAGCACTTGTACCAAAGCATGAAGGAATAACCACGAACTGAAACCTCGGTGGAAAAGCTTTAAATAAAAAGAAAAAATTTTTAAAGACCAGGACCTCAAGATAGCAGGTTTATACTTAGAAATATTTGAAGAAAAAAAAAAAAAGTGTTATTTATAGTCCAAAGAAACCAAAGACATAGCTCACCTGCATTCTAACTTTGTTCGGAGACACACACTTCAGCTGGGTGACAACTTGGCAAGAAAAATTATGAGCAGGAAGGCACCACTGGATCTCACAGCTTCAGTCCGTGATCATCCTCGCTGTGCTTGGCTGTCTTGTGGTTTGGAGCATAGTGATTTTGAGCCATTGAGTGGACACCTTTAAGATCAGACTTTCTCATCCACTCCACTGCGCCATGAAGGTGTATGGTGTCTCAGTACTGTGTGTGGGTGTGTGCGTGAATACACCCACATGTACACATACACACCACCACCACCACTACCACCACCAGTGGTTAGGGACTTAGGCAGGGCTGGTCTTCAGGAAGGGTTGTGCTGTAGGAGTGCAACCAACATAATGTGGGGTTGTCTGAGTTCATGGGATTAGGAGCTTGATTTTGCTCAACTAGCCTAGCGTTTGAACCTGCCAGGCCCACAACCTAAATGCAGATTCAAACCCAGCAAAGAAATTTGAATGACACCTAAACCAGTGCATTCTCTTTGTTTGTTAAGGAATGTTCAGATATTTTTTAAGAAATGAAACAAGAGTCCATCCATTAAAGAAAGAAAATCACCTAGGTACCAAAGAACACACTTAATATTATAGTGCAGGTATTTTATTGCAATGATTTTAATAACCAAAGCTATTTTTACACAAGATACTATGTAAAGTTATACTTATGAACTGATCTAGCTGTAATACACATACCATGTAGAATCGTGACTATTGTTTATGACTCTTGAAGCATTTGAAATATTAGTTTTCAGAACTGGCAAGAAAGAATGTAGCTTCAGGGAAGCAATTTATATCATAACAGAGAGGTCAGTGCAGTATACATGTACATCCATATGGCACATTCCCTTTTGGGATCTATAAATGTCACTTAAGTAAACATATAGACATGACTCCATGTTCTGTTCATAGCTGAGAAAACCTGGTGATTCTTCCGAAGTAGGACCCATTTGCAAACTTAGAAAACTTAAGTTTAACAGGACAGGTAACTAAACTAGAAAATTTGTTCAAAGTCATTCTTTTTGGTAAAATGCCACTGAATGAAGCACCCCATACTTAGGCAAATTTGACTAAAATTTGCCTTATGCATTTGACACCAAATACCTATTTAAAATACTTTACAAACACACAAAATAAGCAGACCAACTTTATTATTAAAATGAACTACCTAGTTCATTATATCCTGAAAATATCATCGAGCTGATTTGATTGCCATTCCCAGACATTTTGTGACTTGGATACCACTAAAAATAACAGGTGCAACAAAGATTGTGGAACTGCATAGAGAAAGCAAGAATTCTAGTGGAAGGTAAGACCTTGGGTTCCATAGGTATTAAGCTATCTATTTCACTAAGCATAGCCTCCAAAACATACTACATTCTTTCTTGCTACTGCATTAAACTGGAAATTTTATAGCTAGATTCCACTCTCTAACAGGGACAGGTTAAAAACTAGACCTGAAAATTTCCAAATACAAAATTTTAAATTTCTGTTTTTTCAAATCACCTAAACCAGGGCTATAGAAATCAAGGCAAAAAAAAAAAAAACAACCACGAAAAAACCCACCCAAGGTAATACAGTTGTTCTAGTAGTACCCAAGTGAATCACTTGGTTCCCAGAAAAATTCTCTCGGGATCAGTTGAACTGTAACCATGTAAGTGGATACCTTTTGTACTAGAAGGTTAAAAACTGGGTACTCTTAATCACCACACCTAACTAGAAATATAAAATTAAATATTATCTCAATAATAAGCTATTTATTGAGACTCATTAAAATGCTAAATTAAAAATTGAACCATTTTGATACAAAACCTAACTTCTTAGGATCAAATATGAGCATCTTGTCCAGGTCTAGAAGAGGCAGGCACCTGGAGAGATGAACCCACAGGCCATCTGTGTCTGCTTCATGTCTGCTGTGGGATGAGAAAAGGAAACCAAGACATACTCCTCCTTGGGTGAAACTGTGCATTTGCCTTGACACATTTTGTCTTTGTCTTTTTTTTCAATCTCACCCCAAATTCCATCTTTAAATTTCCCCTTCTAAATATGGCACAAATATAGTTCAGCTATTAAAAGAAACCATTTAAATGGCCATCCTCTCAGATTTGCTAAAAATATAATCTTGTCAATGACCTAAGTGAAGAAGAAAAAAACTGATGAACATTTTTTTCTCTCTCCAGAAAAAGAGGGGGGCAATACAACACAATATATTTATCACTTAGGAAGGAAGAAAGCCTTTTTTATTTAAAACGTGAGAATTTTAAATGCAGGGAAAGTCAAGCTGTGTCTATACACAACCTTACCAGATTCAATACCCCAGGAAAAACGAAAGTTGAATTCAGACAACCATGTCTTTCGCTTTATTTTCCCTTTGTTACCCACTCAGATTAGTTGGTTACATTTTTGACCAACGCGATTAACATTTTCAACCAGTTATTTTGGTACTGCGTAGACACAGTCTCAAGGAATATTGCTACACTTTTAATACTCCCACCACAGTGTTTTGTTTTGTTTGGCCAAGCCTCATGGCATTCGGGACCTTAGTTCCTCAGCTAGGGACTGAGCCCATGCCCCCAGCAGTGAAAGCATGAAGTCCTAACCACTGGACAGCCGTGGATTTCCCCATAATTTTTTTTTTTTTGTTTTAAATAACCAGTGATCCTATTTGCTAACACCAAAGATAATTTTCATACCAGCATTGAATTTGCACCCATTATGCAATTTCAGGGCCTAGAGATATATTTTCTCATAAACAGATGCACAAATCAGAGCCTGAAAAGCAGTTTTTTTACTTGACTATTTAGGCATACTCACAAGCTTTGCTTTTTAGAAATCCTAATGGACAAACTCAGCTTCTCACAAGCAATACCTGTATTACATCACGTATGACTGATTCCTTCTTGCTTCTGACTTGGCACATAGAAAATGCTTCCATTATTCCTGTTTAGGCTGGCGTTAATTTACATCTCAAATGTCTTCACCTACCACACTCAACAGTGCTGCTTGTTCACCTATCATTTCTCAGTCCTTCAGTGAAATCACCTAAAAAGATACCGCACTCTTTTATTTGTATGCATGTTTATTCCAAAACTGTATTTCAAATAACATGTTTTGGGTTTTTTTTTGTGTGTGGGTTTTTTTTTTTTTTTTTTGTGGAAAGGAAGTTAGACTGTTTTTGGCCATAAATCATTTGGGTCCTCTCATGACTAGAAGCTTCCCTGGAAAAGGGCCAAGAGAAAGAGTGGGAATTACAATGTCTGGACACCCCAAGAGCCCAGACATCAGTAAATGTTCAGGTAAAAGAATTCTTTTTGTCAAGCACTGAGTATTCCAGTTCCTGGATACAGCTGGAATAGACAACTCCCACCCCCCAAAAGAAAAACCAAAGAAAATGTGTGGGGAAATTTAGAAGTTCCAACTGAACATGTCACTCACTCTACCCCTCAAAAGCATAATTAATTTTCCAGGAAAAAAAAAAGTAAAGCTCTATATTACTTTCAGATTCATGCCACTCCTATTGCTTCCCCAGGTGAATGACCGGTCTTTGCAGGTTAAATGCAAACTTTGCTATACCAAAGAGTCCTAGGACATTTTCACACGAGCTATAAAGACATTTTCCCTAAGAAAGGGCCTCCCTTCTTTGTACATAAAGGATGAAAACTATGCATTTAGCAAACAAAGAGAAAGCACTTCTCCCTTTCCTATGTAGTTTAGGGTGCATTCAAACACCAGAGGCCGTTTTGAGACTCGATTGGCCTTCTGGATTATTCTTGTGGTGTGGTTAGCTTTACAGTACATTTGGTAACTATTTACTAAATAGTAAGGACAAAGAAGCAGAAGGTAAGAAATAGCTACTTCCACGTGTAAAAAAAAAATGTGTAAAGATCTACTATTTATAGTGTGAACCAAAGACGCTACCTCACTCGATTTCCATTGGTGATTTTAATCACATTGATGATACCAAAGAATACCAAAGATATTTTTCGTGCACGGCCTTGGTCTGCAGAGGGACCCCCTCTCCCCCCTCTCCCACCTCCTCTCCCCGCCTCACTCTTCACTCAGTGTGTAAACTTGTCTTCATTCTTAATAATAACGATACGATAATGACAACAACAACATTAGGAAATACTACTCTTACTACTGCTAGTTCTACTTGTAAATCTCTAGGCAAACATGTTGCAAACTTTGTAAACTCCTAGGACGAGTGCCTTGCTTGAACCAAAGTGTTAAACCGCTGTTGACCTCTCTCACCTTATACTCTTTGAATACCTCAGCCTCTTAGAAAGGCCACTAATGAAAAAAAAAAAAAAAAAAGGAATAATTAATCACCGTGGTGCTTTTTCCGTGCAACCATGCAATGAAACTTTCTTTGATACCAAAGGATGACTTTTTCTCCCCAATTTCTCGCTGATAAACCAAAGCTCCTCCTCCTGGTTCCCTCTCAAAGCTCCCCCCACCTTCGCTGAGTCCCTTCCCAGGCAGGCCGTGCACCACTTTTACCAATTCCTCCAAATACCTCATAGTATAACGTTTTAGGGTTATGTTGTATAGAGAGTCTATGTGATAAGGCAGAACCTACTAGTTTGATAATTGTTAAGGTTACTTTTAAAAAAAACTTTATAATTCTTATTTATTTTGTAGTTTGTATGTTTGGGATGTCCCCCACCCCACCCCCACTTTGGTTTGGGGTTTATTTTCTCAGAAGAACTGCTCTGTTGCTCAAGGAAGACTTAATTTCTGGAAATGTTCCCCAGGTGGGTGAAGGGTTGTGTAAAAATGCAAGAATGGAATAAGAAATGATTTTCGTTCTGATGATTACTTATGAAGTTTTTGTGTTTTCGTAGTAAATTTGTTTCCACAGGGTAAAGAAGTATATATAATCTTTTTTTTTTGTGAAACTGGTTCCTATTTTTCTCTATAATGTGCTGTGATTTTTTTTTAATTTAAATTACATTTTATATGAGCTTATTTAATCACTGTGTTAAGTTATGACTGTGTAGTTTTTAAAATGTATATAGTAGAATGGAAATGGCCAAAGCTTTATGTTACAATCTTTTTGTTCTCTATGCTAAGATTAGCTGAAGGCAAGAGCTTCTCTTAACTGCAGGGTGTATCTTCAGCTTTTCTTAGCAGGCACTTCAGTGTGTGTTGTGAACACTGCCAGGCTCCCCCCTCAAAAAATCTGTACATGCCAAAATGGGTGTCTCAAGGTAGTCTTTTCTGTCACTTAGAAGAAAGGCATTGTTCGTGTTCTTCCTTTAATTTATCAATATTTTATTTTTTTTCTTTAAGAAAAGGTTGCTTTGCAGGTTAGACCTGAAATTCCAAAGAATTTAAGACTTATTTGGTGTTTCAAAGCACCTGCATTTGTGAGATATTTTGCCACTTAAAAAAACCGTTTACCCAGGTATGAGAAGTAAAAAGTGTAAAAACTGGAAGAGACAAGCTAACTTGAATTTGGAAATCCTCTTAAGTGTCACTAAGTTTCTGAAGTGCTTCAAGGCAGGGGGCAGGGCTTGGAGACAGTTCCTTTCGCAGACCTAAGAGTTCATCACAGGTCCGTGACCTTGGACAGAAAGTCAGGCTAAGTAGCAGCAGACCTGGCCCCTGCCTGTCCAGCCAACCTGCAGAAGAAGCAAAACACGATTGCTGAACCCCAATCAGAAATCAAATTAAGAAAAATGTTTCAAAGATACAGATTCCACCTCATTTTTTTTTGTTTTTGTTTTTTTTTTAATTCTTGGCATCTACTACCCACAATTACCCTTTTCCCTTTCCAAACCACCACCCTCAACAAAAATTAGAAGAATTCTCAAATGCCATAGTCCCAGGGGTGAATGAACCTCAGACTTGTTTGAATTTGTCTCTTCTCACTTGTCATCTTCCCACTAGCTTTCTTGCCCACACTAAAGATGGTCCCTGCCCCAAACCCCCTTAATCAAGTCTGTTCAGACACTTGGCCCTGCTTCAGATCAGCACACACACACAATTCTCAGCTGACCAGAGCGTCCTCAGAAGACCCAGTGCCCACTATTTTGTTTAATTTTGCTAAGTTAGTTGCTTCAACTACATGACATAAATCCATAGATGTAAATACTTTTTCTCCTAATACAAGAATTTTACCTTCTTTTCTTTTGCAGGGGTGTTTGGTGGGGGGGGAAGGAACGGGAGGGTTTAGACTTTGGGTCAAATGTTACATTTTCTTAGAAACATTTTTATACTTGTTATGTATTTTAATAGGGCAATAAATCTGCTCTGAGTTGCAGGATCATTCAGTACTCTATTGGTAAGCATTGATTAATTATTTGTTTTTAATACAAATGCTGTATAGTGAGTTACAGAAAGCCCAGGAAAATGGTTGAGGGAGTTGACTTTCACCATCACCAATGAAACACTGAACAGAGTTGTATTCATAAGATCGTATTTTCTGTTTCTGTGTTAGTCTCAATTTTTTGTGGTATGTTCTGCATTTATTACATAATCATTGTGGGCTCATTTGACATTTGCCGTCTGAACCAAGTGACAAGTATTTTTTAACAAAATAAACTTTAAAACATTGTCTTCCACTTGCTTCGGTAGTTGTCTTCATATCTCCCTGAGTTTCTCGTCCCTTCTAAAGTCAGCCTATTTGTCACTCATGTAGACCTGTCCCTTCTCCCTCTTCTATTTTCAGTAACTTTGACCTTAGCTCATGTTTGAGTGTGACTCAGTTTCCCTGTTCAAGTTAGCTTGATGGTTTATTATGTAAGGAGGGTGCCTAAGACAATCATCAGGTAAAAAAAAAAAAATAAAAAAAAAAGATCAGTAGAGTAGAATATCTTCCAAGAGCAGAGGGAGTTCTTCCTTAGTAATGAAAAAAAAAAAAAGGTAAATACATAATTAATTAATTTTAAAACCTAACCATGAGGGGCTTAGAAGATTTTTGATAAAAGACAAATGTTGCTGTCATTTTCTTTGTCAATTAGAAAGCAGTGGTAGTTTCTACGTTGCATCTACATTTCAGACTAAATGNAAAAAAAAAAAAAGGTAAATACATAATTAATTAATTTTAAAACCTAACCATGAGGGGCTTAGAAGATTTTTGATAAAAGACAAATGTTGCTGTCATTTTCTTTGTCAATTAGAAAGCAGTGGTAGTTTCTACGTTGCATCTACATTTCAGACTAAATGATTATTGTACCCAGTTATGGTTGTTTGCTAATATTTTGTCTCTCTCTCTTTCTCTCTGTCCAATGCTTCTTCTGTATTTTTGTGTGTTAGCAACAAAAAGTGTAATGCATTAGGCATTTCCTGGTTTGTTTATGAGTATCTCCTGTACTGCATTAAGGTTTCTTTCATTTTTTTTTAAGCTTCGCTACTGTTCTCACTTTATGCCGTGCAATATCATCTGCTGTGTTTGCTAAGCAAAAAAGAAAAAAAGAAAAAAAAAGCAAGTGATGATGCCATCATGCTTTTCAGTGTTAAAATGTTTCAGCATTTATGTAGTCACCAAAATGTAGTAAATAAAATGTTGGACTTTCCAGCACTTTAAATTTAGACAATTCTTGCCTTCGTTTGTTTTTATTCTCTCTGCAGTCCTCAGTGAGTAGCTTGTGGGTTTCCTTTGGAGGAAGGATGAAGTTAAGGGGACAACATGCTTGACAACTCAAGCCAGTGCCATGACCTAAAGAAAAATTAAGGGAAAAAAAAGAAAGGGGTGTTCTCTACTGGAGCAGAAAAAAAATTTTTTTTTTTTTTTTGGTATTTATTTATTTTTTTACACGAACTCCCACAGAAAAAAATTTTTAATGGAAGCTGGACAATTTCTTTGTAGATGTTAGCCATCTATATTAACCTAATTGACCCTCAGAAGAAATGAAAATTATTATTAGAGAGCATGGCTTTTAAAAGTCTTCTCTGATAAAATAACATGTGTGTGTGTGTGTCATATATGTGTGGAGCTAGAGGAGGGCTGAGAAATTAAGATCCTTATATTTTATGATAGAATATACTAATATAATAGAATCATAGAATATACTGATTGATTAAGAGGCCTGGCTCAGGAAAAACAGAAACTGAGTTTGAATTCTTGCTATACTGATTACTGGCTATGTGACTTTGAGCAGATAATTTAATTGTTTAACTTCCCTAAATCTCAGCTTCCTCATCTGTAAAACGGGAATAAATATCTATATTACAATGTTGCTGTGAGGACTAGAAATTTGAAGTAAGTAAAGCTTAGCATAGTGTCTGACATATGACAAATCTTCAGTAAATCTTACCTATTTTCATTATTATTAGTAAATTTATCTTAAAATGCAGATTTTTTTCCAGTTTAAGGAAAACACTAATTTCTAACTCAGTTAAAAAAATTTTTTTAATATAGTTCAGTTCAGTTGCTCAGTCGTGTCTGACTCTTTGCGACCCAATGAACCGCAGCACGCCAGGCCTCCCTGTCCATCACCAACTCCCGGAGTCCACCCAAACCCACGTACAAGTTGATGATGCCATCCAACCATCTCATCCTCTGACATCCCCTTCTCCTCCTGCCCTCAATCTTTCCCAGCATCAGGGTCTTTTCCAATGAGTCAGCTCTTCACATGAGGTGGCCAAAGTATTGGAATTTCAGCCTCAACATCAGTCCTTCCAATGATCACCCAGGACTGATCTCCTTTAGGATGGACTGGTTAGATTTCCTTGCAGTCCAAGGGACTCTCAAGAGTCTTCTCCAACCACAGTTCAAAAGCATCAGTTCTTTGGTGCTCAGCTTTCTTTATNAGTAGCCATCATAGCTAATGAAAAAATCCGAAATGCAATACTTGGATGCAATCTCAAAAATGATAGAATGATCTCTGTTCATTTCCAAGGTAAACCATTCAGTATCCCAGTAATGGGATATGCCCTGACCAGTAATGCTGAAGAAACTGAACGGTTCTATGAAGACCTACAAGACCTTCTAGAACTAATACCAAAAAAAGATGTCCTTTTCATTACAGGGGACTGGAATGCAAATGTAGGAAGTCAAGAGACACCTGGAGTAACAGGCAAATTTGGCCTTGGAGTACAGAATGGAGGAGGGCAAAGGCTAACAGAGTTTTGCCAAGAGAATGCACTGGTCATAGCAAACACCCTCTTCCAACAACGCAAGAGAAGACTACACATGGACATCACCAGATGGTCAATACCGAAATCAGATTGATTATAGTCTTTGCAGCCAAAGATGAGAAAACTCTATACAGTCAGGAAAAAAAAAGACTAGGAGCTGACTGTGTGGTTCAGATCCTGAACTCCTTATTGCCAAATTCAGACTTAAAATTGAAGAAAGTAGGAAAAACCACTAGACCATTCAGGTATGACCTAAATCATATCCCTTACGATTATACAGTAGAAGTGAGAAGTAAATTCAAGGGATTAGATCTGATAGAGTAACTGAACAACTATGGACGAAGGTTCATGACACTGTATAGAAAGCAGGAATCAAGACCATCCCCAAGAAAATAGGTCTCAATCTTAATATCTAAGTACCAAGATACCAGAAAGGAAAGAAGAATTATCCATTGGGTAGCAGTTTTTGAGGGGTGAGTTGACTTTGAGCCTTACAGAGGATGGGGAGACTTCTGGAAGCATCTCAAGCACTATTCCCTAAAGGCTTCAACTGTAGATTCTGTAAGAGACTGGAGTTAATTTGGGGAGATTTGGAAAGCTCCACAGAGAGGACCTGGGAGGATTAAGATCTGCTTGGGGCTTCCCAGGTGGTTAGTGGTAAAGAATCCACCTGCAATGCAGGAGATGCAAGAGACATGGATTTGATCCCTGGGTTGGGAAGATCCCTTGGAGGAGGAAATGGCAACCCAATCCAGTATTCTTACCTAGGGAATTCCATGGACAGAGGAGCCTTGCAAGCTACAGTCCGTGAGGTCTCTGAGACGGACACGACTGAGCAACTGAGCATGCACTCATGAGGAAGGGTTACAAATAAAGCCCAGGGGAAGGAAGCCAGAAGAAATATGGAAGCCTCCAGACGGGGTCAATATTTCTCTTCTGTTTCATTAAAGTGCTAAAAACAATGTGTGTACATACTCCTTACTGATGGCAAACATAATTTATAAATTTTAATTGGTTTCAATTCCTTCTAAAGCAGTTTTTCCTATTTCTCCCCTCCTGGGATGGTCCTCACGTCCAGTGATTACACTTGTGCAGAGTATGATGCCCTCAGTATGTATGCATGGGCACAAAGGAGGTGATGGGAGAGAATGCACCTTGTTCTTTTCCCAGCTGTTTAGATATCCAAGTTCATGAAGCTCATCAGTTCAATTCAGTTCAGTCACTCAGTCATGTCCAACTCTTTGCGACCCCATGACTCACAGCATGCCAGGCCTCCCTGTCCATCACCAACTCCCGGAGTTCACTCAGACTCACATCCATTGAGTTAGTGATGCCATCCAGCCATCCATCCGGAGTTCACTCAGACTCACATCCATCGAGTTAGTGATGCCATCCAGCCATCTCATCCTCGGTCGTCCCCTTCTCCTCCTGCCCCCAATCCCTCCCAGCAACAGAGTCTTTTCCAATGAGTCAACTCTTCGCATGAGGTGGCCAAAGTACTGGAGTTTCATAGGTACCCTCAAAAACTCAGAGATCTATATTTTCTAGACACACTATAAAAAAGCTGTCAAAAATCAAAGACAAAGAGAACATCTTAAAATAAGAAGAGAAAAGCTTGTAACTTACAAGGGAGACTTCATAAGACTATCAGCAGATTTTTCCACAGAAACCTTACAGATCAGGAGAGAATAGGGTGATATATTCTAAAGTGCTGAAAGAAAAAAATGTCAGTCAAAAACATAGTATCCAGCAAAGACATTCCTTCATAAGTAGAGAGATAAAGAGACTTTCCCAGACAAACAAAAGCTAAAGGAGTTTATTACCTAAGGCAATGGCACCCCACTCCAGTACTCTGACCTGGAAAATCCCATGGATGGAGGAGCCTGGTGGGCTGCAGTCCATGGGGTCGCTAAGAGTCGGACA
>SJYX01008809.1:416178-429450 GCA_006410675.1 Oreotragus oreotragus
TCACATCCATTGAGTTAGTGATGCCATCCAGCCATCCATCCGGAGTTCACTCAGACTCACATCCATCGAGTTAGTGATGCCATCCAGCCATCTCATCCTCGGTCGTCCCCTTCTCCTCCTGCCCCCAATCCCTCCCAGCAACAGAGTCTTTTCCAATGAGTCAACTCTTCGCATGAGGTGGCCAAAGTACTGGAGTTTCATAGGTACCCTCAAAAACTCAGAGATCTATATTTTCTAGACACACTATAAAAAAGCTGTCAAAAATCAAAGACAAAGAGAACATCTTAAAATAAGAAGAGAAAAGCTTGTAACTTACAAGGGAGACTTCATAAGACTATCAGCAGATTTTTCCACAGAAACCTTACAGATCAGGAGAGAATAGGGTGATATATTCTAAAGTGCTGAAAGAAAAAAATGTCAGTCAAAAACATAGTATCCAGCAAAGACATTCCTTCATAAGTAGAGAGATAAAGAGACTTTCCCAGACAAACAAAAGCTAAAGGAGTTTATTACCTAAGGCAATGGCACCCCACTCCAGTACTCTGGCCTGGAAAATCCCATGGATGGAGGAGCCTGGTGGGCTGCAGTCCATGGGGTCGCTAAGAGTCGGACACGACTGAGTGACTTCACTTTCACTTTTCACTTTCATGCATTGGAGAAGGAAATGGCAACCCACTCCAGTGTTCTTGCCTGGAGAATCCCAGGGGCAGGGGAGCCTGGTGGGCTACCGTCTATGGGGTCGCACAGAGTTGGACACGACTGAAGTGACTTAGCAACCCCTGCCTTATAAGAAATGCTGAAAGGCATTTTTTAAGCTGAAGTGAAAAGATGCTGTTGTTGTTCAGTTGCCCAGTCATGCGCAACTCTTTGTGACCTCGTGGACTGCAGCATGCCTCTCTGTCCCTCACCATCTCCTGAAGTTTGCCCAAGTTCGTGTCCATTGCATTGGTGATGCCATCCAGCCATCTCATTCTCTGACACCCTCTTCTCCTTCTGCCCTCAATCTTTCCCAGCATCAGGGACTTTTCCAATGAGTCAGCTGTTCACATCAGATGACCAAAATACTGGAATTTCAGCTTCAGCATCAGTACTTCCAACAAGTATTCAGAGTTGATTTCCTTTAAGATTGATTGTTTGATCTCCTTGGTGTCCAAGGGACTCTCAGGAGTCTTCTCCAGCACCACAGTTTGGAGGCATCGATTCTTCTACTCTCTGCCTTCTTTATGGTCCAGCTCTCAAAATCGTACATGACCACTGGGAAGACTATAGTCTTGACTATATGGACCTTTGTCAGCAGAGTAATGTCTCTGCTTTTCAACACACTGTCTAGGTTTGTCATAGCTTTCCTGCCAAGAAGAAAACCTCTGATTTCATGGCTGCAGTCACCATCCACAGTGATTTTAGAGCCCTAAGAGGAAATCTGTCACTACTTCCACTTTCCCCTCCTATTTGCCATGAAATAATAGTGCCAGATGCCATGATCTTAGTTTTTTTGATATTTAGGTTTAAACTGGCTCTTTCATGCTCCTCCTTCACCCTCATCAAGAGGCTCTTTTCACTTTCTGCCATTAGAGTGATATCATCCACATATCTGAGGTTGTTGATGTTTCTTCCGCCTATCTTGATTCTAGCTTGTAAATTATCTAGCCCAGCATTTCTCATGATGTGCTCAGCGTACAGATTAAACAAACAGAGTGACAGCAGACAGCTCTGTTGTACTCCTTTCTCTATCTTAAACCAATCAGTTGTTCCATACAGGGTTCTAACTGCTGCTTCTTGACGCACATACAGGTTTCTCAGGAGACAGGTAAGATGGTCTGGTATTCCCATCTCTTTCAGTTCTTTCCATAGTTTGTTATTATCAACACAGAAGCTTTGACATAGTCGATGAAACAGAAGTAGATGTTTTTCTGGAATTCTCTAGCTTTCTCTATGATTCAGTGGATGTTGACAATTTTATCTCTGATTCCTCTTCCTTTTCTAAACCCAACGGGGACATCTAGCAGTTCTCAGTTTGCATAATGCTAATTAATGTGAAAACATATGAAAATACAACACACCAGTAAAGGTAAGTATATATTCAAGTTTAGAATACTATAATATATAATATGGTGGCAGGTTAACCAGTTACCTCTAGTATAGATGTTAAAAGACAAAAGTATTAGAAATAACTAGGGACTTCCCTGGTGGTACAGCGGGTAGGACTACATGCTCCCAATGCAGGGGGCCCAAGTTCAATTAGAGAACCTGATCCCACATGCTACATCATTAATCATTGGGAAAGTGCAAATCCAACCCATCAAGGAACTATTACTTCATGCCCACTAGAGTGAATACTAAAAAAGATAATACCGAGTGTTAGCAAGGATGCAGAGAAATTGAAATGGTCATACATTACCAGTGGGGATTTATGGTACAGAAATGGCAACCCACTCCAATATTCTTGCCTGGAGAATCCCATGGACGGAAGAGCCTGGTGGGCTACAGTCCACGGGGTCACAAAGAGTCGGACACGACTGAGTGACTTCACTTTCACTTTACTTCAGAAAACAAATCGGCAGTTCTACAAACTATAAGTCATAGAGTTACCTTTTGATCCAGAAATTCTACTAGTAGGTATATAACCAGAAGAACTGAAAAAATATGTTCACCCAAAAGGCTGTACAAAAATNGCCTGGTGGGCTACAGTCCACGGGGTCACAAAGAGTCGGACACGACTGAGTGACTTCACTTTCACTTTACTTCAGAAAACAAATCGGCAGTTCTACAAACTATAAGTCATAGAGTTACCTTTTGATCCAGAAATTCTACTAGTAGGTATATAACCAGAAGAACTGAAAAAATATGTTCACCCAAAAGGCTGTACAAAAATGCTCATAACATCATTAATCAAAAAAAAAGCAAACAGCAAAAAAGTGGAAGCAACCCAAATGTTCATTACCTGGCTAAGTGAATAAACAGTTTGTATTATGTTCATATATTGAGCTGTTATTCAGCTATAAAAAGAACTGATGCATGCTACAGCATGGACAGATTTCAAAAATGCTAGCGAAGTGAAAGAAAACAGACACAAAAGGCCAACTATTGCACGAACCCATTTACACGAAATGTCCAGAATAAACAAGGCCACAGAAGAAAAAAGTGGATTAGTGGTTGCCAGGGCCTGAGGGAACAGAGAAATGTGAAATGACTGATGATGGCTGTGGGATTTCTTTTGCAGTGGTGATAGTTTCACAATCTTGTTAAAATGTGAAAAGCGACTGAACTGTACAATATAAAAGGATAAATTTTACGTGAATTATATCTTAATTATGCTATTACTTTTTAAACAATAAGACCTGTTGAAGGATATAGGAGAAGACTTTAAAAGAGCTCCCAAAGGCTTCAGTTTGAACAATTTGAACTGCAAAATAAATAATGAGTATTGGATTATAACCCATACAATAAAATAAATATTTACCAGTTCATACTAACATAAATATATACGTGAATAAATAAATGGGAAGGAGGGACAGCCTTTACTACAGTAGAATTTCAATTTAAAAACTGTAAAAGGAGAGACTGAATTAGTCAATCACCACTAGGCAAACATCACCATAATAAGTGCTGCAGGCAACAACTATTGATGAATGCTAAAATCGGTAAAAGATAAGAAATCGGATATGTGCAAAATCTCAAAGTATCTCCATAGAAGATGCTTACTAATTACAGAGGGGAAAGATAGTAACTTTAGAGCAGAGAAACCTGATAGCTCCTTAACCAAGAGATCAAAGTTAGCATTAGTGAAAAGTGAAAAAGTGGAAACATTAGTTGCTCAATTGTCAGACTCTTGCAACCCCATGGACCCCATCAGGTTCCTCTGTCCATGGAAATCTCCGGGCAAGAAAACTGAAATGTGTTGTCATTTCCTTCTCCAGGGGATCTTCCTGACCTAGGGATCGAATCCAGGTCTCCTGCATTTCCAGTAGATTCTTTACCATCTGAGTCACCTATAAATAACACATGTCAACATCAGTATACTATCCAAAATAAATTTCTTCAATCTAATCATGAGAAAGTATCAGACAAACTGAGGAACATTATAGAAAATTAACTGACTAGTACTCTTCAAAAGTGTTAAGGTCAAGAAAGACTGAAGAATTGTCACTATTGGAGGAGACTAGGAGACACGACAACGTGAACTCTTGGACTGAATTCTGGGCAAGAAAAAGGATATTAGTGGGAAAACAGTCAAAGTTCAAATTAAGTCTTTAGAGTAGCTAAAAGTATTGTGTCTACATTAGTTTCCTGGATTCAGTAATTGCACTATGGTTATGTAAAATGTGAACATCAGACATAGCTGGATAAAGGGTCAACAGGACTTCCTGAACTATTTGTGCAACTTTGCTATCTGTCTAAAATTATTTCAATGTAAAAAGTTTAAACTATTTGATTTAAACAACTATGTCTAAATTCATTTTTCTCTTAAAGTCCAGTTGTGGGTTCCTTCTTTGCTTCATAGGTTGCTAACAGAATAGTGTGAAAAGCAGCAGCCCGGTCACTTACAGCGAAGCACCTTGACTTGGAAACTCTGTTGTTTTGTTCAGTCGCTCAGTCGTGTCTGACACTTTGCGACCACACGGACTATAGCACACCAGGCTGTGCTGTCCTTCACTATCTCCCAGAGTCTGCTCAAACTCACATCCATTGAGTTGATGATGCCATCCAACCATTTCATTCGTCACCTCCTTCTCCTCCTGCCCTCAGTCTTTCCCTGCAGCAGGGTCTTTTCCAGTGAGTCAGCTCTTCTTATCAGGTGGTCAGAGTATCGGAGCTTCCGCTCCACCATCAGTCCTTCCAAAGTGTAATCAGAGTTGATTTCCTTCAGCATTGACTGATTTGATCTCCTTGCTGTTCAGGGGACTCTCAAAAGTCTTCTACAGCACCACAATTTGAAAACATCAATTCTTCAGTGCTCAGCCTTCTTTATGGTCCGACTCTCATATGACTACTGGAAAAACCATAGCTTTGACTAGAGGGACCTTTGTTGGCAACATGTCTCCTGCTTTAGAATACACTGTCTAGGTTTGTCATAGCTTTTCTTCCAAGGAACAAGTGTCTCTTAATTTAATGGCTGTATTCACCATCTACAGTGATTTTGAAACCCAAGAAAATAAAGTTTGTCACTGTTTCCATTTTTTCCCCATCTGTTTGCCATGCAGCAATGGGACCAGATGCTATGATCTTCGTTTTTTTGAATGTTGAATTTTAAGCCAGCTTTTTCACTCTCTTGTTTCACCTTCATCAAGAGGTTCTTCAGTTCCTCTTCGCTTTCTGCCATTAGTGTGGTGTCATCTGCATATCTGAAGTTGCTGATATTTCTCCCGGCAATCTTGATTCCAGCTTGTGCTTCATCCAGTCCAGCATTTCTCATGATGTACTCTTCATAAAGTTAAATAAGCAGGGTGACAATATACAGCCTTGATATACTCCTTTCCCAATTTGGAACCAGTCCATTTTTCCATGTCCAGTTCTAGCTGTTGCTTCTTAACCTGCATACAGGTTTCTCAGGAGACAGGTAAGGTGGTCTGGTATTCCCATCTCTTTAAGAATTTGCACAATTTGTTGTGATCCACACAGTCAAAGGCTTTAGTGTACTAAATGAAGCAGAAGTAGATGTTTTCCTGGAATTCTCTTGCTTTTTCTGTGATCCAACAGATACTGGTGATTTGATCTCTGGTTTCACTGCCTTTTCGAAATCCAGCTTGTACATTTGGAAATTCTCATTCAACCTACTGTTGAAGCCTAACTTGAAGGATTTTGAGCATTACTTTGCTAGCGTGTGAAATGAGTGCAACTGTGCAGTAGTAGTTTGAACATTCTTTGGCACTGCCCTCCTTTGAGACCAGAATGATAACTGACCTTTTCCAGTCCTGTGGCCACTGCTAAGTTTTCCAAATTTGCTGGCATGTTGAGTGCAGCACTTTCACATCTTTTAGGATTTGAAATTGCTCAGCTGGAATTCCATCACCTCCACTAGCTTTATTTGTAATAATGCTTCCTAAGGCCCACTTGACTTCACACTCCAAGATGTCTGGCTCTAGGTGAGTGACCATACCATTGTGGTTGAATGGGTCATTAAGACCTTTTTTGTAGAGTTCTTCTGTGTATTCTTGCCACCTCTTCTTAATATCTTCTGCTTCTGTTAGGTCCATACCATTTCTGTCCTTTATTGTGCCCACCTTTGCATGAAATGTTCCCTTGGTATCTCTAATTTTCTTGAAGAGATCTCTAGTCTTTGCAGTTCTACTGTTTTCCTCTATTTCTTTGCAATGATCACTGAGGAAGGCTTTCTTATCTCTCCTTGCTATTCTTTGGAACTCTTCACTCAGATAAGTATACCTTTCCTTTTCTCCTTTGCCTTTCACTTCTTTTCTCACCTATTTTTAAGGCCTCCTCAGACAACCATTTTGCCTTTTTTCAATTTCTTTTTCTTGGAGTTGATTTTGATCACTGCCTCTTGTACAATGTTATGAACCTATTAGACCTAATCCCTTGAATCTATTTGTCACTTCCACTGTATAATCATAAGGGATTTGACTTAGGTCATGCCTGAATGGCCTGGTGGTTGAGAACCCAAGGTTTAACATTTTCCAGGCTGCGATTCATGGGGTCGCAAAGAGTCCGACACGACTGAGTGACTGAACTTAACTGAACTGAAAGATGCAACGCCTTAGTTATATACCATTTGGCCAGCAGGTGACAGCACTTGATTAGTTTCTCATCAGTGAAACCCAAGAGGAGAGATGAGCTTAAGGAGATAGGTGAAGCAGTGAGATGTCCTGGAGATAGGGGATAAAGGTGACATTGTCATTATTTGATATACGTCACTCTAGGGTGATGCCATTATTTATGAACACTTAAGTGATGAGACATAGAGGAAAGAACTTGTAAACAGTGATCTAAGGCTTGGAGGCAAATTTATCCACTCCACCCTATCCCCAGCCTGCTCCCACCCCAGCCTGGGGCATCAGGAAGGAACCCTGGGCACTGCTTCCACCAGGTGCTAATGCCACATTTGAGAGACTTTTAAGGAAACTATAAATCAGTAATAGTATAAAAGTTTAATAATTTTTAAATAAGACTGTTACCAAATGTCTAGCTGGTTTTTCTGAGAACTGTGGGCCTGGGAGGAACTCCACTCATTTCTCTTTTTCTCTCTGGTGTCTTCTCTCCCAAACCCCAGAACCACTCCCATCATCAAAAACCTGACATCAGTGTCTCAGCCATCTTTGGTAGCTGTGACCCCCAAGCGGGCAGGAGAGACCCCAGCCAGCAAGTGCTAGAAGTAGAACTTCAAGCCAAGACTTTGATGAGTCCAGTCCCCCTTCCACGGGGCAGAGGAAACGCATCCCAAGCTCCCGCCTTTCATCTGTGCCAGTGAGGGCTCCCAGGTGACAGGGGTGGGATGATTTCTGGTTCTGGGCACCAAGGAGCCCTGATGAAGTTCAGGTGTGCTAAGATGAACCTCCCCATAATGGTTAAGACATGTAAGATATGGTTATTTCTGATTTGGGTTTGGGTTTTTTTTAATTTTTTTTTTTGTTTGGTTGGTTGGTTTTCAGTGTTTCTGGCCAAGCCACACAGCTTGCAAAATTTTAGTTTTGATCTGCAGCCCGTGCAGCGGTGCTAGTGGTAAAGAATCCACCTGCCAGTGCAGGAGACTTGGGTTTGATCACTGGGTCAGGAAGATCCTCCGCAGGAGGGCATAGCAACCCACTCCAGTGTTCTTGCCTGGAGAATCCCATGTATAGAGGAGCCTTGTGGGCTACAGTCCATGGGGTCACGAAGAGTCAGATACAACTGAAGCAACCTGGCACACCCCTGCAGTGAAGCTCAGAGTCTTAATCACTGGACTGCCAGGGAATTCCCTAAAACATGTATTTTAATGATGCATTGTATTCTGATTTTCCAAACCTGGGAACGTTTGTTCCTTGTTCCACTACTGAATCTGACTTAACTTTTCTTGACCCCACTGCAGTGGAAGGATAACTGTTGTGAAACATAGAGCCCAAAATTTGTGACCAGACCTTCCTGGTACTTCTGAAGCTTCTCCCAGAGAGACTTCAGTCACTAGGGCTGAAACCAAACAAACACAACAGAAGTCTATTTAAAGATGCCCTTTCTACCACTCCTAATCCATAACCTCCTGCTAATGGACAGATGAGCGCTGTGCTGCCTACCCAGTAAACACTTACCACCTGGCGTCCTAACTGCCCCCCAGCCCCTCAACAAAGCAGCAGGTTAGAAGGATGTGTGGAAGGACACGGCCTTCAGAGCCAGCAGGGATCCTGGCCTGAGAGGTGTTAGGACTGACAGGGAGGAACTTCAGGAATCAGCCGCAGCAGGAGAGGCTCCTGAGAGCCTCATCCAGTCCACGTTGGGAGCCACCACAGGCAGCCATCGCTGTGAGTGTCTCAAGGTCTAGTCCAAGCCAGTCGTCAGGAAGCTGGAGGGCCCAGATCACAGGTGGTCCTTCTCCTTGGCTCCTCCCAAGAAAGGATTCCTTACTTAGAATGTCAAGGCACAGACACGATCCTGAGGTCTGGCTGCTTGGGGGACACTGAAGAGTGAAAAGTGTTAGTCGCTAAATGGTGTCTGACTCTTTGCAACCCCATGGAGTATAGCCCGCCAGGCTCCTCTATCTGTGGGATTCTCTGGGCAAGAATACTGGCGTGGGTAGCCATTCCCTTCTCCAGGGGATCTTCCCCACCCAGGGGTGGAAGCTGCATCTTCTGCACTGCAGGCAGATTCTTCACTGTCTGAGCCACCGGGGAAGCCCTGAAGGCCCACACACCCCGTTTCTGCCTTCCCTCCCACCCAGAGTCCCTGCAGTTCACTCTGACCCGCAGTAGCCTGAGGCCCAGACACCGGTTGCCTGCTGTCCAGGCCTTCTGTGCTGCTTCTGAGGCTCTTGCCACATCTGCAGCTGAATGAGACGGGATGTGGGTAAGAGGGCTTGAGGAGTGTGATGCCAGAACCCTTGGTTTTACATAACACATGTCCACTCTGCTGAGTGTGCAAAACTTAATACAAGAACTCAACCCCTTCAAAGAGGCAACTCAAGAAAGACAGCCAGGCAAGGCTGCAAACACACCCCACCTGAGATTGCCCACGGTGATACTTGTTTTCACCAGTATGAAAGTGAAAATGTAGCCCCGTCCCATCACCCTATCCTGATCTGGTAACCTTCATTTTAAGAACACCAAGGTCTTGGCGGGTGGGAGGTGGGGGAAACCCACAGTTTGTTTTTTAACTTCAGTGGACATCTTTTTTAAATAACATTTTTTAGAGTCAAAAGAACATTTTCACATTTAGCCAAGTTAAATTATATAATTATATTCCTTAATATATAATTTCCAGTTAAAATTAAAATTTCTCAAACTGTCCTTAAAAATATCCTTTATAGCTGGTTTGTATAAACTAGGACCCAATAACAAGATCTTTCATTGCACATTCTCTTAAGCCCCTATTGTCATGTTTTTTTTTTAGATTATTTTGGCTGCGCTGGGTCTTCGTGCCAGAGCACAGGCTCTAGAGGTCACGGGCTCAATAGCTGTGGCACATGGGCTTGGTTGTCCTGCAGCACGTGGGATCTTCCAGAACCTGGTATCGAACTTGTGTCCCCTGCACTGGCAGGCGGTTCTTAACTACTGGACCATGAGGGAAGTCCCCTATTGTCTTACTCTACAACATTCCCTTTTCTCATGCTGCTGCTGCTGCTGCTAAGTCGCTTCAGTCGTGCTCGACTCTGTGTGACTCCATAGATGGCAGCCCACCAGGCTCCCCCGTCCCTGGGATTCTCACTGACTATTTGGAGACATGGAGTCAGTTGACTGCAGAATGCCTGCCTCCTGAGTGTTTCTAAAGACTTCTAGATGAGGTTTGGCTTGTCTCTCTAGCCCTTGACTTTCCTGTAACCTGGAAGTTATATCTGAAAGTTAGAGTTTCAGGTGAAACCTGAATCTAAATGTATTTTGTAAAATGGAGAAACTGTCCCACTGAAAAGCCAAATGGCATAAATGACAATCATATTAATTCATAAAGTATCACAGCTGCATGAACTGCTACCACTCAGTTAGGCCACATTTATCTTAATCTCCTGAAACACAAAGACTGGTTCCTTATCCATTGTATCGATGGAGTTTACTTTTAATTCTATCTTTAAAATCTTGTAAGTCACAAACTTGTAGTCTCATATGGCTTAGAAGAAATTGACATAAAAGAAATCAGGAAACATGCCTGTTTTCTCTTAGGAAATGGATCTATCTCCAGTTTTTGACTCACAGCCCTAGCCAGACCCAACTCCTGGTTCTGGCCCCCATCTAGCCCATCCACTTCAAGCCTGCTCTGCCCAGTCCCTACAACACCCTAACCCCATAGGGGACAGATCAAGAGACACAAACACAACACCAGATTGAAATTCTACCTTGTTCTCACAGTTTTCAAGAGTTCTCATTTCAAAATTTCATTTACCCCAAGTTCTAAATAATATCCTGTGTTTTGTGGCATGAATAATTCGTTCTACAAGCTTGTGTCTTACAGGAACAAGCCAATTCCAAGTGATCTCGGCCATTTCTTCTGTTCAAAGAAAGATGGAGCCTCTGGACCTTCCTTAAGCAGGGTCAGCTTTGCTTTCTGTGATGGTAATCATGGAACACTGGAGAGCAGCTGGGAAGGAAGGATATGCTCCTTCTTCAACTGCTTAGTTACACTCAGGGTAAATTAGTAAAAAAAAAAAAAGTCAGGAACCAAAAAAAAAAGGGGGGGGAATGGGGCAAGGAGCCACACCTGTGTGCTCACAAGCAGGTAAAAAATGGAGGGTGGGGTGCTATAAAGGAACACTGATTTTACATATGCCTGCATATACATGGTCTATTTCTGGGAGGATATGTAATAGCCTGATGGGTATAATTGCAGGGAGATTGAGGATGAGAATTCCATGGACAGAGGAGCCTGGTGGGCTACAGTCCATGGGGTCACAAAGAGTCGGACACGACTAAGTGACTAACTTTTGAGGATATGGGGTGGAAGATTAATTTTACTGTATAATCTTTTGTACTGTTTGATTTCTTTTACCATGTGCACATATGACTTTTTCAACAATCATGAGTTTGTTGGTTGTTGATGCAAGCCTTCCAGAAGGACAATGCCCTGGTTAGGCAGGGGCAGCTTGGCCTTTGCCGCCCCTCAGCAGAGTGAAGCCCTGCTCTCTCCCAGCCAGAGTGCAGAGTGGTATTTTTAACCTTGGTGTTGGCTTACACAGAGGCTCAGGTATTCTCTGGGTGTACTCTGAGACAGGAAAGCTGAGATCTGACACTTAGACTCATTTGCCTTACCTCAGTGTACTGCTTTTATGCTCCTTGGAGAATTGGACTGTAAAAGCTGTAATAAGTGAAAACTATTTATTGTGCTTCCCCCACCTCCAAAACACTTTGGATATCATCTTTCTTTCGTTTCTGACAAAAGAAAGTACAGGGATGGTCAACTAACCAGACCCCCCATCCCCATGGGGAAAGGGAGAGAAAAATTACTTCCGTATCACCTGCCTTAACTACACCAGAAAGACAAACCAGATGTGGGTCTATTACAAAAGAACTAGAGTTACAGGTAGGCTATTGAAGTCCTCTTGAGAAGGTGGTGTGCATTAGTCATAAGATATAATGGCACATGCATGAAACAAGTCAAGTCAACAGGAAATTGATCACGGTGTCTATGAGATGAAGACAGAAGTTGAAGTATGTGTGCTACACAGATTCTTAGGAAATTGGGATCGTGGATTTTTTTTTCTCATAAAATGAGAGAGTGAAGGGATTTCTATAAAGAGTGATTTACAGATTTAACAAAGGAGGGATGCAGACATATCACTTAAGTCAAAATACATCTCTGTAAGCCACTAATGACACAAGAGTTAGGCTAGAAAGGAACTTGTCTGGGCCCGTTTAGAGATTATCACCCCTTCCCTTAGATGAAAGGAAGGTAAACTAAAGGAATCAGTGAGTTTGTTTTGAAAAAGAAAAATAGGAAGCTATACGCCTATAGAGATCATCAAAATTTTGATTAGACTGCTATGTGATCCTCATTCCACAGCCTTCTAGAAAATGGAGCACACTGAAAAATCTAAGTAAAATTCAGTCCAGGATTTTTGTGTTCACACTGGTCTAAGGATAAGCTTACTTCTAGTAGTTTCTCAGATCATGGCAAACTAAACACTGGCTGCTCACCTGTCGCTGACATAGAATGCTCCCAGTTATGGGCCAGGGAAGGGTAATATATATTGTCTGGCTATCTGCCTCATTCCAGATTCCAGATACCTTTTTGGAACCTCTCAAGGAGTCCTCAGGGCTGGAAGGGAGGGAGGTCACTTCCAGATTTCTGAGTCACCTCCAAGTAATAACCTTGGTACCCAAGGGTTCTCAGCTGAGGCCTCTCTCCATCTCTCACCTCCATTCCTGCTTCTCGACTGCTCATCTCTCTTTTTTATGTTGGATCTTATTGTTAACCTTTTTAAAAATCAAGCTCTAAAATCATAAAATAATTTTGACCATGTGGCTCTATAACTATTAAATTTTTACATTCCATCTTTTTTTTTTTTTAATTTCTTCAGCAATGTAAAATGACACAATTGCTAAAAGACATCTGAAATCTCAGTAACTTTAAAACTCAGAATTCATTTATGGACTAAGTCCCCATATGACAGAGGACTTCATGTGGTTAGAGTCTAATATCTATTGCCACACAGACGTAACTAAAAAACTTTGGTTCTTCTGTCTTACTTCTTAATTGGAAGAGGAACCTGGAAATCATTGCCAAATAGGCTGCATGAGTCATGGCAGGTGACTGTATTCTCCTTTCTGGTATGAGGCAGTGCAAGATAAATTTGGTTTCTATTCCTTTTGTTATTTCTCAGTAAGAACAGAACTTGCAAAATAGCTTAGGTTTATAGATCTGATTTACTTCAGTGTTCATGTCCTTACAGGGTTGTTTCTAAGGAATAATGCAAGATCTTTTCATTGACTCCTCAAAGGCTCTGGGAATCAGGCCTCAAATGTGATCTTTTTGTTGTTAAAACATATTTGGCTTTGTAGTAGAGCCTGAAGTCAGGTAAGTTGATTCCTCCAGTTCCATTCATCTTTCTCAAAATTGCTTTGGCTATTCGAGGTTTTTTTGTATTTCCATACAAATCTTGAAATTATTTGTTCTAGTTCTGTGAAAAATACCGCTGGTAGCTTG
>SJYX01008809.1:429534-459363 GCA_006410675.1 Oreotragus oreotragus
CAGCACTGTTTATAATAGCCAGGACATGGAAACAACCTAGATGTCCATCAGCAGATGAATGGATAAGAAAGCTGTGGTACATATACACAATGGAGTATTACTCAGCCATTAAAAAGAATACATTTGAATCAGTTCTAATAAGATGGATGAAACTGGAACCAATTATACAGAGTGAAGTAAGCCAGAAAGAAAAACACCAATACAGTATACTAACACATATATATGGAATTTAGAAAGATGGTAATGAGGACCCTGTATGCAGGACAGCAAGAGAGAAGCAGATGTGTAGAGTGGACTTTTGGACTCTGAGGGAGAGGGAGAGGGTGGAATGATTTGGGGGAATAGCATTGAAATATGTGTACTATCATGTAGGAAATGAATCGCCAGTCTGTGTTCGATGCAGGATGCAGGATGCTTGGGGCTGGTGTATGGGGATGATCCGGAGGAATGATGGGGGGTGGGAGGAGGGAGGGGGGTTCATGTTTGGGAGTTCGTGTACACCCATGGCGGATTCATGTCAATGTATGCCAAAACCAGTAGAGTACTGTAAAGTAAAATAAAATTAAATTAAAAAAAAATATTTGGACCACTTAATAGCCACCATCTGTTCAATGAATGTAGTTTTAACAGCCATCATCTATATATTTCTTAAGTGTACATTTTTTTTAGAAAATGTGCTTATTTATTTTTGGCTGTGCTAGGTCTTCATTGTTGCATGTGGGCTTTCTCTAGTTGTGGTGAGTGGGGGCTACTTTCTAATGGGGTGTTCAGGCTTCTTATTGCGGTGGCTTGTTGTTGCAGAGCACAGGCTCTACGGGCATGGTGTGTAACAGATTTTTGGTCCCTTGTTTCTCATTTTACACTCACTCATTTCATAAACAGGAAATCAGTGCCTACAGTGTCTGGGATTACCTTATGAGCTGTGGGAGAGAGGAAGGTCTAGGATTTGACCTCTGATTTCAAGGAAATAATTGGGGACTAATTCTAGGGTAGCATAAGTGGCAATGAATAACATATGTATAAATGCTGAGAGTTTAAAAAGGAGCGCAATTACCATGAGAGATGACTTAAGCAGATGTAGAAGAACAAGGAATTTGGTACTTAAGAAAACAATAGAATTTGAGGCACTGCTGGCAGTATGTCAGACTAGATACTCTGAACAGATCCTCCAACAGAACAACTAGACCTATAATGAAATATACTCTCCTTTGCATCAGTGAGCTTGCAGAAGTAAGGGAAATTTCCCTGGAGCATCACGGACTCGATGGACATGAGTCTGAGTGAACTCCGGGAGATGGTGATGGACAGGGAGGCCTGGCGTGCTGCGATTCATGGGGTCGCAAAGAGTCGGACACGACTGAACGACTGAACTGAACTTAACTGAGAGATTAAAATGTTGGCTAAAACCAGAGTGGTGAATGAGGACACAGGAGGGAAACTGTGGTTGCCCTGGAGGGAAATCCTAATGAAGGAGCTGTGGAGCTGGTATCAGTCTGTTCAGGCTGCTGTAAGAAAATACCACAGACGGGGAGGGGGTTGAAACCCAGAATGTATATTCTCACAGTTTTGGGGGTTAGATGACCAAGGTCTAGGTGCCAACTCCCAAGGTTGGGTTCTTCTGAGGTTTCTCTCCTTTGCCTGAAGAGTGTCGCCCTCTTGCTGCCTCTTCACATGGCCGTCCCTGTACTCAGGCCTCTCTAGCTTCTTTTCTTCTTATAAGGACACCAGTCATGTTGGATTAGGGTCCCATCCTAACAGTCTCTTTTTAACTTTATCACCTCTTCAAAGACCTTATCTCTTAGCGTGGTTACACTCTGTAGTATTGAGAACTGGGACTTCAACATAGAAACTGAGAGGTAGAGGGAGGCAGAGTCCAGCCCATAACAGAGTCTAAGCCCTGAGTCCTGGCTCCAGATTAAGCCAAAAACCCTGGAAGGGGCCAAAAGGTCCCAGTCAGTAGTGCTCCCTGTATGCAGAGGTAAATGAAAACATTGCCTGAAAGAAAGTAACCCAGTCTTAGGCTGTAAGTGTCCTTGTAGATTAATAGCAAAGACATATGCACTCCTTACCAACGATCAATAAGAAAAAAAGGCACCATGAGTGAGCATCTGCAAAAACAACAGACAGGGTTAGAAACGCTCAAAACTTTCAATAAATATTAGTGTCAACAAACATTCAATTAATTATCAAGTTAAGAAAAAGGGGGAATTTTATTTGACTCAAACTGAGGATTATAACTTAGGAAGGAGATTCTCAGAAAGCTCTGAGAACTATTCCATCTGTTAGACGGTACAGTCATATACATTTTCAAGACAAAGGATCATATATCAACATGATATACTGACACTTTATGTAAAGTTCACCAAGGTTTGGGCTTCCCTGGTGGCTCAGATGGTAAAGAATCTGCCTATAATGCGGGAGACGTGGGCTGTATCCCTGATTGGGAAGTTCCCCTGGAGAAGGAAATGGCAACCCACTCTAGTGTTCTTGCCTGGAGAAACCCATGTACCGAGGAGGCTGGCAGGCTACAGTCCATGGGGTCGTGAAGACTCAGACACAACTGAGCGACTAACACTTTCACTTTCACCAAGGATACATAGGCCGGGTAAGCATATACAAAGCCAGCGGGAAGTCACTATGACCCCCTGCTGCTGCTGCTGCTAAGCCACTTCAGTCGAGTCCGACTCTGTGCAACCCCATAGACAGCAGCCCACCAGGCTCCCCTGTCCCTGGGATTCTCCAGGCAAGAACACTGGAGTGGGTTGCCATTTCCTTCTCCAATGCATGAAAGTGAAAAGTGAAAGTGAAGTCGCTCACTCATGTCCGACTCTTCACGATGCCACGGACTGCAGCCAACCAGGCTCCTCTGTCCATGGCAAGAGTACTGGAGTGGGGTGCCATCACCTTCTCCACCATGACCCCCTACAGAGCCACAAAAGAACTCTGTTCTTTTAAGAAATTGCCTTGCTAGCATCAGAAGAAAGAAAAAGAATTGCTCTTCAGGGTTGAGCAGGCACTCTCACCTTTGAGGAGCTCTGGTTCATGTGTAATGCTCACTGCACTTTAGGGACAGAGGAAGGGAGGGAGGGAGGAGGCCCAAACACAAAGAGGGAATTTGTGTTTAATTTTTTTCTTGACTTGCCTTAAAATATAAGTTTTATTTCATTGCTGGAATTATCAAATAAATAATAATAATATACGAAGTATCTAGATAAATGAAAGTCAGAATCACAGAAGTGGGAGAAAAAGAGACAATGAAAATGAGTTTGACTGAGAAAAGATCTATGAAGAACTTTTAAAACACAAAACATTCGTATAGAAAAATTTAAAACTCTATGGAGGGATGAAATAGCAGATTGGAAACAGTTGAAGCAAAAATTGGCTAACCGAATAAGAAGTCTTAAAAGTCTATCAGAATGTAGCAAAGAGAGAAAAGACAGAAAAAAGAACAAGGTCTACCATATGTCTAATCAGCGTCTCAGAAGGAATAAGAGAATGCAAAAGGCAGTATTTAAAGAGATCATTGCTGAGGATTTTCCGGAAGGATGAAAGAGTTCACAGATAGAGGAAGAAATAATCTATGCCAAGGAAGGTTAAATTTCTTAAAAATCTAAACCCAGTTGTATCATAATGAAACCTGCAGAACACCAGAGACAAAGAGAAGATCTTTTCTCTAAGAGAAAAGGCAGGTCACCTACAAAAGGATGGTAATTAGAATGACAGTGGACGATGAAATAATACTTCCAAAGTTTGAGAGAAAACAGTTGACAACCTAGGATAGTGATCCAGCAAAACCATTTTCCAAGAGAAATAATAAAATGAAGGTGTTTTCTGACAAACAGAAACTGAATTTGTTACCAATAAACCTGTATTAAGAGAACTTCTAAACGATCTTGTCTTTGGGTTCCCTGAATAAAATGCTCTGGATTGAGTGAAAGTAGTTTGAGAGGTGACCCCAGGAAATACTTGCAGGCAAGTGGGGATATGACACGGGAAAGAAAAGGAAGCCAGAAAAGATGGATCATCAAGCAGGTCACCACTACGGATGACGGGAGCTTCATCATTTTGAGGGACCTGGGTCCAGCGTGAAATGTCCCAGTTTTCCTTGCCAAAGGGCAAGAGAGCTGGGCCACCCACCAACCCCCTTCAGACCTCCTGGAGGGCTGCTCGCAGGAGGCAACAGGGCTGCAGCAGCCAGACGGAGCCCTCAGGGCGAGTGACAGGTGCTGAGAATTAGAAGCGGGCCCCGGGCTGATATGAAGAGCCACCAGTAAAGCCCCACTATTCATGTAACTGCAGGAAAACTGGGAAATGATTGTAGAAGAAAGTCGGGTGTGCTTTAAAGACGGAGGAGCCAGTAAGTTTGCCACCATGGAAGTACATCTAGATACACACTGTTGGTGTAACATGATGACATTAGTATCTAATTTGCAGTCCAACAAAAAAAATGAAATAGAATCTAACTACGGTATTGGATGCTAGTGTATTTTAAACTGGAGTCTGCGATCATGGGCAAGAATTAAAAGTTAGGAACCATAAGTTTTTTCTAAAAGAGTAACATTTAGCGATCTGGATTGGTGGAAGGAAGATAAAAGTACGTCAGCTGAGGTTGCCTGATGGGCTAGAAGAGTGGAGGGAAGCTTGGAGGAACACGAGTGAGCTCCAGCAAAGGCAAGCCTCACAGCGGGGAGGAATTGTGGTGGATAAGGCTGCACAGGTGAGGCAAGGGGAGGGTGACTGGAGAAAAGTCTTGAAGACCTAGCACTTTATCCTTTAGGCCAGGGTATTTTTTTAAATCACATTAAAATATTTTAAGCTTGTACCCCAATAAATACATTTGTACTCTCTACTAATATGCTCATTATAAAGCGTATATTCAAAATAATTTAAAGGAGATTAGTTAAATAAGCATTTAAAAATTATTTTTAATATTTGTTTTTTCTAAAAACAAAATGAATAATTTCCACTGAGCAATGAGATGGGCTATGATTCATTAGTTTGGAAACTGACTTACAGAAGATGGGTACATTTTGACATTGGGTTTCAGTGACTGTCATAGCTGATGAAAGACACCTCACCAAAGTAAAGCAGACCCAAAGGAAGAAGGGTGCTTATACATCATGATAATTATTATTATTTCAATCCGACATACCCATGATGCAAGCATTTTTGTTGAAATTTGGCTAGGAAGTTTCCATGTTCTCTGATTTCAATCAGTGGTAATATTAATAGCATACTAGTCAGAAGGGTTTCCCAGGTGGCTCAGTGGTAAAGAATCCACCTGCAGATGCAGGAGGCACAGGTTCAACCCCTGGGTCAGGAATATCCTCTGGAAAAGGAAATGGCAATCCATTCCAGTACTCTTGCTTGGAAAATCCCATGGACAGAGGAGCCTAGCGGCCTACAATCCACGGGGTCGCAAAGGAGTCGAACACGACTGATGACTGAGCATGCAGATGGGCCTGATTTACAGGTTGTGGGTTTTTGTTTTTTTAAACAAATGAGTCCAAACTCCATTAAAAATCTTCATTAGAACACATTTTAAATAAATTGGAAAGTTATATTTCTGAGTTTTTAAAGCTGGCTCTGCCAGTTTAGAGCATCTGTGCTGATAGGATTAAAGCCTCTTCCATCAAGAGGAAGGTGCAGAAAGAAGGGATCTGAGGACAGAGGTGGCAGGAGTTGGTAATGGCATTTGGAGGAAGGAAAACAAGGAGAAGCTAGGCTGGAATCCCTGGGTTTATCAGGTCCTTTCAGGTTGCAAGATGCAAAAGTATCATCAAAACACATCTGTGAGTGGCAGTGAATTATAAGGATACCTGGAAACTTAAAGGGGACAAGGAACCATTTCCATAATTGCATTGGTGGCTTCATAAAAACGTCACTCACTTCATTTCAAGATACCACATGGCCTGGTGACCAGAATCAACTCAGGGCTCAACGGCGATCTCCATCTTGGCCATGTTTGTGAGAGCTCTTCTAAGTAGAGCCTGCTTTTCTCTTGTTTCTTCCCTTCTGCACAGCAGGCTGACTGCCCTACTACCCCTGCCCACCTCGCGGCTCCTGCTGACTCATATTTTCTGTGCCTCCTGCCTCCTCTTTGCTGCTTTCCGAGTCTCTCTCTAAGCCCACACCAGCTCACTCCTCCAGCATCTCCTCTCTGCCTTACCACATGTCTCCAAGGGAGAGTCTGACTTGTCTAGTCACCACTAGGTTGGCTGAAGGTCTCAGGTGAAGCCAATCCTTAGGCCACTGGCCAGTCTTTAAGATGGCTGTGTATGGAGTGGGTGTTTGTGCCTGGGATGGTGAATCATGTCTCCGAGGCACAAATAAGAGCAACCTATGCGATCAAGATTCCTGAAGAGCAACCAAAGCAACTTCCTAAGCTGTGGACCCACAAACACCTTGAGGCTTTGTGTAAGTAAGCTGCTTATACAGTGTGTCCATTATAATCTGGGAGATGAGATATTCTGGTTGTAGCTTCTTATAAAGCAAAGGCCAGTAACATGCATGCATGTGTTTTACTTAATCCCCAAAGCTTTACTTCAGGTATTAGCATAGGAAATAACAATTTTTAATTATCGCTAATACTAATAGTAGAAGAAATATGAGAAGCCATGTGGTTAATATCACAAACTTTGGGACTAGATTGCCTGGGGTCAGATCCTCAACGTTGTCACTGACTGGCTGTGTGACCTTGGGGAAATTACTTAACTGATCTATGCCACAGTTTCCTCATCTATAAAATGAGTATAATAAAGTCTGTCTTGCTGGGTTGTTATGAGAGTTGAATTTGTTAATATATTTAAATGACTTATAACAGTGCCTGGCATACAATTAACACTACATGAGTATATGCTATTTGAGTATTTGCTCCAACTATGTACCAGCATTATATCTATTATTTTGGTCTCTCTAAATTTAGTCTCTGATTAAATGTTATCTTGCACTATTTTCAAATTATTTCCTGTTGCCAGTCTTGGCTCACTAGTAAGATTTTATACTTTAACAGTATAAAAAATATTTTTTTACTCAGATTTAAAAATTATTGTTTGTTTTTATTTTATAGCCTATTCTAGGACTTCTTAGTCTGCTAAATTAGAGGGTCAAAATTCTGGAAAAGGAAATAATACTTATAGTAAATATTCTTTTCATTTCCTTTGCTTTTATCTTTGTTTCAGGATGTTTGTTATATTTTCATAGTTCGATCAATTTCCCTCAGGAGAAGGTCAAATTTCTCTGGAACATTTGATTTCATTACTTTGAGATGAAATAGGTGTTACATGTTTATTAAAAGTTATCCATGAGAATGCTCCAGAAACCAAAAGACATTGATATTTTTTGCCTCAAAAATCTCACTGGCTTGCTTCCATACTTGAATTTGAATACTGTTTTAAATTAACATTTTATACAGTCAGTAATTAATAGTTGGTAGGATTTGCTCCAAGTATTTGAAACTGCAATGTTCCACTCTATTTTCAGATATAAATTTAAGCAAATCTTCTAATATCATTATATTTTGAGACTGCACACCCTAAGTGTAGGACATAAAGCTGTATGGCAACATACCCGTAGATACATCAACTGGTGGCTTCGTCACTCCTGGGATATGGGGTTGGCCCATCCCTGAAGTGAAACCCAAACTTCCCTGACCATGTCAACTGCAACCATTTTCAGTAGCTTCACCTTCCAGGAACCTGGTTTGGAACTTATGCAGATCTCCTCCCTTTCTTCTCCCTCAGGGGTCAACCACCGATTCAGAGCAGTAACCCATAGGCCATCCTTCCTCCTCAAAGCCCTGGGAGGGAGAGACAGAGAGAGCCAACTCATGCCTCCCCGTTTGCCTCTAAAAAAACCTAAGCCATCAGCATAGTCGCTCATCTTCCAGACTCGTTCTCTTTGCCTGCACTATCACTGTCAGTCATGGAATCAGGGATTTCACTGAACCTCATACAGGTCAGATACTACTCTTTTTTTTTAAGGTATAGTTTTTACAGTGCTGGGTTAGTTTCAAGTGTACAACAAAGTGATTCAGATATGTATACATATTAATTATATAAATATAAAATAATATTCTTAAGATTATTTTCCATTATATGTTATTACAACCCACTCCAGTATTCTTGCCTGGAGAATCCCATGGACAGAGGAGCCTGGCAGGCTACAGTCCACGGGGTCACAAAGAGTCGGACACGACTGAGCCACTTCACTTCACTTCACAAGATATTTAGCTGTTGTTGTTCAGTCACTCAGTCATGTCCTACTCTCTGTGACCCCATTGACTGCAGCATGTCAGGCTTCCCTGTCATTCACTCTCTCCCAAAGTTTGCTCAAACTCATGTCCATTGAGTCAATGATGCCATCCAACCATCTTATACTCTGTAGCCCCTTTCTCCTCAAATACATATATATATATTCTTTTTAAGATTTTTTTCATATAGGTTATTACAAAATATTGACTATATTTTACAACCCCTGTGATGTTCAGTAAGTAACTCCATGTTATTCATCTATTTTTTATATAGTGGTATGTGTTTGTTAAGCTCAAATTCCTGATTTATCCTCCCCACACCCCTACTTTCCCCTTTGGTAACATAAGTTTGTTTTCCATGTCCATGAGTCTATTTCTGTTTTGTAAATAAGTTCATTTATATCATTTTTTTAGATTCCACATATAAATGATATCATATATCTGTCTTTCTTTGTCTGACTTACTTTGCTTAGCCAATCTCTAGTCCATCCATGCTGCTGCAAGTGGTATTATTTCACTATTTTTCGTGGCTCAGTAATATTCCACTGTATATAAGTACACACCTTCTTTATCCATTCCTCTGTCAGTAGACACTTATGCAGCTTCCATGTCTTGGTTATTGTAAATAGTGCTGCAATGAACATTGGGGTGTATGTATCTTTTCAAATTAGAGTTTTCATCAGATACTGCTATTGATAGGAGAGAAGAAGGCAAAGAATTTCAAATCAGATGAGGGCAGGATACATGTTTCCAAGTACACTCAATAATGTAGGAGCTCTGGAGGTGACACATTAAACAATGATGGTTCAATCCCTCCTAGGTTTATACCAATACTGAAGGCCTTTTAGATTGCTCACAGTAACTACCGTCTCAGAGAGCTCCTCCTATACGTGGTCTATATGTGCCCTGTGATCTCCAAAACCCAAAGTAGGGTCAAATGAAATCACAGGGCCACAGTACCTTCCAGTGAATACCAATGTCATCACACAGTGTGTGAGAGATAAAAACATGACCCTTCACATCATCAATGCAGCATTTTCTAAGCCAAAATTGTGCACTCAATATGATTCTCAGTATGATATGTTGAGACAATACAAAAATGTATGAGATTTTTCCTACCCTGAAGAAAAGCATTATCTTATTAGAGAGGCAAGACTAGCAACAGGAAAGAACGTGAAAACAGAGGTAACATTTAAGCAGAAATCATATATTAAATCAGAGAAACCAAAATGGCAGCTACTACAAGGCATCCTGGAATATGTGGTTTGGGAAGAAGCATTTACTTTTCCTGGACTTCAGTTTCCTTGTTGATTTTTGTTTTGTTTTTAGGTAGGGGTAATATCAATCCCTATCTTTTGAGTGATCCTGGGAGGCACAAATATAACACAATATGTGTCAGCACTCTGAAAAATTCTTAGCACTATTCTAATGTCGTTGTTTAGTCACCAAGTCGTGTCTGACTCTTTGGTAACCCCGTGGACTATAGCCCGCCAGGCTCATCTGTCCATGGGATTTTCCAGGCTAGAATACTGGAATGGGTATTCATTTCCTTCTCCAGGGGCTCTTCCGGGACCAGAGATTGAACCTGCATCTCCCAGATTGGCAGGCAGATTCCTTCCTATTGAGCCATTCAGGGAAGCCCCTACCATTTTAACATAGGGCTTTATTATTATTGCTGTGATCATTGCTGCTATGATTATTAATACAATACCTGGAGTTCAGAGAAAGGCGGGGTCCTGGTACAAAGGGAAGCCTTCTCAGAGAAGGAAGTGTGTGGAAACCTGAGCCAGCCTGGAAGGATGTGCAGGATTCGGAAGGGGCATGAATACCTTGGGGTAGTAGGGGGAATGGCCAGGGCAGGGGCAAGGAGAGAGTGTGAAGGATGTGAGGCATCAATCAGGTGCCTGCTTGGCTGTGCAGAGGGACTACTGTGGGGAACAGAACACGTATTGGGTGGATAAGGAAACTGATCCAGGGCAGACCTTACCATCCCCACAGAACATGAATCCTGCAGTTGGAAAGGGAGAAAATGGCATTTCCTTTGTTTAAGACTAGGGGTTTGCTTAGAAAAAAGCAAAGTATATTTACCAGTCTAGAGAATTAAAATGCTCATTCTAGGGACTTCTGTGGGGGTCCAGTGGTTAAAATTCCAAGCTTCCACTGTAGGGGGTGTGGATTCATTCCTGACTGGTGAACTAAGACCCCCACATGTTGTATGGTGGGCCAAAAAAAAAAGAATGCTCATTCTACTTTTATCAAGCATTATCCTCTTCTTCCAAGTGAGTATATCCTTTTCCTATGGTTTTGTTTGTATCTAGCCCAGGGCTTAGCAGATAACTGGAACCCCGACTCTCGCTGGTTGAACTGAAATCATGCCATCTGTAGTATCTTTCATCATCACTGCTACTGCTGTTCCCCAGCTCTTTTAAGTTACCAGTGATCTCATTTGACGCCAACCAATGGTCATTTCTTTGTCTTCATCTTTCTCGACCTCTGCTGAATCTGTGCCTGGTCCTTACTCATTCCATGTGTTCACAGAAGGCTGTACTGTCTACTCAGCACTGGGAAAAATTCCATCCCCAATTCCCAGGCAAACAGCTTCAGGATTCTGCCTAAAACTTAAACCACTGAGATATCTATACCTATAAACCAGCATTTTCCTTTAAAATCCAAATGCATCCAAGGTGGCTAAGGAGGGCGAAGATTCACACTTCACTTTTAATTATTTTAATTTATTTATTTTTCTCCTACAGTCTACCTGTAAGCTGCACTTAAAGGAGTGAAGGAGTGCTTGTTTGGACAAGTTTGGAAGGCTGGAAAGGTCATCTGGAAGATGAGGGAATTATAAATAGCCGACTGAAAAGCAGATTGAGGATAAGAAAGGTGAACCTAATTTTCAAACTTGTTCAGCTCTCAACCTTGCCAGTGCATATATATACCAGGCTCCCCTTCCAGCCCCCAATCCATACTCCTGATGGCCTCAAAAGGGAGAGGCAGCTTCCAATGAAAAGAAATGTAAGTGACTTTCTTCCCTCAGATAAGTCCTGTGGGGCTCTCAAGTGGGACTCCTTGGCTCCTTTTCAAGATCCATCTCAGAGTTTCATTGCAAACACTCCAACAAATGCTTTTACCTACTCACACACCCATGAACAATAATGAGTGAATGTCACCTGGCTCTGTCCTGATTAAAACTTGGGCTCATTTAAAAATGGAACTTTCAGGACCCAACTGTCCCAGAATGTTCTATTGAGGGGATAAGACTGAGTCACGTGACAACCAACTAAGGGACTATGTCTCTCCTTCCTCTCATGCCCCATCATCGACCTTCAAAGTAGTAACTTCTACCCACACTTTGTTCTCTCTGGGAAGCAAGAGAGAAATCTGCTCCAAGCTGTGCCCTTTGGGGAAGAGTGACTGATATGACCAGGAGGATAGGGGTAAAGATCACACTGCTTGCTCATTCTTTCGGACCAAGGCCTACCAGCACATTCTTCTCTCTGACTTCATTTCCATGAGGCAAGCAGAGCTGGGGGCGGGGGCCTGTCTTAGGAGTCTGATGTCTCCCTGAGTCTGATGGGGAGTGAGGACAGAAACTCCCTTTGCTTCAGGCAGCTCTCCTCACCCATAGGTACAGCTGAAGGTCCTGCCGAGCCCACAGGTGCAAGCTATGTTCTCCAGTCCAGCTTTCTCCCACTAGGTTGGTCTGCCCATCTCTCAACTGGCTCAGAACCTGCGGGGAGGAGGCATGGGCTTGACCGGTATCCCTAAGATGTCAACAACTTGAGGAGATGTGCTTAGCAAAGAATTCTGCCCTTAGAGTCTCAGTGCAGCATGAAGAACTAGTATCTATTCTGATAACATTATCTTAGCGATCTTGCTCCCACCCTCACCTCCACCCCTAGTTCTCACCATCCCCTGTCCTCCTCATTTGGACCTGGGGTTTGTCAAATGTATTCTGTGGGCTGGAGGACACCTAACTCTAGAGATAAAGACCTAGGCATTCCCAAGTTTTATCCTGTTCTACTCCCTTCCAGTGTCCTACCGGGTCTAATTTTGGGCACACCATGATCACCAGGCTATTCGAAGTGCTCTAAGATACACTTAAATCTATGTGGTTTCCCTGCATAGTTATCAATGTCAGTATCAAGAAAAGAGTGTACCATTTTAAAAGTCATGGGACTTTCCTGGTGGTCCAGAGGCTAGGACTCTGTACATGCAATTCAGGGGACCTGAGTTCCATCCATGGTCAGGGAACTAGATCCCAGATGATGCAACTAAAAATTTCCATGTTGCAGCTAGAAAAGATCATGCTGCAACCAAGACCTGGTTCAGTCGAACAAATAAATATTAAAAAAAATTTTTTTTAAATTCTTCCTATCCTTTAGGAAAAACCACTGTGGGAATATCATCATTATTTATCAATGAAACCTTTCATAACACCAAATATTTTTATCTTTCAAGCAAACATTTGATGGATTACTTTTAAAGAAAGACACATTTTTGTTTCTCATATTGTAAGTGAGTTTAGAATAGTAGCTCTAGAATTCAATTACATTGTCAGAGTTTTCTGGCACAAACCATTATTGCAGTGTCTCATAAAAAGCAATGAAATGAAAAAAATAACCATTGTTTTTATGACTGGAATGTTGGCTAGCTAGCTCTCATGGCCCTATTCCAATCAGAATAATTATATTCTATTTACATATAATCCACGTATAATTCAGCTGGATTGATCTATAATAGGAAAAGTCATGTCTCAGACTTTTGAGAACACAGGCTTAGTAAAATGCCCTGGCAGTGGACTTTAAAAATTAGTAATAAAGCAATTTCAATAGCCCTGTTTTGCAGATGATCAAATTCTAAGCCATAAAGGCTGTAAAATGAAGTAATTTGTATAACTTGAGGTGACATGATATTTAAATAGAAATCACACATCTTCTTAAAGTGTATTGCCCTAAGGTATTTCTGATCATAAACATTTCTAAGCAAAAGTACTCTTATATCTGATGCTTGGAGCAATGCTTAAATTTCTGCACTATTATGAGTATTTTGAATGGGTGAAAATTCCATTGAAACATATGAGAAAGGGTTTTGCTCAGTTATAAAAAATCATACATGCTAACAAAAATCTGAGATTCCTAGGTCAGAGGGTGCCCCAGCTCTACTGGTAACCCAGGATTGAAACTTCAGTATCTTCTGTTGTCTTTTTTCTTTTTTGTTCTCCCATATCTTGGTAGTTTCTAAGAACTTGATAATTTTCCCTGTGTGATCTTCCCAATCACTATCTCTTTTTCATCCCTTTGGTCCCAGCCTTGTGACGCTCTACTGCAACTTCTACAAGAGGCTTCTAACTGCAGTGCCATCCTTAGACCCTGGCAAGAGGGGCCCTAGCCCTGGCCCTCCTCCACTGTGCCCTTCTGCACAAACAGGATACTGCGGAACTGAAAGATCCTCAGCAACCCCAAGTCCAAGCCCCCACTTCTAGGCCACTGATGGAATGCTCTTGTCCAGATCCTGGAATTTCTTGTCCAGATAGTCTTAAGCCTGCTTCCAGAGCCTGGGCAGGCTCTTTCCTGGCATCTGTCCCCCCACCGTGAATGTTGCAATCAGTATGCACAGCCCTGGATCTAAAGGGGTAGCTGGATCTAGAGGCAGCTATTTGAAGGTGGTGTGGATGTGCAGTTTGAGTGTGGGAGAGATGGTCACAGAGTTGGATGGTATCAGACGAAGAAAAGAGGGGAGATGCTGGAGCAGGGGCAGGGAGACAGGGTCAGCTCGTTCTGTGACGCCACATTCTGATATGAGTTTCTGAGAAGTTAAAATTCAACCCGGCTCTTCAGGTTGTTGTGAATGTGTATTTGTCAAGATAGGAAGATAAAACATAATTTATTTAACAATTGATCAGTTTTATCTGCAACTCTTAAAGATTTTCACACATGGTGTATGGGCCTTTGCACTCTTGCCCCAGCTCTACCAGCGTTAGCCACAGGTCTGCCTAATTGGTCTCCCTATACTCGGAATTTTTCTTTCTCGTTTGTTTTTGTTTGGGTTTTTAGAATTTTTAATTTTTATTTTATATTGGAGTAGTTGATTAACAATGTTATGTTAGTTTCAGGTGTACAGCAAAGAGATTTAATTATACATATACTTCATGTTTGGGAGTTCGTGTAAAAAAATAAATAAATACAAAAAAAAAAATTATACATATACATATAGCTCCAGGAGTTGATGATGATGGACAGGGAAGCCTGTCATGCTGCAGTCCATGGGGTCTCAGAGTCAGACATGACTGAGCAACTGAACTGTTACATATATCTATTCTTTTTCAGATTCTTTTCACATATAGTTTATTACAGAGTAGTGAGTACAGTTCCTTGTGCTATTCAGTGGGTCCTTGTTGATTATCTATTTTACATGCACTAGTGTGTATCTGTTAATAACAACCTCCTAATTTATCACCCTCCCCACCTTTTCCTTTTGGTAACTGTAAGTTTTTTTCTAAGTTGGTGAGTCTGTTTCTGTTTTATAGGTAAGTTCATTGGTATCATTTTTCAGATTCCACATATAAGTGATATCTAAAGATATTTGTCTTTCTCTGACTTACTGCACTCAGTATGACAATCTCTAGGTCCATCTGTGTTGCTGCAAATGGCATTATTTTGCTCTTTTTATGACAGAGGAATATCATTATATATATGTACCACATCTTTATCCATTCATCTCTTGGTAGATATTTAGTTGCTTCCATGTCTTGCCTATTGTAAACAGTGCTGCAACGACATCCAAAATTTTTCAAGACAAACATTAGATCCTCCAACTCCTATGCACAATGGGGAGATATCAGTGGTGTGTTGTGTTTTGGCTCTAAGAATATTTGCAAATGTGCTTTGAGGTTTTGCCCTCAACTATTCATTTTGTATTATTTACGAAGGGTTAAAAGGAAAACAGCTGCTTTAAATGACGAACTGCTTTGGTGAATCCATCAGCATCTCAAACCAATTCAATTGCTGAGTCTAGAAAGCTACACATGAGTAGGGGGCAAGTAAACCAATCAACCAGCTATATTTGCATAAGCCTTCATTCAGTACTAATTCACTCACCTTCGCCAAGCCTGTTTTCTCCTCTACAAATGGGACTGATATAGTGATGGAGAAGGAAATGGCAACCCACTCCAGTATTCTTGCCTGGAGAATCCCATGGAAGGAGGAGCTTGGTGGGCTACGGTCCACGGGTGGCAAAGAGTCAGACACGACTGAGCGGGCAGCTAGGGTACTATATCAGTCCCATTTCTAGAAGAGAAAACAGGCTTGGAGAAGGTGAATGAATTAGTAAAGTTGTCTAAAATCATACAACTAATAAATGCAGAGTCTCCTAAGATCTAATTCCAAACTCTTGCTTTTAAGGGCTACAGGATCCAGACTTACTCTAAGACATACAATTGCACTTTTTATATTTGGAAAAACTACCCTAGGAAGGTACATTTGTCTTCCAGTTCTGGTTTGGCACAAACATTTCTTGGGGAAGTCATCCAACAGAGGTAGGCCTCAGTTTCCACCTTTGAGATAAAGGAGTCAAAGTAGATAATCACTAAGGTTTCTTTTACAATCTATACCCCAGATTGCTTTTCACATTTGTGCATGTGGCCCTAAAACCTAGGTAACACAATTGTGATATAGTAATGTCTTTTTCAAATGGCCCCAGGTGTCCTTCATCCCCCCAAATTAATCAGATCAGCTGGCACCAGTTCAATCAGAAGTTAAAAATGAACATTGAGGACAAAATGACAAACCAACAGTACTTTTTTGTTGCTATTTCCCAACACTTTTAGGGACAAGGCCACAGGGCAGTATTACCACGATGTACTAGTTCCAAGAGATATTAATAGGATCTCCTTGAAAAGAGGTTTTTTTTGGTGACTATGTTAAATAATGTCAAACAAGTTTCTTTTGTGGAAATTCTTTAATACCTACATAGCTTATTAGTTATTCATATACAGGAAGAAGTTTTTTTTTTCCTCTAGGAACTAATGCTCAGAACACAGTTTTGGAAAACGCTTCTTCAGAGAATTTAGGTAGGATCTACTGATTATTTTCAGCATCTCAAAATTAACCCCCAAAGCAAAGTGTAGTTTTTGGTGATGGCTGTATGTACAAAACATGATAGAAGATGACCAGGCTATTTGCCTTCTCATAAACTAAGTGAAAGAATGTGCCTATCTAGGGACTTCTCTATGGTCCAGTGATTAGGAATCCTCCTCCCAGTGAAGGAAACAAGGGTTCAGTCCCTCGTCAGGGAACTAAGATCCCACATGCCACAGGGCAACTAAACCCACACACAACTAGAGAAAGCCCACACACCACAACAAATATCCTGCATGCCACGTGCCACAGCTAAAACTTGATGTATGCGTGCATGCTAAGTCACTTCGGTCGTGTCTGACTCTTTCCGACCCCATGGGCTATAGCCCACCAGGCTCCTCTGTCCATGGGATTCTCCAGGCAAGAATACTTGACTGTATTGCCATGCCCTTCTCCCTCTGGTTTTTCATGACCCAGGGTTCCGACCTGCATCTCGTGTCTCCTGGGTTGGTAAGTGGGTTCTTTACCACTGGCAACACCTGGGAAGCCCAAGACCTAACACAGCAAAATAAATAAATATTTTTTTAAAAAAGAATTTAACTCTTAATGCCTTTTAGCTGCATCTGAAGTCAAATCTACCACTATGGCAGATTGTATTCTCCAAAGATGCCTGAAATAATCCCATCCCACATGCTTGTCTTGCCTTGAGACCTTGAGCCAGATCATCAAAATGTCATGCACTTCAACCTTGCTCTCTGGGCACAAACAAGCCCTATGCTGACACATGTGTAGGTGTGCCTTGCCAATGGCCCTCATCAACTGCCAGATATATGGGTGATGATGTCTCCATCTGATTCCAACCTCCAGTTATCTATCACCTGGGCCTTCTTCCCAACTGAGGACCCAGAATCACAAAGCAAATACACAGTGTCCCGTCTCTTCCCTGTCAGAATCCCTAACTCACAGAATCCATGAGCCTAAGAAAATTTGCATCTGCGAATGCAACCAACCACAGATCAAAGTATTTGGAAAAAAAATTCCAGAAAGTTCCAAAAAGCAAAACTTGAATTTGTCCCACGCTGATAACTGTTTTGTTATTGCTGTTTAGTTGCTTAGTTGTGTCTAACTCTTTTTGCTACTGCATGAACTGTGGCCCGCCAGACTCCTTTGTCCGTGGGATTTCCCAGGCAAGAATACTGGAGCGGGCTGCCGTTTCTTTTCTCCAGGGGATCTTCCTGACCCAGGGATCGAACCCTTGTCTCCCGCATTGCGGGCAGATTCTTAACCGCTGAGCCACTGGGGAAGCCTGGTAACTATTTACATAGTATTTACACTGTATTAGGTATAATAAGTAATATAGAGATGATTTGAAGTATACAGAGGATATGTGTAGCTTATATACAAATACTATGCCATTTCGCGGGGCATCCCTGGTGGCCTAGGCAGTAAAGAATCTGCCTGCAATGCAGGAGGCTGGGATTTGATCCCTGGGTCAGGAAAATCCCCTGGAGAAAGAAAGTGGCAACCCGCTCCAGTATTCTCTTCCTGGAAAATTCCATAGATAGATGAACCTGGTGTGCTATAGTCCAATGGGGTCCCAAAGAATAAGAAATGACTGAGCAATTAACACACACACATGCATGTTATTTTATAGAAAGAACTTGAGCATCAGTGAATATTGACATCCTGGGGGATTCTGGGACAAAGCCCCCCTTGGATTATAAGGAATGACTGTATTTTTGGTCCCTAAATTTCAGGGTAGGATGTTTGACAATAACAGCAACTAAACAACTCCCAAAGGATAAAATTTGTTCCTGCTGAGGAAATTCAAAAGAATGCGCTAAAGAAATTTTACTTTATGAATCTTTAGGATTTGAGATTTATAATCCTAGCATCTTGGACCCATGTGTATTGAATATTTTTGGACTGGTACTCAAATCACCAGCATTTTAGCATTTGAATTTCCCCAAATCATATTTTATTTGTTTAATAAAAAACTTCCAGGGATTTCAGAAAACTAAAACTCCTAGCATGTTCAATTCATAGTCTTGAAGCAGGGCTCAGAAAATCAAGTGTCTTCAGGGGCCTGACTGGTAAAAAAAAAAATGAGTCAGGTAGACACTCGGGAGCCTGGGGGAAACCAGAGAGTTCCAACAAAATTATTGGTTGTGACTTCTAGAAGAAAGTGACCTGTTCCCAACTTCCCTTCTTAAGCTTTAAAGTTTACCTATTGTCATGCCTGCCATATGCCTGATCTCTTTTACAATCTCCAAAGAACACTCGCAGAGCCCTGAGCCATTCCCAGAATCTGAATTCTTTGGATGTTGAAACATGGATTCAAAGGTTATTCTCAAATCAAACTCACTGAGACTGATAAATATGCTGGTGCCACAGGGCAGTCTTGATCAGACGCCTCAGCACAAAATTAGCCTGAGAACTAGAAATGGATCATTTGCTTCATGGGATCCCATCCAGTTTCCAGAAATAAAATCCTTTTATCAATTCATAAATGTGGTTTGGGTCCCTGAGAATTCTAGACTCTGTGACTGACAGCTCACCTACCCTATCCACACTTCTGGCATATACATTTATAGTAATCTGTGAACAAACAAGCAATTTCTTATTTCTTTGTTGTTTTCAGATACAGTTTCAGCACTACTTATAATAGCCAAGACATGGAAACAATCCAAACGCCCATTAACAGATAAATGGATTAAGAAGATATGGTATATATATTATCACTATATAATATTACTCAGTCATCAAAAAGAATGAAATAGTGCCACTTACAGCAACATGGATGGACTTAGAGATTATCACACTAAGTCAGAAAGAAAATGGCAAATACCACGTGGTATCATTTATACGTGGAATCTAAAATTTTATACATATCAACATATACAAAACAAAAACAGGTTCACAAATCTAGAAAACAGACTTGTGGTTGCCAAGGTGTAAGGGAGGGCAGGAATGGGAGTCTGGGATTAACAGAGGCAAATTATTACATATAGGATGGATAAACAACAAGCTGCTGCTGTTTGGCACAGGGAAATATATTCAATACGTATATATATATCTGAGTCACTTTGCTGTATAGCAGAAATGAACACAACACTGTAAAGCAACTATATTTCAATAAAACCTACAAAAAATTTTGATTGATTATTATTTTAATAGCTATCTTTCCTTCTAGACCTGAAGCCTCTTTGGGGGAGCCTTTGCTCATCTTATTTACCATTATGTCTCTTGCACTCAGCACCTGGCACACACAAAATACAGAATAATACTTAGTCAATGAATGAACAATGTCCCATTCATTTAGCCAATGAACATACATTAAATACCTACTGTGTCAGGTATTGATCTTGGATGTGGGAATAATATTATAGTATTATCGAGAACAATACAGGCCCAACTCTGCTTTCATAGCACTTAGCATCTAGTGAGGGGAGGGTATTGGAGAAAAATCCAAGTAAACAAATAAACTCAATAATTTCAGGTAGTGCTAATAACTATGAAGAAAACCGAACAGTGTCCTGTGAAAGAGGGGAAAGTCAAGGGAAACCCTTAGAAAGACTGTTTTTTCAATGAGCTGTCTAATGAATGGGGAGAGGGGGGCACAGGAAGCCAGATGTTTATGTACAGGAAAGAACAGTGGAATGAATGTTCCAGGAGCAGAAATAGCTGGTGTAAAGGTCCTGAGGCAGAACTCATTTGACTTATTTATGGGATATGGTTCACTGAGAACACAGTGTAGCTAGAGCATAGTGGAAGAGTGTCACATGGTAGGGGATCAAGTTGAGATGTTGGCAGGGGCAGAGCAGGAAGGACCTTGTAGGCCATAATAGAGATTGATTCCAGGGTTGAAGAACAGCAAGCTGTTAATAAGAATTAAAGGAGCTGGTTGGCCCAGACTTGTTCCTCATGGACCTAAAATAACATGCTTCCCTGGTGGCTCAGACAGCAAAGAATCCACCTGCAATGCAGGAGCCCTGGGTACGATCCCTGGGTCGGGAAGGTGCCCTGGAGGAAGGCATGGGAACCCACTCCAGTATTCTTGCCTGGGAAATCCCATGGACAGAGAAGCCTGGTGGGCTACAGTCCATGGGATCACAAAGAGTCAGACACGACTGAGTGACTGAAACAACAGCAACACATCCAACAGGAACAGAAATGTCCTAGTTACAGCTGCAATCTCTCAGGTTGCAATCTCTCACATCAGACCTCTGAACTTTAGGACACCTGACCTCACTGCTGCCTTTCTTTGGATCAGCTGCCAGCAATACAACTAACTGACTCTGGAAATTTGGAGTTCTGAGCTCTTGTGGAGGCATAATTGTCATTATTATTACAACAGTAAAGTACATCCTGAGTTGTTTTAGATGTAGGTTGAACGACTCAGGCTGAAATATCAGGAACTAGGCAACAAAACCATTTCAGGTTAGCAGGCTGTGATGGTCCAAGAGCCCCTCCTCTCTCAAGCCAGAGTTCCCAGCCTCTGATGAACAGCTCTCCCTCCCTCTCCCACACGCCTGGCCCTCTGCCTATTTGCAGCTGACTGGGAGAATTAGGCAGCTGCTCCTGTTTCCAGACTCCCAGATCCTCATCTTATCTTCTGTGGCAGCAAACACTCTGGCCTCTGTGAACAAGACCTAGTAAGTGTCCGGAGAATAGGGAGGAGCAGAAAGGGGTAATGGGTGTAAAAAGATAAGAGATGGGGGATTGTGGTGGGAGTGATGAGGATAAAAAGACCACGCAAAGTGAAGGGATTTGTAGTCAGATGAGGTTAGAGTTATTTGGAATATTCAAAGGAGATAAAGAGGAAATTAGGGTCAGGGTAAAAGGGATTTGTATACATTTCATGTTAAAATGTCCATGTGTTGGGACTTCCCTGGTGGTCCAGTGGTTAAGACTCCACCTTTCAATGCAGGGAACTTGGGTTTGATTCCTGATCAGGGAAATATGATCCCACATGCCAGGTGGCAGAGCCAAATTAAAAAAAAAGTTAACGTGAAAAATAATCTGTAACTTGTCATTTTATAACAAGTACCTTGGTCCTTTATGAGAGACAGCTAAATTTGAGCTTTGGGGCAAAGTACCTGAAATACATGCAACATTTTATGTGAACTTCTCATTCAGTAGTAACCAGTGTACTACGCAAAGGCCCAGTGTTTCGCAATGATAGATGACCAGCAAGAGCCATGCAGGTTACTAAGTGCTGGGAGAGGAGCTCCAGGCCAGTTATCAGGCTAAATGTGAAGTTTCAGGGTGACAAGTCAGGAGCTTTAAGAGCTAAAAGGGAATTTAGACATCCTCTAATCTAGAGGGGGCAAAATTGACCCACTTGCCTGGGCATGTTTTGTATGTGAAGAGGTTCAGGCAGGGCCCTCTGTCTCAGCTAGCCCAGCCCTTACCGCTCCTTAATGTTCACCTCATAGGAGTCAGCCTCAGGAATTGTGGTACCTGGCTGGGCCCTGAAGGATTTGAGGTTGTGACCACTGGTCAACTAAGAAGCCTCATTTTACCAGGGAGGAAGGGAGCAGTCTCCCATCATGTTAGTGAAACAATTTGCTATCTGTGAACAATGACTAGTATGGGGGTGAATGACCTAAGGGTTAAGGTAGGAGGCTAGAGAACAATTTGTTCAGACCAATTAGAATACAAAAAAAAAAAAGATACAATTCTAAATTGGGGCTATGTTCTTTCTTTCCTAAAGCAGTTTAACAGAAACTCTCTTCAGTCCCAATTTTGTGAGGCCAATTTTACAAATATAACTATTCCCACTCTACAGATTTTAAAGTAGAGGCAAAGAAAAGTGCCTTAACACCCATGTCTTGATCCAGAATATCCTCCAAACCCAAGATCTGTTATGAAGTCAGTCTGATAAGCAAGCTTCATAAATCTTGCAAGCAGGAAGGATAGTGTCCTGCAGCCTAACAGCAATGACTGTCAAGTGTTTTGGTTCCTGGGAGGCCCAGGATTAACTTTCCAGCAAATTATAAAGGTAGAGGAGATCTCTCTTCTGTTTCTCCTCTTTCTTTAAATCTCAGGAATTTCTTTATTTCTTTTTCTCAGTGCCTCTTTTTTTCCAAAACAAATCTATTTCTAATTTTCTTAGTCCTTTACAGTTGTGGATTGTACTGATGCATTAGCTGATTACACTGAAGCATGAATGCATTTCCATATCTATGTTACTCTGGCCAGTTATATGCACTTGAAGACTTTATTGCCAAGAGATTTGCTCTCTGTTTAAAGGATTAAGACTCAGGTAAGAAGTTTATGTTGGGTGAGGAGTGGGAATCAGGAAAAGGCCTTTACTCTCAAGTCATTCTGAAAATGTTCTTGGTTCATGTTTGAAAGTGAAAGTCCCCTAGCTCTCTTCCCTCCATTTTCTATTGAGAAGAGGCAGGTTGGGGCATGTACATGAGAGGAGAAGGTTCTGGAAGGGGTAAGCTTTTCTGCTTGTAGAGCTGCTGAACAGAACTAAGAGGGATTAGTCTTCCCTTCATTTTGTTCATTTTTCATTTTCTCCTATTGACTACTGTCCTAAATTAATCACAATAATTTCCGCAGGATAATTACACTCCATTTAAAAAAACTTTTTTTTTTTCAAGTATAGTTGATTTACAATGTTGTGTTAATTTCTGCTGGACAGCAAAGTGATTCAGCTATATATTCATTTTTTATATTCTTTTCCATTATGGTTTATCATAGGATATTAAATATAGTTCTCTGTTCTATAAAGTAGGACCTAGTTGCTTATCCATTTCATATGTAATTACTTACATCTTGCGAACCTCAACCTCTCATCTCCTCCTTCCCTCAACGCCTTTCCCCTTGGCAACCAGAAATCTGCTCTCCATGTCCATGAGTCTGTTTTTGTTTCATAGTTATGTTCATTTGTGTCTTTTATAAGATTCTACATAAAAGTGGGACTTGTCTTTGTCTTTCTGACTCCTTGAAGTCCCAGAAAACATCCCTAAGCCTCCTGTGGTTCCACCCTCTGTTGACAAGATTTCTGTAACAAAGAGCTAGTGTACTGATAAAACTAGGATTTTCCTGGCTTTTCAAAGCAAAATTGCTCTTAGGTATAAATGTCAATTCCGATCTCATATACACACTACTATGCAGAAAGTGAAGAGGAACTAAAAAAGCCTCTTGATGAAAGTGAAAGTGGAGAGTGAAAAAGTTGGCTTAAAGCTCAACATTCAGAAAACGAAGATCATGGCATCTGGTCCCATCACTTCATGGCAAATAGATGGGGAAACAGTGGAAACAGTGTCAGACTTTATTTTTGGGGGCTCCAAAATCACTGCAGATGGTGACTGCAGCCATGAAATTAAAAGACGCTTACTCCTTGGAAGAAAAGTTATGACCAACCTAGATAGCATATTCCAAAGCAGAGACATTACTTTGCCAACAAAGGTCCGCCTAGTCAAGGCTATGGTTTTTCCTGTGGTCATGTATGGATGTGAGAGTTGGACTGTGAAGAAAGCTGAGCGCTGAAAAATCGATGCTTTTGAAGTGTCATTTGGAGAAGACTCTTGAGAGTCCCTTGGACTGCAAGGAGATCTAACCAGTCCATTCTGAAGGAGATCGGCCCTGGGATTTCTTTGGAGGGAATAATGCTGAAGCTGAAACTCCAGTACTTTGGCCATCTCATGTGAAGAATTGACTCATTGGAAAAGACTCTGATGCTGGGAGGGATTGGGGGCAGGAGGAAAAGGGGATGACAGAGGATGAGATGGCTGGATAGCATCACTGCCTCGATGGGAGCGAGTTTGAGTGAACTCTGGGAGTTGGTGATGGACAGGGAGGCCTGGTGTGCTGCGATTCATGGGGTCGCAAAGAGTCAGACACGACTGAGTGATTGAACTGAACTGAACTGATGTATAAAATAGGTGAAGAATAAGAACCTGCTGTTCAGCACGGGGAATTCTATTCAGTACTCTGTAATGACCAATTTGACTCTTGATCAGTCTNTGGTGTGCTGCGATTCATGGGGTCGCAAAGAGTCAGACACGACTGAGTGATTGAACTGAACTGAACTGATGTATAAAATAGGTGAAGAATAAGAACCTGCTGTTCAGCACGGGGAATTCTATTCAGTACTCTGTAATGACCAATTTGACTCTTGATCAGTCTCATGATAAAGCAAAATCAGGAAAACCAAAAGAAAAGGAATCAAAGAACTGACTCCTTAGAAAAGACCCTGATGCTGGGTAAGACTGAAGGCAGGAGGAGAAGGGGACAGCAGAGGATGAGATGGCTGGACGGCATCACTGACTGATGGACATGAGTATGAGCAAGCTCTGAGTGTTGATGATGGACAGGGAAGCCTGACGTGCTGCAGTCCATGGGGTCGCAGAGAGTCGGACACGACTGAGCAACTGAACTGAATGGCCTGTATGGGAACAGAATCTAAAGAAAAGTAATTGCGTGGGTGCTCAGTCGCGTCCGACTCTTTGCAACTCCATGGGCTGTAGCCCGCCAGGCTCCTCTGTCTGTAGAATTTTCTAGGCAAGAATACTGAAACAGGTTGCCATTTCCTATTCCACTAAAAAAGAATGGATATATGTATATGTATAACTGATTCACTTTGCTGTACAGTAGAAATGAACACAACATTGTAAAGCAACTATACTCTAAAAAAATTCATTTAAAAAACTTCTCTCAGGGGCTCACATATGAAAGACAAATGAATTTGACAATATCTAATCTGAGTGAACTCCGGGAGTTGGTGATGGACAGGGAGGCCTGGCATGCTGTGATTCATGGGGTTGCAAAGAGTTGGACACGACTGAGCAACTGAACTGAACTGAACTGAACAGACTTTTATGAAACTTCTCTGTTTAGTGAAACGTTGTAAGATACTGTATACTCTATACCCAAATTTACTAATTTTTCAACATTATTGCCACATTTGCTTTATCATTCTTTCTTCTTCCCCTCCCTCACAAAACTTCACCACTATTTTACAGTGGTTTTTTACTCATTTGAGAGCAAGTAGCAAATCTCATGGGCCTTCAGCATATATTTCCAAAGAACAAAGATATTCTTTTACATAAGTACAATATCATTAATAAATTCCAGAATTTTAATACTGATAAACTAATTGAATCTAATCTACAGCCTATATTCCAGCTTTGTCAATTATCCAAATAATATGTCCTTTATCATATATGATCACATTATGTCTATAGTCTCCCTTAATCTGGAATAGTTCTTTGGTCTGTCTTTGTCTTTCATGCACTGGCCTTTTTGAAGACTGTAGGGCAATTATGTTTTATGTTCTTCAACTGGTTTACCTAGTGTTTCCTCACTAGAATTAGATTCAAATTATGCATCCCCAGTGGATCATTCCTGGTGATTTTGTTCTCCCCAGACTACCCTATCTGGAGATACATGATATCTGTCAGCATGTATTGGGTGCTGTTAATTTCAACCACCCAGTCATTGTTTATTTCCTCACTATGTATTTATTGCTTATGCCCTTCAGCCAAACAACAGTCTTCGGAGACAATGAGACCATGCAAATGCTCTTCTCTCATTAAATTCTCCCCTACTTTTAGCATCCCTTCTTTTCCATGATGGTTAAAAAATGGTAATTTCCCAATTATACCACCACTGACTCTACATTTATTAAATGACATTTGTTGTAAGACAGAGTTTTCCTTTCTATGCCAATTTTTGTTTGTTTACAGCTTTGGTAATGTAATTCACATGCCATATATAATTTACCCTTTTGAAGTATACAGTTCAGCAGGTTTATCACAAAAATTTCTGCTTGAGCAACAGTGTTAATGATTTTAACATCTGGGAGTAGGGGTTGAAACAGAATTCAGAGGAATCAAGGGTCTGAATTTAGATATGTTAATTTTCATAGAGCTGCATTTTCCAGACATAAACTGGGGAACTGGCAAGATGAAGTTGACAAAATAAAGTCAGCAAAATAAGCAGACTTTATGTTTTTGTAAGCCAATATATTATAAAATGTTTTAGAAGAAAAATTTCAGGATGCAGAAGTAGCTGAGATCACCCGGTGTCATCTACAGGTGTCATCATTGTAGATGCTGGCCAGTGGTGGGGTCCTCACAGGAACAGACCCATCTTCACCATGGTCCAGCATCTACAATCACCAAGGAAGCAAACATTCTTAGGTGTAAATCACTCCAGAGCCTGACAACTGGTATCCCAGAGACTGACTCCATTTCATGTTTTGTTTTGTTGTTCTTTACAATAAATTTTCTGCCTGCAATTAAAAATAAAGACAATATTCATAAAAAAATAAATAAAAATTAAAAAATAAAAAATTGTGGTAAAATATATATAAAATTTACCATCTTAACCACTTTAAAGTTATAGTCCATTAAATATATTCACATTGTTATGTAACAGTCACCATCATCCATCCCCATAACTCTTTCATCTTGTAACACTGAAGCCCTATACCCACTAAACAATAACATCCTTCTCCCCTCCCCTGAGCCCTTGGCGGCTACCACTGATTCTCTCTGTCTTTATGACTTTATCTACTATAAGTACTCTCAGTGGAATCATATGGTATTTAATTTTTTGTGACTATCAGAATGTTCTCAAAGTTCATCCATGTAGTCTTATATTGGAGAATTTCTTTTGTTTTTAAGGCTGAATAAATTTTAGTGTGTCTATGTTTGTGTGTGCGTGAATATAATTTATACATACCAAATTTTCTGTATGTATTCACCCATTGATGGACACTGGATTGCCTTCAAGTTTTAGCTATGACTAATACTGCTATTGTCATGAGGATACAAATATATTTTCCAAACCCTGCTTTCAGTTCTCTTGAGTATACACCCAGAAGTGGAATTCCTGAATCATATGATAAGTCTATTTTTAATTGTTTGAGGAACTGCCATACTGTTTTTCACAGTGACTATTCCATTTTACATTCCCACCAACAGTGCACAAGTTTCAATTTTTCCACATCCTCATGAACACCTGTTATTTTCTCTTTCTTTGATAGCAGCCATCCTAACGGGTATGAATTGGTATCTCATTGTAGTTTTGATTTGCATTTCCCTAATTATTTGTGATGTTGGGCATCTTTTCATGTGCTTATTGGCCATTTGCAAATCTTCTTTGGAGAAACGTCCATTCAGGTCTTTGCCCATTTTTGACTTGGGTTGTTTGGATGTTTGTTTTTTTTTTTTTCTTGCTGAGTTTTAGTTTTAGGGGTTTTCTGTATATGTGGGATATTAATCCCTTACCAGATATGTGATTTACAAATATTTTCTCCTACTCTGTAGGTTGCCTTTTTATTCTGTGTGTAGTGTGTTTGGATACATAACATTTTTTAAATTTTCATAAGATCAATTTGTCTGTTTTTCTTTTGTAACCTGTGCCTCTGGTGTCAAAGTCTTGCAAGTTCTGAATCTGGTGAGGGAGTAAATTGGTGTATACCACACTGTGCCGTTCTCTCTATGTGTGTGAGGCTTTTTTCCAGTTTCACCCTCCTGTGCTCCCCAATATTGTTCTGCCCACCCTGGGTCATCACTATGTGGGGACAAGATCAGTCTTCCTACTAGATGATGAACACCATGAGAGAAGGGCCTGGGTTTCTCTTACCACTGTGTCCTCAGCATCAACCAGCATAATGTGACAAATTAGGTGAACCACATTCACTATGTAAAGAAGTCCTCATATCAACTTAAAAGGAAATACAAAATGTTATATTTACCAGGTTTCTACTTTGGACCAGAATTATGCTAACTGCATTATATTATTAATAGTAACAACACCAAATAAAATTTAACCATGACAAGCCACAAAGTTACTTCCTTTCTCTAAATACTCCACCTGTTCAGTCATACTCCCTCCACCCATGCTCCCTCTCCAGTCATACTCCTTCCACCTCTCGTCCACTTCCAATTCTTCATCCATTACTCTTTCCTGCCCTCCTTAAGACATAGAGGATTTAAAGCACAATAAGTCAACTCAATCTAACAAACTTATACAGAATATTACCCAGCAATAGCAGAACACACAATCTTATGTGTACACAGACATATTACAGGGTAGAATACAGGTGAGGCCACAACTCAAGTCTCTATGGATTTAAAATTAAGATATCATACAAAATATCTTCTTTGACTACAAGTGGGATGAAGTTAGGAATAAATAACAAAAGGAAAGCTGTTTATCTATTCATATGGTAATGGACGGGGAAGGCAATGGCACCCCACCCCAGTACTCTTGCCTGGAAAATCCAATGGACGGAGTAGCCTGGTGGGCTGCAGTCCATGGGGTCGCTAACAGTCGGACAGACTGAGCGACTTCACTTTCACTTTTCTCTTTCATGCATTGGAGAAGGAAATGGCAACCCACTCCAGTATTCTTGCCTGGAGAATCCCAGGGATGGGGGAGCCTGGTGGGCTGCCGTCTATGGGGTCACACAGAATTGGACACGACTGAAGTGACTTAGCAGCAGCAGCATGATAATGGACATTGGGTTTTTCCAGTATGGAATTACCATGATTAAAATTGCCATGAACTTTTGTGTACAAAGCTTTGCATGGACATATGCTTTTGTCTTCCTTGGGTGTTTACCCAAGGGGAAGAAAAATGGCTTGTTGTGAGTGAAACTGAGCATCTTTCAAATGCCATTTTCTATCTTTTGTGATTGTCCATTCACTTTGCTAATTTTTGTAATATTTTTAGTCTTATTTATTCTTAAAGTTCTTTGTCTATGGGGAACATTAGGCCTTTCTTTTATACATGCTACAAATATTCTTTCCCAGCTTGTAATTTGTAATTTAATTTTTCTTAAGGTGATTCTATGTAAAAATTTAAAATTTTTATGTAGTCAAATGTGTTTGTCTTTACTCTAATTGCATCTGGATTTTGAATCACAATTAGAAGTCTACCCTCTATGCATGTTACAGAGAAATTCACCCATATTTTCTTCCAGTATTACTCTGGTTTCCCTTTTTATATTCAGATTCCGGATCCATTTAAAGTTTATTCTGTCTGTGGTGTGAAGAAAGTGGTACTGAAATATCAAAAGCCCCCCCCACTTTTTTTTGGCCCCAGTGATTTGACAAATCACCTTTATCATACATTATATGTCCACAGGCTGCTGATGCTGTTTAGTCACTCAGAATGTCTGACTCTTCTGTGGATGACTCCATGGACTGTAGCCCACCAGGTTCTCTGTCCATAGGATTTCTTAGGCAAGAATATTGGAATGGGTTGCCATTTCTTTTTCCAGGGGCTCTTTTCCACACAGGGATCAAACCCTTGTCTCCTGCACTGACAGGCAGATTCTTTACCACTGAGCCACCAGGGAAACCCATTTCTATACATGGTATTATTCTGTATTTTCCCATTCTACCCCTTTGTTTACCCTAATTCATGCACCAGCACCATGTTGTTTAAAGAATAGAGGCTTTTTTGTATATTTAATTATCTGGCCAGACAAGTCCCTTCTCACCTCCCCCCTACCCTCTCCCGCCCCCG
>SJYX01008810.1:0-35736 GCA_006410675.1 Oreotragus oreotragus
TTCTCATGATGTACTCTGCATATAAGTTAAATAAGCAGGGTGACGATATACAGCCTTGACGGACTCCTTTTCCTATTTAGAACCAGTCTGTTGTTCCATGTCCAGTTCTAACTGTTGCTTCCTGCCCTGCATACAGATTTCTCAAGAGGCAGGTCAGGTGGTCTGGTATTCCCGTCTCTGTCAGAATTTTCCACAGTTGATTGTGATCCACACAGTCAAAGGCTTTGGCAGAGTCAATAAAGCAGAAGTAGATGTTTTTCTGGAACTCTCTTGCTTTTTTGATGGTCCAGCAGATATTGGCAATTTGATCTCTGGTTCCTCTGCCTTTTCTAAAAGCAGCTCCTTTGCTGCCCTGCAAATGGAGAAGGCAATGGCACCCTACTCCAGTACTCTTGCCTGGAAAATCCCATGGACGGAGGAGCCTGGTGGGCTGCAGTCCCTGAGGTCGCGGAGAGTTGGACACGACTGAGCGACTTTGCTTTCCCTTTGCACTTTCATGCATTGGAGAAGGAAATGGCAACCCACTCCAGTGTTCCTGCCTGGAGAACCCCAGGGACGGGGGAGCCTGGTGGGCTGCCGTCTCTGAGGTCGCACAGAGTCGGACACAACTGAAGCGACTTAGCAGCAGCAGCCCTGCAAATAGGTTCATCAGCACCATCTTTCTAGACTGCAGACACGTGTGTTAATATACAAAGAATGAATTATGTTAAGTCACTGAATTTGTGATAACTGTTAACAGCAGCAACACAAGTCTAACACACACTTACTAGATGTTTTTGTAAGGAAGGGTGCCGGTAGCAGATGAACAGAGCCTGAATGTACAGGCTGGGGTGTCTACACCTTTACACATTATGTTCCCGTGGTATGGATAGAGCCTAGGGCGAGGAAGGGGAAGGGGCCGGAGTCCAGAATCCGTCCCAATCCTGCAAAAAATGAACTCCAAGGTTTTTAAGAAGTCTAAATTCACACTTATCATATTGCTAGAAAGATATATTTATCAATGTAGGAGGATGTGTGCATGTTCAGTTGCTTCAGTCATGTCCAACTCTTTGCAACACCATGAACTGTAGCCTGCCAGGCTCCTCTGTCCATGGGATTCTCCAGGCAAGAATACTGGAGTGGGTTGCCATGCCCTCCTCCGGGGGATCTTCTTGACCCAGGGATTGAACCCGAGTCTCCTGCATCTTCTGCATCATAGGTGGATTCTTTACTGCCGAGCCCCTGGGGAAATCCAATGTGGGTGGATTTGATAGTGTATTAGCTTGAGACATAAGTTTTAATTTTAAAATGTTTTATGAGTGGACCTCTTCTGCACTCTTGTCCTGGGCCCTGTGAGTTTAATGGTAGACTAGAATAACAGACAAGGGAAAATCTAAAAACAGAAATATCAATGGTGACAGCGTATAATGTCTGGGGGGAAAGGCAGTGACAAATGTCCAGGATCTTAGGGGGCACCTTGCTCACCATTTGCTCTTTGTGCCACAACCTCAGCATGCAAAGGCTTCCAGCAGAGTGCAGGATGCAGATGCAAAGAACAATGAAAATAAAAATGATTTATTGAACACACGCTACCTATCATTCACTGTGAGAAATGCTTTGAATATATGGCTTCAAATTACTATGACCACATGTCTCAGTTGCCTGGGATGGTCTAAGTTATGAATAATATCTTGGAGTAATTATTAATAGAGTCTCAGTTCAGGTGATAAATTAAAAGGCCCAATACTATCTTGAATATTTAAAATTGTGCTGTAACACTGGTATTACTATCCCCATTTGCAATAAGGCAGCTGGGGCTCAAGTATTAGGTAACCCTGCCAAAATCTCACAGGTATTAAGTGAACTGGAAGTGACAGGTAGGAGGCAGTCCATGGAGAGCCTTCTTCCCTACAAAGGACCTGATCCTGTGGATGTGTGATTCTCAGCCTGGCTGTGTGATAGAATCTCCCGTGAAACTTGTAAGAAAGCCTAGGGACTACCCTGCCTCCCCTGAAGTGTAGTATCCAGATATGAAATCAACAGACATGCATTAAAAAAAANAAGAACAATGAAAATAAAAATGATTTATTGAACACACGCTACCTATCATTCACTGTGAGAAATGCTTTGAATATATGGCTTCAAATTACTATGACCACATGTCTCAGTTGCCTGGGATGGTCTAAGTTATGAATAATATCTTGGAGTAATTATTAATAGAGTCTCAGTTCAGGTGATAAATTAAAAGGCCCAATACTATCTTGAATATTTAAAATTGTGCTGTAACACTGGTATTACTATCCCCATTTGCAATAAGGCAGCTGGGGCTCAAGTATTAGGTAACCCTGCCAAAATCTCACAGGTATTAAGTGAACTGGAAGTGACAGGTAGGAGGCAGTCCATGGAGAGCCTTCTTCCCTACAAAGGACCTGATCCTGTGGATGTGTGATTCTCAGCCTGGCTGTGTGATAGAATCTCCCGTGAAACTTGTAAGAAAGCCTAGGGACTACCCTGCCTCCCCTGAAGTGTAGTATCCAGATATGAAATCAACAGACATGCATTAAAAAAATTTTTTTTTAACTACCTTTGCTGCTGCTGCTGCTAAGTCACTTCAGTCGTGTCCAACTCTGTGCGACCCCACTGATGGCAGCCCACCAGGCTCCCCCATCCCTGGGATTCTCCAGGCAAGAACACTGGAGTGGGTTGCCATTTCCCTCTCCAATGCATGAAAGTGAATTTAGAACTTTGTTATAGGCAATGCAGAAAACGGCATGGCTTTTGACAGGGATCACATTTGCATTTTGGAAAGGTCACTCTGGTGACCACAGATGCCTTGGTTTGGGATGGTAGGGGACAGAAATTGAAATATGGGATTCATCAGCTTTTGCAATATTTGAGAAAGTGTATGGAAAAGATGAAGGACACAGAAGCTAAGACATCATCTTTGCTAAGAAGGAAGGGGAGCTACTTACTGTTACTAAATGTGTGAAGTAAGAAGGCAGTAAAGATTTACGACAGGTGCTAGAGATGTTGGAAATTATCCTTCCTTCACTTACTGATGCTATTTAGTAAGAACTAGTCTACCAGACAATACGAAGCACATCTCTGGGTAACTGGGAAAGGGCATGGCAACACTTTAACACCACTGTCAGTGTTATAGGGAAGCTTTTATCTTCCCACATCGATAGGTCCTCAGCACAGGATTACTGGCTCCTATGTCCATGTATACAAGTACTTTCCAATAAATTATGTCTCCATGTTTTCCTGTAACAGTCTGACTGCATGTCGGCATCAAAGTCTACATTTGATATTTACTCCTTGTTGGTATCAAAAAGTCACAGAGACTTCCCTGATGGTCCAGTGGTTAAAACTGCACGTTCCCAGTACAGGGGGGCCTCGGTTCAATCCCTGGTCAGGGTACTAGATCCCACAGGCCACAACTAAAGATTCTGCATGCTGCAACTAAGCCCTGGCACAGATGAAGAGATAAATACATATTAAGTCACAGAGACTTCCCTGGTGGTCCAGTGGTTAAAACTGCACGTTCCCAGTACAGGGGGGCCTCGGTTCAATCCCTGGTCAGGGTACTAGATCCCACAGGCCACAACTAAAGATTCTGCATGCTGCAACTAAGCCCTGGCACAGATGAAGAGATAAATACATATTTTAAAATAAATAAATACAATAAATTAAATATTTGTTGTCAGAGTAGTTCCAAGGTGACCAATAGAAGCCTCTGCTGCTGCTGCTGCTGCTGCTGCTGCTGCTGCTAAGTCGCTTCAGTCGTGTCCGACTCTGTGCGATCCCATAGACGGCAGCCCACCAGGCTCCCCCATCCCTGGATTCTCCAGGCAAAAACACTGGAGTGGGTTGCCAGCCTCTACCAACTAGTTATTAAATATTTTGAATGCTGTTCCTCTCCATAGCAATTATTAATTATTTGCCATTCATTTATATTTATTCACTAAACAAAACTGTGTTTGGTGACTTCACTGCCAGGCATTGGGCTCAACCCCGGTGATTCAGAAATGAAAGCTCCCTGTTTATAAGGACCTCATGGTCCAGACGCTAAGATGGACAAGTAAGCAAACTACGGTATTACAATTCAGTGAGAACATATCTAGTTAAGTTTCTCTTAAAAAAAATTACGTGTTGGATACAAGGAGAACATAAAGGGACATAGAACTCAACTGAATAAAAAAATTATGTCTGAAGGAAACCCTGAGAGTGACACTTAGAAGACATTGGGAGTGATTTGGCTTGAGCTAAGCTAAAAAACACAGAATTTAGGCACAGCAGTAGGGAAGGTTTTTCCAAACAGAGGAAAGCCCATGAGAAGAGAAAATCCTGACCGTATAGGGATTTCCAGAAAATTCACTGTGACAAGTGAGGAGAACAGGCTGAGACGGGCAGGAATCAGCACCCATCCATCACACAAAGGCATCTGAATTTTATTCGAAAGTCTTGGGAGTCATTGAAGGGTTTTAGGGCTTCCTAGGTGGCGCTAGTAGTAAAGAATCTGCTTGCCAGTGCAGGAGACATGAAGAGATGCGTGTCTGATCCCTGGGTTGGGAAAATCCCCTGGAGAAGAGCATGGCAAACCATTCTAGTAATCTTGCCTGGAGAATCCCACAGACACAGGAGCCTGGCGGGTACAGTCCATCAGGTCACATAGATTCGAACATGAATGAAGGGACTTCGCATGCACACACAAAGGGTTTTAAGCAGGGGTTTGACATATTCACATTTGCATTTTAAAGAGATAAAGTTGTCAGAATGGGGAGGATGAATTAGAAAATGGTCAGAGAATAGTCTGGAAGAGTAGAAAGAAGATTTTTGTAATAATTCAGAGGCAAAATGAGGATTAGAAATATTTAATATGATTTGGGGATTTTGAACTGTCATTATTTATATGTATTTATATGCCCCTTAAAGATTGGAAGTGGTTTCAGTCATTATAACATTTCTCAGATTTATTGAAAAGTTAAAAGACTTTTCTTCAAATCCAGAAATTATATTTTGGAGAATTCAAACACCTGCAATATTACCAAAAATATTTTTCCTACTTTCATTAGTGATATAACTATGAACCAGTAATGAGGTTTTAGTTATTGGAGAGAAATTTTTTTGGTAATTGGATTATTTTGGAAAACTGAATAAACATGAGCTAATAATTTTCCTATCAAATGTAGATTTATTGCAGTTTTGGGAACATTTTAATGCAATTAATCTATTGCTATTTATATGTCATTTCAAAGAAATTATACGGCAAGAGACAATGTGAGTATGAAAAGTAATGAATGGATCAGAATCAAAGTTTTAGATAAGGACCAAATCTCTAAGAACTGTCATTATTACCAATTTTTAACAAATCTTAACTTTTCAGACTTAATTCTGCCAGAACATATAACCTTATTCTTCTATTACACAAATTAAGATTTATCAGTTGGATTATTTGAAATGGTTGATCATACAAAATCACTTTTATCTTGACATAAGAGTCAATGTTACCATTCAATTCAATGTTTTTTTTAATTAGAAATAATTGACATATTAGTTTCACGTGCATAACATAATGATTTAAAGGTTATACATGTTGAGAAGTGATTAACAAAGTAAATCCAGTTATCTTCTAAGATCATAAATAATTTTTATAATAATGAAAACTTCAAAAAAGGGTCTTTTTTAACAGCACCAGAATTGTTCATTGTTCTAAAGTTTTTCACTTTAGCACTGGAATAGCTGCTTCGAGAGCAACAATTATGAATATAATATTGTTCCTGCCCTCAAGAGCAGAAAATGCAACAGAATCCATTGATTGCTACACATATACAGAATCATAGAACAAGACATATTATAATTGCCAAAAGAGAAACATGAATAAAATGCTTTCAGGGCACTAAAGAGTGAGCAATTAACACGGAAAAATGGTATCATTGGCCTAAGCACACAGATCTGAGAGGAAATTAGGAACTAATGAAATCAAGAGGGTAGATCTAGAGAAAATGAAATATTCTTTGCAGCTTTGTTTTTCTTATTTCATTTTTTCTGTCTCTCAAGAGATGTGATTTTTGTGTGAAAAGTCAAATGATTCTTACAGGTCTAAAAATTAAAAGAAAAAATTCAAAGATCTCTCAGGCTTCTAACAGAAAACTGCCATTCACATTTAGCATATTACTACCCAGCTAAAGATATACTTTAGGTAATTTTATATATCAAGAGTGAGGTAAAAGAGTAGAAAATGATTGTGGAAATTTCAAATGGTGTATAAATTAATTTCCTTATAACTGCTCATTATCATTTTATTTGTTCTTAATTTCAGTTCTATGCTACTAAAATTAAGTATATTTCAATGATTTTAAAAAAACTGTCCTATTTTTCTAGATTAAAATGTTATATCTGAAAGGAGACTCATCATTTTACAACTGAGGCAATTTTATCCCGGAGACTGAGTGAACTTTCAAGTGGACGGGGCAGTGAAAGAGGTTAAGCAGAGACCAGAAGGTTTGCTGTTGTTTACTTGATAAGTCATATCCAACTGTGATCCCAAGGACTGTAGCCCACCAGGCTCCTCTGTGCATGAGATTTCCCAGACAAGAATACTGCAGTGGGTTGCCGTTCCCTTCTCCAGGGGATCTTCCCAACCCAGGGGTCGAACCCTCATCTCCTGCATTGGCAGGCAGATTCTTTACCACTGAGCCACCTGGGAAGCCCGGAACAGGAGGTCAGTTGGAAATAGATGGCACAGCAGAGGCAAAGATGCTCGGGATCTGTAACCCTTTCCTTCTCATCTTTCAAGCCTTGACACAAGGGTCACCCTCCCTGGGAGGCCTCGTCCGCACCCATAACAATGCTTAACAATGGATGCATCAATCAAGTGGACTAGGACCCAAGATTTGTTTATGCCTGTCCTGGTTTTAAAATACGTCTGCCTATTCTTTTCCCATAAGGTTTATTAAAGAATATTGAGTAGAGCTCCCTATGCTGTAAAGTAGGTTCTTATTGATTATCTATTTTATATATAGTGGTGCGTATATGAAAATCCCCAAGAAGAATAGACATAGGCGTATGTATAACTGAATCACTTTGCTGTTCAGCTGACAATAACACAGCACTGTAAATCAATCAGCTATTCTCCAACATACAATAAAAATTTACCAAAAAAAAGAGCACTGCATATGTCTAAAAGCTCAAATCTTATGTACATGTCGTGACAGAATTCTGGAAAAGAACTGTGTTGTTGGCCACGGTATTTAAAACTATAAGTAAAAATTTTAAATTCATACACAAAAATAAAACAAAACGTGTCTGCAAATTCTTTGACACTCCTCCCTTCAAAAGGTGGAGCATAATTCTCCTCCCCTCGAGCGTGGGCCGACTTAGTACTTTGTTTCCAACGCACTGACTATGGTGGAGCTGATGATGTGTGACTCCTGGGGCTCTGGTTTAAAGTCCCTGTCCTATTTCTAGGCCTCTCTTGGGTTAGAAAATCCAATGGACGGAGGAGCCTGGTGGGCTGCAGTCCATGCAGTCCGACTAACAGTCGGACAGACTGAGCGACTTCACTTTCACTTTTCTCTTTCATGCATTGGAGAAGGAAATGGCAACCCACTCCAGTGTTCTTGCCTGGAGAATCCCAGGGATGAGGGAGCCTGGTGGGCTGCCGTCTATGGGGTCACACAGAGTCGGGCACGACTGAAGTGACTTAGCAGCAGCAGCAGCAGCTTGGGTTAAAAGCCCCTGTCCTATTACTAGGCCTCTCTTGGGTTTACAGTTCCTGTCCTATTTCTAGGCCTCTCTTGGGTTGTCTGCTCTGAAGGAAATGAGCTGCCATGTCATGTTAACATTCAAACAGCCTATGGAGAGACTCACAAGAGGAAGAACTGAAACTTCTCCCCAACAATTAGCACCACCTTGTCAACCATGTGATAGAAAGCTATCTGGGGAGTGAATCCTCCAGCCTCGGGAAAGCTCTGGTCAGCCTCTTCACTACAGCCTCATGAGACTCTGAGCCATAATTTCACAGTTAAGCCACTAATCAATTCCTGATTCACATACACTGTAATGATAACATGCGTTTATTACTGTTTTAGGCCACTACATTTTGGGATAATGTGTCACATAGCAATGACTAACTGACACAACGTCCAGCAAGGCCATACATGATCGGGCCATGGCCTACCTTGCCGACCACGTCTCTTTCCACTCTCACTCTAAACCACCCCCTTTCTGTTTACAAAAGAAATTCAGATCCTAACTTTATTTTGTTTGTTTTTTTCAAATTTTCTAATCATATAACTTTCTTCAAATGCTATCTAACCTAAAAACTTTGAAAATATAATGTTAAATAAACAGGGGTCCTCTGTTTGATGTTGAGAGAGTTACAGCTGTTCAACAATGTCTTCCTCATTTGCAGACCACCAGGACAATCATTTATAAACTGTTGTGCTCCCAGGAGGTACATCAGGGTTCCTCCTAGTAGAATAGTGAGTTTTATGAGTTATCACTGTTTGAACAAAGACAGAGCAGCATCATTTCATAGTCATGTGTTACTTTTCCTTTAGTACTTTGCAATTAAAAATGATATCGTCTTCGCAATAAGAAGAAGAAATGAGTGAAGTAGGCAGTTTGCATATATTTGCTTTGATGAAGCAATATGTATTTCAGAGAGCTTGAAAACTGCAGCTTTAAATATCTGTAATACTCTTAATTCCCTGTGTCATTTGTAAGTGGATAAAAACATTACATATACTCTTCATATCTACTGGAAAACTCATCAACAAGTTACACAATCAGTTCTAAAAGCAGAAAATGGCACTACTGGTAAAGAATCCACCTGTCAGTGCAGGAGACGTCAGAGTCGGCAGGCCTGGGTTCTATCCCTGGGTAGGGAAGATTCCCTGGAGAAGGAACTGACAACCCACTGCTGTATTCCTGCCTAGAAAATTCCAAAGACAGAGGAGCCTGGTGGGCTCCAGTCGATGGGGCCACAAAGAGTCGAACACGACAGCACATCCATAACTCTGGGTTTGAACTCGGCAAAAGTAGAGTTTCCTTTTCAATGAAACCTTCTGTCTTTTGCAGGAAGGTCACTATCAAGATTTAGCTTTTTCACAGAGCAGAATTATTCCCCAGCCTCAGCTATGAGGTGCTCAGAGGCTCTTTGTCATATACCAGTTAGCACTGGTTAGGAATTACTCCTCTAGTTTCTATTTCAAATACTATGCATCATCTTCTTCTTTTGAATTAGCATTGTGAGGGATAAGGTTAGAAAGCATCCCCAAATTATCACATAGCTTTAAAGTCAGGATGATTCAAATTATTTGCCTAAATATACCATAAATGCACAGCTGCAAAGGATGCAAAAAGCCAATGAGTACTAATTGCGGTCACAAAAATAAGGCTACTTTGTGTACTTCGGGGGTGTGCTTAGGGCAAAAGATACAATTATACACTTGCTTAGTAGTTAAGAAGGCATTTTATTAATTAAAATGTCATATAAGTTTTCTCAGATAATCTAAACATGACGGTTCCTTACAAGGGTTAGGATATTATCTGTTATTATAACCATCTTTTCTCCAAAGGTCTCTTTAAAGGATTATAGCTAAACTATTACATGACACTAAAATGATCAATACTGAATTTTTCTAGGAAGGTTAAACTTTATGAAGTGTTTGCTATGTCATCGTGTTTCATCCCCACCCTATGTTATTAATGTCATTTAAGACGATGGCTGGGGCTTCCTTGCTGGTCAAGTGGTTAAGAACCTGCCTGGCACTGAAGGGGACACGGGTTTGGTCCCACATGCCTTGGAGCCACTAAGCCTGGGCAGCACAACTAGAGAGTCTGTGTACTGCGACAAAAGATCCTACACGATGCGACACAGATACCACATGCTGCCAACTACATAAACACTTAAAAAAAGATTACAGTTCACAGGCACTCACCCAAGGGCACACCGCAAGTGGTATGATCAGGGTCTGAAGCCTGAATGACTCCAAATGCAGCGCTCCCTCTTCTCCCCTCAGCTGTCCCCTTCAACCAGAATTCCGCTGCCTCAGAGAACAGACTTTTCTCTAGTGATCGGACAACGAGCCTTCTCTTAGACTCTTCACTAGAGGTGACAGCATTAGAAATGCTGTGACTTGCTTGATGAAGAATGTCCAAGTGCACCCTTAGGCATAAGAATTCTTCCAGTCTTTATTTCCAGTGACTAAGAAATTTAGGGTAGGGGTCATGAGGAGAGAGAAGGCTGCTGCTGCTAAGTCACTTCAGTCATGTCTGACTCTGTGCAACCCCATAGACGGTAGCCCACCAGGCTCCCCTGTCCCCGGGACTCTCCAGGCAAGAACACTGGAGTGGGTTGCCATTTCCTTCTCCAATGCATGAAAGTGAAAAGGGAAAGTGAAGTTGCTCAGTCGTGTCCGACTATTAGCAATCCCATGGACCGCAGCCTACCAGGCTCCTCTGTCCATGGGATTTTCCAGGCAAGAGTACTGGAGTGGGGTGCCATTGCCTTCTCTGAGAGAGAAGGCTACATACTTTATATTTGCTATTTAACCCTAACAGCTGAGTGAAATAGGTCATATATCTCTATATGACTCAAAGAAATGAACATTCACAGGGATTAAGAAGCATGATTAGGGATTTCCCTGGTGGTCCAGTAGGTAATGCTTCGTCTTCCAATGCAGGGGTTGTGGGTTCAATCCCTGGTTCAGAAGCTAAGATTCTACATGCCTCATGGCCAAAAAAACACAAACAAAAAACAGAAGCAATACTGTAACAAATTCAATACAGACTTTTTAAATAGTCCACATCCAAAAACTTAAAAAAAAAAAAAAAAAAAAAACTTTGCCTAAATTTTCACACCACTTACAACATGGAGCTGGGATTTGAACCCAGAAGGCAATGGCAATCCACTCCAGTACTCTTGCCTGGAAAATTCCATGGACGGAGGAGCCCGGTAGGCTCCATGGGGTTGCACAGAGTTGGACACGACTGAAGCGACTTAGCAGCATAACTGATTCTAGAGCTCATGTTCTTCCTACTACACTAATCTGCCATGTGGTTTAGCAGCAAATTTGACAGTATTTTATCATGTCTGGATTTTTCCAGTAATCAGAAACACAACTGAAAATACTATATTCCTACAATCACTCTTGTTACCTTCTCACGGATAAATTACCAAGAAAATATGACTTATTTTACATATTTCAAGTTACTCACTCCAGTGCACCTTATACATCAACCTGAACCAATTTCTTTAAAACTATTTTCAACACTTTCCTGCACTGACTGTCATTTTTCTGACCACAATCAAAGACCATGGCTAAGGACAAAGACCTTTTCTATCCTCACCCACTGTCATATTAAGAACAAACCTTCAATGCGTAATAGAGTGTCATTACAGACTAGCCTCTCATCAGTGTTTCTGCACTCATCAAGCTCAACTGTACCTTCCGCCACTGTTGTAATTAATCTTCCCACATGGAAAGTCTTCTGCTTAAATTTCCCTTCTGCAGACCTTGCTGCTGCTGCCTTTAAGTCGCTTCAGTAACGTCCGACTCTGTGCGACCCCATACGGCAGCCCACCAGGCTCCCCCATCCCTGGGATGCTCCAGGCCTTAGCTCCTTCTCAATGCTGGGCTCAGCCCTCTGAGAATTTTTCATTAACAGAATTTAGTCAATTTCAACCTTCCACTCTCGGAGAAGGCGATGGCACCCCACTCCAGTACTCTTGCCTGGAAAATCCCATGGACGGAGGAGCCTGGTGGGCTGCAGTCCATGGGGTCGCTAACAGTCGGACACAACTGAGCGACTTCACTTTCCCTTTTCACTTTCATGCACTGGAGAAGGCAATGGCAATGCACTCCAGTGTTCTTGCCTGGAGAATCCCAGGGACGGGGGAGCCTGGTGGGCTGCCATCTATGCAGTTGCACAGAGTCGGACACAACTGAAATGGCTTAGCAGCAGCAAGACACATGTAAAGATTTAGTCTTACCTAAAGTCCCAGCCAGTAGCTATCAGCAACCACCAGACATGTAAATGAATGCCACCCAGCTCTGTAGAATGAAACAGAGATATGCTGTCCCAAACTGGCCTGGCTAAACCCTGTTCAAATTGTTGAGTCATAGGTATAACAAAAGCTGTCATTTCTTGGAGGCATTGAGTTATGGGTTTGCTTTTTACACAGAAAAAGATAACTGGAACAGATTCTGCTACTTAGAAATAGAATGCCACTAAAGTAAAATCCAGAACATGTGGCTTCAGAAGTGGGTGGTGAGTTAAAATGACTGTGAAGAGAGTGCCAATAGAAACCCAGTGAAGGAGTTTGAGGACTGAAAGGAAAGTAAGGATTATCAGATACTGGAGGAAAGGCAGTCTTTCATTTGGTGGAACAGTTTACCAAAACTGTTTCCTGAAGCAAGGTGGATAATGAGGAACATGCTTAATGAGCTGAACCATCTAGGGAAAGTAGAATGTTGAAGATACTTCTGGTCTCCTTCCAGCGAGCTGTGTAAGAAGCTTAGAGTAGAAGGTAAGAGGAAGAAGATAAATGAATACAAAGGAGCCAATACTTATTGGACTTGAAAACAAAACTGCTTAATATTTTTAGCCTCTCCAAGATTCTCAGATTTAAAAAGGACTTCCAAACAAAAATATCTATATAGAGAGAGACAATAAGATTTTGGTTATGATAGCAGAAATACATAAGGCAATGCCTTGGACAACTATTCAGTCAAACAGAAGTTCCTCTAAAGATCTTAAAGGCATTACCTCACAGACCTCCTTCTTTAAAGGAGGTGAGGGTGTCCTTGAACCTAGTCAGAAAACAATGAACTTTATTTTTCTCATATTTGTAATCCCTCATCCAAAGCATCTTTAGAATACAATCATTCCATGACACAGTTTTAGTCATTTATTTTGCTATTTATGCATTTAACTGTTTTAATTATAGAAACACGTAGAATTTGTAATAAGGATCCACCAAGGAGAATGTGAATTAGTATGATCTAAAATAGGTGAATGCTAAAGGACTTTACTCTAAAAAGATCAGATTTTCTAAGTAACTGATATGTTAGAACAATTCCAGTTAGGATTTGACCAGAACTTACATTTATCATATGATATTTTTACTGTATGTATTAAATAGGATAAGTTATTCAAATTTGTTCTTTTTCAAAATAATTTTGGCCATTGTAAATCTGCGGCATTTGTAAATATATTTTAGAATATTGGGTTGTCAATATCTATCAAAAAGTCTGCTGGAACTTTGAGTGGGATTGTATTGATTTCTAGATCAATTTGGGGAATACTGACATCTTAACATAAATTCTTTCAGTTCATGAACATGATATATCACTTCATTTGTCTAGTTTTTAAAAATATCTCAGCAGTGTTTTTAGTTTTCAGTGAACAGGTCTTGATATATATTCTGGATTTATCTCTATATGCTTTATGCTTTTAGATACTATTTTAAATGGTATTTTTGAAAGGTTTAATTCTCAACTGTTTGTTGGTAGGTATAGAAATACAATATACCTTTGTATGACCATCTATCCAGCAACTTGTAAACTCAATTATTATTTCTGGTCATTTTTTTTTTGTATTTATTTATTTTTTTACACGAACTCCCAAACATGAACCCCCCTCCCACCTCCCACCCCACAAGATCCTTTTTCCTATGTATGTGTGGGAGACCTAGGTTTGATCCCTGAGTTGGGAAGACCCCCTGGAGGAGGGCATGGCAACCCACTCCAGTATTCTTGCCTGGAAAATCCCCAAGGACAGAGGAGCCTGACAAGCTACAGTCCATGGGGGTCACAAAGAATCAGACACTACTGAGTGACTAAGCACACACATACATTCTGATGTACAAATTATTTCATTCTCAAGTAAAAGTTTTGCTCTTTCCTTTTCCAATATGTATTCCTGATAATTTATAAGGACAGTAAATTTACAATGATATGACAAAAAAAAATGACATACTTTGTATATTCCAATATTCAAGAAAGCCTTCTGGCTTGACTAAACATGTGAATAAGATGTGGCAGGATCACTGGCTTTCAAATATTTTTAGTTTACTGTAGCCCAAAGTACATTGCCACATAGTATGCATGCGCACGCACACATGCACATACAATTTTTTTCACACATTTCCCTTAAAAATGTGTGGCATATTGATGGTTCTGTTATATTGAACTAATACTATTTATTATATTGTATTTTAAAATACTGAGCAAAACTCATTGAAACATCTGCTAATGGCCCACAAGTTACTGTTTACAAAGTACTATATTATAAATTCCTTCTAGAACTATCCCCACAGAGAAGGTTAGTCTTTGAAGTGAACATAAAAAACTTCAGAAATTGATGCTTTTGAATTGTGGTGTTGGAGAAGACTCTTGAGAGTCCCTTGGACTGCAAGGAGATCCAACCAGTCCATTCTAAAGGAGATCATTCCTGGGTGTTCTTTGGAAGGAATGATACTAAAGCTGAAACTCCATTACTTTGGCCACCTCATGCGAAGAGTTGACTCATTGGAAAAGACTCTGATGCTAGGAGGGATTGGGGCAGAAGGAGAAGGGGGCAACAGAGGATGAGATGGCTGGATGGCATCACCAACTCGATGGATGTGAGTTTGAGTGAACTCCGGGAGTTGGTGATGGACTGGGAGGCCTGGCGTGCTGCAATTCATATGGTCGCAAAGAGTCGGACATGACTAAGCAACTGAACTGACCTGAACTAAATGCTGCCGTTCTTAAAATTCTGTGAAACTTTTTAAAATAAAGAAAATCATCCTATTTTCAAATTTCTGATTCAGAATATTTAGAGGGTGAGAACCCACCATATATACTTTTGATAAGTTTCACAGATGGCCCAGAGAACTACAAGTTTAGAAGTAAAAGTTTAACTTTAAAAATGTTGTTCATGTCAATTTTATCTTTACTAGAGTATTTGCCTTGGGATTCTGTGTCAATGTCACAAATTGAAAGTTAGGAAACAGATTATATATACTTAGGAATGCAGTTCAAGTAAGATTGGTTATTGTGACTAGGATACAACCCACTGCCCCTGCTTCAGGGGCTCTTAGTGTAAACTTTGCCAGAAAAAGAGATATAATGCTCATCTTTGATTTCTCTCCATTTTGAGGTTATATTCTTAGCTTTCATTCATAGATTTTTCTACAAAAAGAATATTTTCTCCATGCAAATGTCTCCCTTTTCCCCATTCTTAGAAATTTTCTGCAATTAGTAACCAAAACTTTGCTTTGATTTTACTGTGATTTAGTTTACGTTTCTGGAGTGTGATTGGTGTGACCTCTGCATCTGATAAATATTTTAAGGAAGGTCATGAGTCTCCTTCTCAGAGATGAAGTATAACTTCACATAATCTCCAAATTTTCTTACCTGATGTTGACGTCTTCAATTGGTTTCCTAGTTTTTAAATTTGATTATATTAATATGTATAAAATATTTCAGGTACTAATGATATTATCTTTGAGAACTGCATTTAGATCACACAAATAAGTACTCTAAAAATGGTATTTTGTAAAGGCAGTTTGTGAAAATACCACTCTTGTTTTCACTTATGGTGCTCTCTTGCTCATGACCATCTTAAATCCTTAAGGAAGCATTTACCAAAACTTCTCATAGGAAAGACTTGCCATGGAGAAATAGTAACATAGATGCCAACTCCTCCAAAGCCAATGCTTGTTGATGCTTGCTCTCTGGCTGGCAAAAAACCTTTTACACAAATGCTAAGAGATTTCTTGGCTCCACTATGTACTATAATTCACCCTGTTATGGAGGAAAACAGCTGTTTTGTGATCATGGTCTGGACATTTTCCATATTGGCATACTGAGTTAAAATCCCAACTTGCCTCTCAGCACTGCAGTTCAGTCTCTAGGCTATTGGATAATGAATGAAGGAGAGAATCCTTAAACTTTCTCTTTTAATTCATTGCCTTTGATTGTCCTCTCTAACTTATAGTATGTTTTGTTATTCATCAATAGCTAAACTTGTAGCAGTACATAAAAATAAAATATCCCTTGAAATTTTACATTTCCAAATCAATATACTCAAAAGTATTAGTTGCTCAGTCATGGCTGACTCTTTGTGACCCCATGGACTGTAGCCCACCATGCTTCACTATCCATGGAATTCTCCAGGCAAGAATACTGGAGTGAATAGCCATTCCCTTTTCCAGGGGATCTTTCCAACCCAGGAATTGAACCCATGTCTCCTTCATTGAAGGCAGAGTCTTTATCATCTGAGGCACCAGGGAAGCCCCACAAACATTTTAAGTATATATCCTTGACTGCGGTTCATGACAACATAAAACTTATTGGTACATGATGACACCTGAATCCCAAACCATCTATAAAGCTCAGACACTGGTGTCAGTACTTAGTTTTCATGCAATCTGAAGTCTACAAACGACTCTCAACACAAGTTATCACGTATTTGTAATGTACCCAAACACAGACTGCTTCAGAAGAAATATCATTGAGAATTCCCTTACCTTCACAAATGTAAAACCTCATAAAATAAAACTGCATTTTAAAGTTTTACCTTAAGGGGTTTTAACATCAAGAACACAAGACCCTTGAGAGTCTTGTATAATTATTCTCCAGAATAACACAATCACATATCCTGAAACATTTCACATGGAGTAATCCATTTGAAATTCAGATAATAACCTCATATTCTCTTAATAATGGTAGGTACATTAAAAAGGAAAAGAACATAATGAGACACACTGGGAAGAACAAAGAAATCACTTCCTTCTGTAGAGATGCATCAATTTCCAGATGCCTTCGGATACAGTTACTATACTGTTGTGAGATTCACTAATATAACCATTATACAATGGAAAAATCCACTAATAACTCACTAAGGATCATTAAACTTCATTTAAGGCAGTTAGTGGTTTATCAAAGAGACAAAAATGTTAATTCCATCTCCAAATGGACTCACAGGGCATGAAGATTCTCAAATCTCTCATCCCAGTTAGGAAGACATGTATACGCATATGCATTTCCATCACTGAGCATAGGTAACGGTCATTCCATTTAAAGGGCAAAATTTACATTCTGCCCTAGTTTCTCTAGTACTCAATGTCTAGGTTTGTTTATAGGAAGATAATGTTACCAAGCCATTATCAATATATCATGATGTACTAAAGAATACCTACAAATTTTAAGAGTGTTAAATACTTTCCTGTACTTTCAGATATGAACAAAGAAACAGGACACATATTTCTTGCAAATTGTGAATCATCATTTTTCCCCAGGAAATCAAAATACAGGTCATAATATTGAACATTAGTAAGAGAAAGGGGTAAAAGGACCTTTATCATCTGATGACGTTTTCGGGGGAAAACAGTTATACAGAAAAGATTGGAGCAGACTACAATTAACCTGGAACCAGAGAAGGGGTTCCATGGGAGCTATGCAGTTATAGAAACACAAATATTTCCTTGCCTATGTGCACAGTAGCCAATTTCAGACACATATTCTAAATCCCATTTCCAGTACCTGAAAAAGAATATGATCAATGAAGAAATGGGTATATATCTGGAATAAAAGTGCCACTGATTCTTGAAGAAGGCATAGGATGAGACACAGTTCACTAGTTATCAATGTTTAAATAATTTTTAAAAAAAAATTACTTTGCTGGCATTTATTTTGTGATGAAAGAATTTTCCTTAACAGTCTGCTACATGAAAATGAGATAGATATTAAAAGACAATTATTTCATGAAAATTATTTATAAAATACTTCACATTCATTGACAAAACACTTTACAACAAAATAAATATTTTATGTAATGGCTTTGTCAGCAGGAATAGTTCCATTAATTGCATTATATAAAGTGAAAATTCTTTTTCGCTTTTGTTGGTTTAATATGTTTTGTTCTCTAAAATTCTCTGTCGTTCTTAGAAAGGTCTTTGTATCCTGTTCCTGAAAATACATCACTTTAAAAGAAGATCTGAAAATGCATGCATGCCTAACATAAAATATCTACTGCTAGGATTAAAAAAAAAAATGTACTTGTAGCTCTTCAGCTTCCAACATGAGCCAATGTTTGAGAAAAGAAATGTGTTTGCTTTATACAATACTATTCACAACCAAATTATCCCAAAGTGCTTTACAAAGTAATTAGTTGGAGGCTAGTATGAGAGTATGTAGGCAAACACAGCAGCCATTAAGACACTCAGCAATAGCTCACACACTGCTTTGGACATTAGAACCTGTTTTATTGAGAGTGGAGATGTTAGTTCAATTACAGAGTAATTTAATAGAATAATTGGAATTCCTCTGGGTCTGGTAAGTTTTACAGATCATCAAAAAATGATAGGCTAACTTCATACTTTTTTCATTTCTAAAAATATCCAAGTGTGAATTAAAAACATATATTTTCCCTCAGGTAATCTAGTTAAAAGAAATAATTGCTATGAGGATGAATTATAAAAGAAAAACACACAATTCTTTCCAAAAGATACTTTATAAATTTGGTAAAGAGTTATTATTTCACAAATTCTTTTCTCCATTTGACATTTTCCTTGCTTTCCCTCAAGCTTTGTTTATGCAGGGGTTCAATCAAAAATCCTTTTCTCTTTTCTCAATGTATTTATTCCCCACTCTTCAAGTCACTATCTTTTCTTCTTCCATGAAAAATTCCCCAAATGAAATACCCACCTTTCTGATTTTATATTATATATTTCCTGTATTTCACACTTGGCCTTGGTTCAGGTTAATTTTTATTTTTATTTATATTTCAAGAATAAGACCCACGAGGACAGCAAAGATGTCTATAATTTCACTTATTCCCAGTACCTTGAGTAAGGATTAGTTATATGATCAGATATATGGCTTCCAAAGTTCATGTTGATAGCAGTCTGAGGATATAGTGGCAGGAGCTTCTCTAAGAAAGCCTTGCGCCATGATGGATGGAATCGTTAACAATCAGTCAAGTTTCTGGCTTCCACTTTTTTTTTTTACCACTCTTGGTTTATTCCTCATTCATCCATGTTCCAAATTCCTTTGATCAAGGGGTCCTCTTTAGACACCATTTCACCCAAAAACAACCACTTACAGGAGGATATGGTGACATAACTGCTGATCTTTTCACCATTTCAAGTATCAAAGACAACTGACCTGGACTAGCTCAGCAACTGTCAGAGCATTCCTTATCTTCTGCTGGTCCTCACGTTATAGTATGGCATGATCCTCACATTACTACCCCCAGCTGGCCCTTCTTTCTCAGCAGGAGGAAGGCAAAATAACAGAAAAAGTGAAAATGAAAGTCGCTCAGTCATGTCAGACTCTTTGCGACCCCACGGACTATATAGTCCATGGAATTCTCCAGGCCGGAATACCGGAGTGGGTGGCCTTTCCCTTCTCCAGGTGATCTTCCCAACCCAGAGATCGAACTGGTCCTTCTTTCTCAGCAGGAGGAAGGTAAAACAACAGAAGGTAGAATGAATTATAGAATAAAAGGGGGGATGGAATTTTTACCTAAAATACAAAAAAATTCTAAGTCCTTCACTCTTCTCTCTAAAACCAGTCTCTGTTCCTTGAAGTTGAATGTTCACAGAGTTGAATGTGCACAGAGGCCCTGGTTTGAGTTTTCACTCAATAAAAGTCATAAAATCAATGTTTTCTGCTAAGCAGAACTATGCTTTGTCAGTTTGGAATTTTTTTTTCACCCTTTTTTTTGTCTTGCACAGGTGATCACTTTGGAAGTTCCTTTGGCCATCAGACATTTCTTAGTCACAGGTGCAACCTATTATCACCAAAACTAGATAAGTGCCACTGAACAATCTGTAAGGTAGAGGCTAGTTTCATTTCTGTGGTTACTGCCTACACCTCTGAAATCCATGTGATTCACTAAGAAACCCTGTCCCAGGCCAGAATACAACCTGTGCTATGCTGTGCTTAGTTGCTCAATCATGTCTGACTCTTTGCAACCCCATGGACTGCAGCCTGCCAGGCTCCTCTGTCCATGGGGATTCTCTAGGCAAGAGTACTGGAGTGGGTTGCCATGCCCTCCTCCAGGGGATCTTCCCCAAACAGGGATCAAACTCAGGTCTCCTGCATTGCAGGCAGATTCTTTACCACCTGAACCACTAGGAAAGCCCAAGAATATAATCTATCACACTTCAAAGAGGAAACCAGTTGCCTAGGATGAACAGTTACACCCTAGCCACCCAGGGAATATGGAAGCTACATGATACTATAAGTGTCTCTTCTTGACCAGTGGCAAAAAACCAACTCAAACAAGCTAATTTAAAAATGACCTTACTAGTTCATGTATAGAATAGACCTGGTTCCAACTGGCCAAGATCTAGGAGCTCACATAATGTTACCAGGACTTGATCTCTCTCACTTAGCTCTGAATTTTTTATGTTGCCTACATTCTTTGATAGGAATTCCCTTTGTGGTCCCAAAATGGATGCAATGACTTCAGTTTTATATCCTCTAATTCAAACTCTATAGTCCCAGTGGATATATAATTACAACTCACTAGTTCTGACTGGGTCAGTCACCCCTCCTTTAAACAATTACTCTGGCCAAGAGAAAGCAATGCCTAATTCCAGAAGTGGGAAAGGAGTCAACAATCATCAAATCAGCAAGAGTGAAAGTAGCAGAAAGGTTTTTCACTGAGGGAAATATGGGTGCTCCTTGGAAGGAAAAGGCGAAATGTATAATAAATGGCCAAAAACTGTAAATGACTTCTATACTATAAACAGGAAAGCTTTCTTGTTTCACTAAGTGCTTATTACAGTACCAATAACATTCTTTGTGACATAATTTCCACCCATTTCCTTTTAGGTGGATTTCGGATGAAAATGTGCCTATGGTTTATCTTTATATGCAGATATTTATAAAATAAGTATATATACTTAAATGAAGTTGCTCAGTTGTGTCCAACTCTTTGGTACCCCATGGACTCGTAGCCTACCAGGTTCCTCTGTCCTTGAGATTTTCCAGGCAAGAGTATTGGAGTGGGTTGCTGTTTCCCACTCCAGGGGATCTTCCCAACCCAGGGGTTGAACCTGGGTCTCTCACATTGCAGGCAGACGCTTTACCATCTGAGCCACCAGGGATACTTAGGACACATTATGAATCACTAAGGGTACTTTGTCAGCTAGTCTAAGTTCTTGAAGTTTTGTGTGACCAACCCCTTCTACAATAGGCAAAACAGTGTCTCTCATTTGGGTTAGTGTTTCATAATAGTTGAGAATTCAGATCAAGATTCTTCTCCTAACTTTATAATTCATTTATTTATGGAAATTATTTATTGAGCATTTATTTTGTGTCTGACAATATGTTAGCTGATAGAGATATAATGAACTGCAGAAACAGAAATTACCCTCATGAAATTTAAAAAGGGTGGGATATGACCAGATTTGCATTTTGAAAAGATTACTCTCATTGAACATATGCAGGGAGACTAGTTAGGAGGCTACTTACTGTATTTATATTAGTGCAAGTGGGAGATAAACCTAAGTTTAACTTGAGCAGAAACACATGAAATGGAGTAAAGACATAAGAATAGATAAAAAATTGAATATGAATTATGGACAACTTGCCAAAGGCTAAGAATGGAAGCTGAGGTACCGTGGGATTTTAATGTTACTTCCTGTGTGTTTGACATACAAAACTGAATAGCTCCCATTCTCTCTAATAAGGAACACTGGAAGAGGACCAGGTTTGATAGATGCTGAATATTTTTACCTTTCTTACGACACTGTGTCTTGCATTTTACTTAGTTCTGGGCCTATATTATCCCTAAACATAATATTATTGCTCTATTCAGTGAGAGATCAAATTTCATCTTTACCTTGGAGCAATTACAATATCTAGCCCGAGTAGTACTTACTTATTGTTTTCAATTCACTTTTATAGAGTGGCTGAATAAATGCATAAGCCAATATATAGCCATATATCACAGTGCCTATAAATATAGTATCACATTATATTTCTTTTGATTCACCATTTTCTTCTCTAGGAATCCTCTTTAACTCCTTTGGAACTTAAACAAAATTGTAACTATCTTTAAAAATATAATCAGATTTATAATTGTCTGCAATAATTTATATCACTTTTAGAGAAAGTTTTTACTTATTTTTTCCTAACTTTATTGAGGTATAATTGACATATATCACTGTACAAATTTAAGGTGTATATAATAATGATGTGACTTATATATACTGTGGAATGACTACCATAATAGGTTTAACTAGCATGCACTATCTCATATAGACAGGAAGTTTTGAATCAAGCAAGAGAGGGCAAGGAAATTGTATTGGTAAATATGACATCCAGATAAGCAACCATGTGTGTCTTTTCTCTTGTTTAAAGTTAGGGAAGGCTAGGTCAGAAAGGCTAGTTTCAAAACTTAATATCTTTTCTCTCCTCCTCCCCCACCCTAGCATGAAGACCTACATTAAGCAGAAAATAATGAACAGTAAAACTAAAAAGCAAAAAACCCTCAAAACCCCAGGTGATGGAAAAATAAATAAGGATCTATAGTCTCCACGTTATAAGGCACTTAGATTTTATTTGAAAAATGGTCATTTGGGAACTTTTGTTCTCTTTGCCTCTGACCCCCCAAAAGTACTTATTTTCCAAACATTCATCTGACTTCATAAGTGCCTTTTAAGTGATCAGCTATTATAGCATTAAACTAAATTATCTCTTCTTTTGCTATTTAGCTTTTCAAACAGCTGTCATGTTTGAGTCATATCTAAGCCTTCAAGTTCCAGGACTACCTTGATCATCTTTGTCTGATCCCATCCCTTAACTTGTCCTAAGCATAGTCAGTAGTAATATGATTGGTTAACTTACCCATTAACTGTCATATTAATTTATTAAGTAGTTCCTATTTCTTCACTGGTAAATGGTAGCCTTTAGAATGTGAATAAAGAACATATTCTCTCTGACAATTCTCTTCCCGCCATTTCTACTTTAACATTCTTCCTGAGTTAGAATTATTTCCAATCAAAGGTGATTTCATCTCAATCATAAATCTCCCATATATCTTCAGAGGGAATGGTTCCTAAAGCACACCCGCAGGGTTATTTTTTAATCTTCTGATCTTGTAATCACTAGAGCTCAAATAGTTCCCAAGTTACTCTATAACCTTTAGACAAGCATTGATTTATTTTCTGAGTTTCATCTTGCCAGACCTCTCATTTTAAAGATTGCTTCAGAAATGAGATCTGTGTTACCTTAACACTGGTTCTTTTCTGGATACAGGTCTTGCTGTTAACTGAATACATGGCAGAAACACTGGAGACATACACAGGGCAATTTCTATGCTAACCATTAAATGGACCCTGGTAAGTTTTTCCTCTCAATATTACCTTGGGTAAAATTGCACTCTGTGTGTGTGTGTGCTAAGTTGCTTCAGTCATGTCTGACTCTTGTGGCCTCATGGACTGTAGCCTGCCAGACTCTTCTGTTCATGGGATTCTCCAGGCAAGAATACTGGAGTGGGCTGTTATGCCCTCCTCCAAGAGATCTTCCTGACCCAGGGGTCTAACTCACATCTCTTGTGTCTTCTGCCTTGGCAGGTGTTTTCTTTTTTTTTTTTTTTTTTTTTTTTTAACCACAGTGCTACCTGGGAAGCCCTAAATTGCAACATTTTCTAATGGAAATTCAAAATGGTCCAGTGTCTCTCAGTCCTTTCTCTGCATTATATTAAGAGAAGAGTTACAAAAATTTGCATGATGTACCTTTTTCCCAGAGATTCTGAATTTAATTGGCCTGGAGTAGTGCCTGAATTAGTGATAACAAAACCCAGCCAGGCTTGAGAAGCATGCTGCATTAGTCAATAAAATAAATAAAATTATTTATTAGTCAATAAAATAAATAGAAATAAATCTAAAGACCTATGTTCAAATCTTTTATAACTCTATCAATAATTACCTTGTGAATTTGGGTGAATCATCTCATGTTTCCAAGTTTCATCTTTCCAAGTCATATTTTTTTGCCTATAAAATAAAAAGTTGGGTAAGATGATTAATCTTTTATTAGATCAACAAATTAAATCATCTAAATTCCAGACCTACTAAGTTCCTTGTTGGATATAATCAATATAAACCAGTCACTGATTCTGGTCCTTTGGTTTTTTAAAAAGTGGCTATCATAGCCATCAATTTATTTTCACTTACAATTAAATTCTTACTAAAGTAAAATTTTAAATCAACAAAAATGTTGTCAACTGCTACATTTTTTTTTTTTTTTTTTTTAACCACAGTGCTACCTGGGAAGCCCTAAATTGCAACATTTTCTAATGGAAATTCAAAATGGTCCAGTGTCTCTCAGTCCTTTCTCTGCATTATATTAAGAGAAGAGTTACAAAAATTTGCATGATGTACCTTTTTCCCAGAGATTCTGAATTTAATTGGCCTGGAGTAGTGCCTGAATTAGTGATAACAAAACCCAGCCAGGCTTGAGAAGCATGCTGCATTAGTCAATAAAATAAATAAAATTATTTATTAGTCAATAAAATAAATAGAAATAAATCTAAAGACCTATGTTCAAATCTTTTATAACTCTATCAATAATTACCTTGTGAATTTGGGTGAATCATCTCATGTTTCCAAGTTTCATCTTTCCAAGTCATATTTTTTTGCCTATAAAATAAAAAGTTGGGTAAGATGATTAATCTTTTATTAGATCAACAAATTAAATCATCTAAATTCCAGACCTACTAAGTTCCTTGTTGGATATAATCAATATAAACCAGTCACTGATTCTGGTCCTTTGGTTTTTTAAAAAGTGGCTATCATAGCCATCAATTTATTTTCACTTACAATTAAATTCTTACTAAAGTAAAATTTTAAATCAACAAAAATGTTGTCAACTGCTACTCAAAATATTATTCCTTTTACCTTTCTGCTTATAGGTAATTGCTTAAGTAAAATGTTTTGTTACTCTGAAGGACTTGTGCAGATTGAGGTCAGAGTTGATTTGTTATATTTTAATCACCCTATATAGTTTCATCTCTGTGCGACCCCATATTTGGACAAAATGAAGTGAATCACAGCAAGCTTTACTTTAGTTGCAGAAATAAATAATAAGACAAAGCTACAGCCCAGGAGATTGGAGGTCAGGCATATGGGTTGATGATATTTAGGGCAAGGTGAGAAACTATACCATCTTGTCTAGTCCTAGTCTGGGAAAATCTGTAAGCATGATTACCCAAATATGTATACCAAGTTGAGGCTTGACAGAAAACAGGAAAATTCTATAAAGCAATTATCCTTCTATACAATTTTTAAAATTAATTTTTTAAAAAAGTCAGCCTTTGGTGTCTTAATGTTTCATCATATAAGAAGATATCCTGCCCAAGACCTAATTATCCAGATCTGGTGGGTCTTCTGCATACACTCTACCCATCCTGCCTCTTACATGTATTCCAAAAAGGAGTAGAATCATTCATACTCCCATTACCCCACTTTTAAAGAACTTTTTTGTCATTTTATCATCTAGTTTTTAATTGTGATAATATTCCCAGCAATCACTCGACTTTCTTTTATGTTTTAACTATCACTGAAGACAAGCAATGTTTTGCCCTTGTCTTTCACTTGCTTTTCTTTGCTTTCTCCCAAACAGAAATGTAGACCTCTGAGATTTATTGCATAAAACATTTCAAATGTCCTACTTTATAAGTTATGAACTGTTTTGCATATATATACAGATATTTGAACACTACTGATTTCGATTGATTCCCTATTATGAGCCCCAGTGATCTTCCTCTATAGTGTCTTGCTCTATTGTTTAACTCTTTGGATTCAGTTTGTGGCCTAAGTGTTATTTGGAGTAAAAGAAAATTAGTAATTTGGGGCAATTTTATATTGCATTCACTCTGCAGAGCAGACTGAATATATTTTTAGGCACTGCATGTTTATAACCTAATTTTCCCTCATTACTTTACAGAGGTGACCTTGTTCTAATACCTTCGGCACCTGATGTTATAAAAGTGAAATTCTTTTCAAACCTGCTCTGTTAATGTGTTCCTGCTCAGAAACAAATGCAAGATAACATTAACATTCCTGCCACAAAATACCTGCTAATTTGCTTGCAGTGAAGATAGAAAGCTTTTCATTACATATCACAAACTTCATTTATGTAGAATGAGTCACTAGGCTTGCTGAAAAGCCAATGAGCATCTAATCTCTAATGCTGCCTTCAGCTCTAACATCAATCCTCCTAGTTCAACTCATCTTTTGTCAGCTATTCAGTCTTCCTTTCTTTCCTTATTTTTTTTCTGTTTCTATCCTGTTACAAAATTGTGTTGTTCATCTATCAAAACAACTTTGATTTATGCTTTTTTTAATATTACAAGTTCACAGGAAAAAAAAAAAAAACACACACACACAGAGGAATGTACTATTTTCTTATTAAGGTCAGAATGAAATCTATGCAACATAAAATGAACAACTTGGTTTCAAACAAATGATGACATTATTAAGTTCACAAAAGTTGCATTCCTGATCTTAAATTCTGCTTGATATGTGTCCCTCCATGTTAAATTTCTCTTGAAAATGATCTGCAGAGACCTGTACAGATTAATATGCCATCTCCAGGCACAAATGAAAAATAAAAAGAAAGAGGCTTTCAATGCTTAGTTATTCTAAATGTATTAAGCCAATGGCATTTCAACTATGGTTATTCTATTAAAATCATATCCTTATGACATCTTAGCACTGGCAGAGTCTTCTGTTAGTCTTTCAGAATTTTCCTGAAGATTAACCCTGGAGATCTACTTTGTGTCAATCTTGGATCATTTCCGTAGGAGGGGAAAAAAATGTGCTTCATATATCATACTTAGCTGTCAACTTTCATTAAACATGTTTAATGGATATTCTTATTAGATATAAAATCCCCCAAGAGTTCTAGGGCTGACTAAGAATGAACTCTTTTGCAGAGGCAAAATTGGTAGCAAGTTAAATTGAGTTTAATGATCTTGAAGGTGAAAAGTCAATAAAAGTCAGGCAAAGAATGTTTATGTAGAAGGCTAGAGATACTCTACCACTTTATCTTAGTAACATACAATGCAAAAGCAAGAGGAATTTCTTTTTTCTTTTCTCTTCTTCATTCTTTCCTTTTAAACACCAAAGACATTTTATCCTTCCCAACAGACTAACACAGAAGCATGTCCTTGCTGTATGCAGCAAAGCCGGAGGTCATTATGCCTAATTTGTGGTACCCTAGGCCCCAATAGGTCTTCAGAGCATCCTGATGAAAAACACAATGTTAAATGGAGCTCCAGAGAGAATTATTCTTAGGATGAAGACTAGTCTTATTTGTCTGCTGAAAAAGCACATACCTCTCCGTAGTGTGACTACTCCATGTGATTAAAAATGAAGTGAAGATCAGGGCTCGGATTAAGCTGAAGGAATGAAAGAATGTGGAACTCATTTCCCACAATGAATACCTGAAAACACACCTACTTATGGAACAATTCTAACAGAAAACTAAGTGGAAACTTGACAAAGGATTCTTATACAACCAAGGCTATAAGTAAGATGCATTTGTCAATGGGTATGGAGGGAATAAAAGTGATCACATTAGGACCCATGTCCCTGGGAGGGGACTCTGAGGAAATGGAAGTTAACATGGAAGGACATCTGCCCTGGGGAGCAAGCAATACAAGCCACGGGTAGGGTTCCCCAATCCTGGGGTTCTGTGCAGGGAAGACACGTTCTCTTGTCTGGTTGGGGGACCACTGAGAAACAACGAGGGAAAAGACTCAACTGTGGGACACAGAGGTGACCTGGTCCCAGGGTGGAGCCTGGGTGGGGCAGCAGCGGCCGTGGTTGGTGCTTACAGAAGCACCACATCAGAAACAGCCTAGATCTCTGATGGCAGCCACTCCACCACAACTCACCCCAAACACATGGCAGGAGGCCACGCAGCCCCACTTGCTATACAGAGTGATTCCACAACAGGGTACAGGTAGAGAAGACAGGCTCAGTGATTGGTTGTGAGAGGAAAAGGGAACTTGCACCCAAAACTGACTCTGAGTAGAGCCACACATGTCTGGACAGGTAGCACACTGTAAATCTGCATTGGCCTGCCAGGCCAACAGTCCATATAAGCTGATTTCTCTGCAGAAGTTTGGCAGGCCAAGGAGTATCGTGATGTATTCAAAGTGCTGAAAGGGGAAACCCTGCAACCTAGTATACTTTACTTGAGAAGATTATCAAGTAGAACAGAAGAGATAAAGAACTTCTCTGAGAAGCAAAAACTAAGAACTCATCAACATTAAACCTATGCTGAAATGTTAAAGGGTCTTCTGTAAGTGGAAAAAAAGTAAGAATCTACAGAAATGGGAAAATCCAACTAGTAGGATAAACTATAAAAACACTGAGTCACTACGTTGTACACCTGAAACTAATATTGTAAATCAACTATATGTCTAAGGAATGGCTATCATAAAAAAGTCCACAAATAACAAATAACAAATGTCGGCATGATGTGTAAAAAAGTGAACCCTTCCCTGGTAGCTCAGATGGTAAAGAATTTGCCTACAATGCAGGAAACCTGGATTTGATTCCTGGATCAGGACGATCCCCTGGAGAAGGGATTGGCAACCCACTCTAGTATTTTTGCCTGGAGAATCCCATGAACAAAGGAGCCTGGCAAGCTACAGTCTATGGGGTCACAAAGAGTTGGACAAGACTGAGTGACTAACACTTCACTTCACTTCCTACACTGTTGATGAGACTGTAAATTGTGCAGCCACTATGGAAAACAGTATTTAAATTTCTCAAAAAGCTAAAAATAGAACTATTATTTGACCCAATAATTCCACTCCTGGATATATATCCATAAAAAAAAAACAAAAATACCAATTTTAAAAGATACATACACTCAATGTTCATAGCAGCATCATTTACAATAGTCAAGATATGGAACCAACACATGTGTCTATCAAGAGATGAATGGATAAAGGAAATGTAGTGTGTGTGTGTGTGTGTGTGTGTGTGTGTGTATAATGACATATTATATATATAATGGAATATTGATCATAAAACAATGAATACTGCCTTTTGCAGTAACATGGATAGACCTAGAGAATATTATGCTTAGTCAAAAAGCTAGACAGAGAAAGCAAAATGTGATATTCCTTAAATGTGGAATCTAAAAAATAATACAAATGATGGTGTATAGCAAAACAGAAACAGACTCACAGATATAGAAAACAAACTAGTGAATACCAGTGGGGAAAGGAAATCTGGGAGGGCCACATTATGGGTTATGGGTTTCAGATGCACAAAGTGCTATGTATAAAACAGGTAGGAGGCAAGGATGTATTATATAACATAAAAATTATAGCCATTATCTTTTAATAACTTTTAATGGGATATAAACTATAAAAATATTGAATCACTATGTGGTATACCTTAAACTAATATTATAAATCAACTATGCTTCAATAAAATAAAATTTTTGTTTAAAAATTTAAAAAAAATCAGATAAAGAGTAAATAAAACCACTAGCTGGTACCACCAACTGATATTCAAGTCACCAATACTTAAAGGTCTTGGTTTTCTAATCTAGACTTACCCTGGAATATTCATGCCTCAAATTATGCCTCTTTTGCCTGGAATTCTTAAAGAGATAGGAATACTAGGCCACCTTACCTGCCTCCTGAGAAATCTGTATGCCAGTCAAGAAGCAACAGTTAGAACTGGACATGGAACTACAGACTGGTTTCAAATTGGGAAATGAGCATGTCAAGGCTGTATATTGTCTCCCTGCTTATTTAACTTATATGCAGAGTACATCATGAGAAATGCTGGGCTGGAAGAAGCACAAGCTGGAATCAAGATTTCCAGGAGAAATATCAAAAACTCAGATATGCAGATGACACCACCCTTATGGCAGAAAGTAAAGAAGAACTAAAGACCCTCTTGATGAAAGTGAAAGAGGAAAGTGAAAAAGCTGGCTTATAACTCAACATTCAGAAAACTAAGATCATGGCATCTGGTCCCATCACTCCATGGCAAATAGGTGGGGAAACAGTGTCAGACTTTATTTTGGGGGCTCCAAAATCACTGTACATTGTGACTGCGGTCATGAAATTAAAAGACCCTTGCTCCTTGGAAGACAAGTTATGACCAACCTAGACAGCATACTAAAAAGCAGAGACATTACATTGCCAACAAAGGTCCATCTAGGCAAAGCTATGGTTTTTCCAGTAGTCCTGTATGGATGTGAGTTGGACTATAAAGAAAGCTGAGCACCGAAGAATTGATGCTTTTGAACTGTGGTGTTGGAGAAGACTATTGAGAGTCCTTTGGATGGCAAGGAGATCCAGCCAGTCCATCCTAAAGGAAATCAGTCCTGAATACTCATTGGAAGGACTGATGCGAAAGCTGAAACTCCAATAATTTGGCCACCTGATGTGAAGAACTGATTCATTGGAAAACACTCTGATGCTGGAAAAGATTGAAGGCAGGAAGAGAAGGCAATGACGAAGGATGAGATGGTTGGATGGCATCACCGCCTCAAAGGACATGAGTTTTTGTAAATTCCAGGAGTTGGTGAAGGACTGGGATATGCTGCAGTCCTTGCGGTCACAGAGTTGGACACAACTGAGTTACTGAACTGAACACACAAAGACTTTATGAAAAATAATACCTTTAAAGGGTTCCTGCTTCTTAATTGTCAGCTCTAGTAAGTATACTGAAATCATCATATCCTTAGTTTTCCCAAATTTGCATTCTCCCCTAAGACTCCAAGTTTTCCCAACATTCAATTATTCATTTACTCCACATCAGAAAATTAATAGATTAGGACAGAAAAAAATTTCTGAACACTCAATTTTGTTGGTTATTCATCTAATTACATCAGATATTTTTATGCCTAAATGAATACTACTTCAGTTCTTCTGATGCTGACAAAAAATAGGGATTTACTCTGAAGTAATATATAAATGATTTTTATGTTGAGAATTTTTCTATACCTTTTCTTGTTAAACAGTTTCATTTATTTCTGGGAAGTCTTTCAACCCTGAAAATTTTCATTAAAATTACCATAGTAATAGTATGCAACTTATATCAGTACATAAGTTACTGTGTATTTATAAGCTCTTATGATCACTATAACAATACTATGAAGAACGTATGTGGTCAACTGGTCAGCACTGAGATAAATTGGAAAGAATTTTTATTAATATCTCAGAAGCTCTGAAAACTAGCTGTAGCTTCAATTAAATACTGGTTTGAATAACTCATATAACCCCTTCGAACTTCAGTTTCTTCATTCACTCATTTGACTGATCAAAACAAACAACGGTTGTCTGGAAATGAACAAAATATAATTTATCCCTTCAAGTTATGATATAGTAGATACTCAGATATATACCAAATATTTAAAGTTTTCAAGACAATAAAGGGAAAATTATGTGAGACATATCCTTGGCCAAAGATTGTTTAAATCAGATGAAATAAGAACAAAGAAATTTGAAAATGATACACAAGTTATGTAAGAGCAAAATATTATCATGAACATCATCAAAGTATTATTTTGACAAGTACCCCAGGTATGGTTGGCAGAATGATTTCCCTCAAAGAGTTCCATGTCCTAATCTTTAAAAGCTATCAGTATGTTACCTACTTTTCAAAAGGGGCTTTGAGTTTATGCTTAAAGTGTTTGGATTGGGAAGAATATCCTGGATTACCTGGGTGGGCCCGATGTTATCATAAGAACCCGCCTGCCAAAATAGGGGACATGAGAGGTGTGGGTTTGATCCCTGGGTTGGGACAATTCCCTGGAGTAGGAAATGGCAACTCAATCCAATATTCTTGCCTGGAAAATCCCTTGGACGTGGGCTACAGTTCATAGGGTCACAGCTGGTCAGACATAACTGAAGTGATGTAGCATGCAGTATAAAATATTAGAATTTTTTAAAACAGAATAAATTATACACAAAATTATTAGTTTTATGAGTCCACAGATGAAGAGAGTAGTGATGATGGGGATGTAAAGAGGTACAAAGACTATAGAGTCTAAAGGCCAGTCTAAAACCAAGAGGAGGTAGGGGACTTCCCTGGTGGTCCAGTGGTGAATACTTTGCCCTTCCAATGCAGGGGGTCTGGGTTTGATCCCTGGCCAAGGAACTAGACGAAGGCAATGGCACCCCACTCTAGTACTCTCACCTGGAAAATCCTATGGATGGAGAAGCCTGGTAGGCTGCAGTCCATGGGGTCGCTACTAGTCGGACACGACTGAGTGACTTCACTTTCACTTTTCACTTTCATGTATTGGAAAAGGAAATGGCAACCCACTCCAGTGTTCTTGCCTGGAGAATCCCAGGGATGGGGGAGCCTGGTGGGCTGCCATCTATGGGGTCGCACAGAGTCGGACACGGCTGAAGTGGCTTAGCAGCAGCAGCAGCAGCAGCAAGGAACTAGATCCCACATGCAGCAACTAAGACCCAGTGCATCAAAAATGAAACAAAACAGAAACCAAGAAAAATCCCAAGAGGAGGTAATATGTAGAGTGAATGGTAAGATCCTCACCCCTACTTCCCACTGCTACTAGGGAATTTCAGTTCTTAACTTTTTGTGCATATTGGACTCTCATGAAAACTTCCCTATGAATAAAGATGTAAAGTGAGTGAAGTCGCTCCGTCGTGTCCGACTCTTTCAACCCATGGACTGTGTAGCCCACTAAGCTTCTCCGTGGAATTCTCCAGGCAATAATACTGGAGTGGGTTGCCATTTCCTTCTCCAGGGGATCTTCCCAACCCAGGGATCGAACCCAGGTCTCCCACATTGCAGGCAGACGCTTTAACCTCTGCACCACCAGGGAAGCCCTTATAAAGATGTAAAGCTTTTGCAAATCATCTGCAGCAATCACCAGGAAACCAGTGAACAGATTTAAGCTTGGAAATTCTGTGAATACTTGAACGGAATCCAAAAGAACAGAGACATCAGTTGTAAGAGCTCCAGTTCAAAGATAATGGGGAAGAAAGTGAAAAAGACAATTTTGATAGATTAAAAGAAAAGAACTGTTACAATCTGATCATGGTTAGCTAAAGGAAGGAGACAGAATGACCCTAAGATTCCTACCTTGAAGGACAAGGTGGACAGCATTGCCATTATTCAGTGAGTAGCAGAACTGGTTTGAAAAAATCAACTGATTTAATTCTCATAACAATGCTATGAGGTGGTTTGTATCAATATTCCAGGCTTACTGATGAGTAATCTGAATCTCAAGAGGCTAAGTAATTTATACAAGGTCACCAGTTTAGCTATTAACAGGGAGGATTCAAATTCAGGAGATGTGCCTCTAGAACCATGGTTGTGTCTCTGAGAAGAGTGTTCTCAGCCACTGTGCAGCATTTATTTTGAGAATGAGAATAAATTTTATTTTGGACATGTGAGATTATAAGCAAATAAGGCTCCTCCATCCATGGGATTTTCCAGGCAAGAGTACTGGAGTGGGGTGCCATTTTCTTCTCCAGGGATCTTCCCAACCCAGGGATCGAACCCAGGTCTCCTGCATTGCAGGCAGATGCTTTAGCATCTGAGCCACCAGGGAAGCAACGTAGGTAAATACCTCCTTAAGGTTTAGTTACTGAACTGTCACTGCTAACAAGTAAAATAACAGATATTAATTCCAATTTAGGTATGAAATTTCTGTCATTAATTAAATATCTGAAAACTCATATGTAGTCAAGAGAAGCCTCATTACCCACAGGTAGTTGACAAAATTCTTCACCACCTGCATATTGCCTGTTAAATTTAGATCGACAAAATAGTTTTTCCTGTGGTGCTTGTATCTCAAAAGCCAAAACTTCTAAGACTCCCTTACCCTGGTGTGACTTTTTATCTTTATTTTGACAGAAATCTCTCTTCATAGAAGCCTTTAGAACTCTTTTGAAACTTTTTTCTCTATTTTTTTGCTGTTAGGAATTCCACTTCTCAGTTACAACTACACGGAAACTTTAAGATAACCACAACGAAAACAAAAAAGTGTGGCAGCAAATTGAATCTGACTTTCTGGCAACAGAAAGTAACAAAATCTCTCCTTTAAATCCCTCCAGCGTTTGGTGAATCTAATCCTAAAGAGTTATTGATTCTTTTTTTGTTATAAAATAAATATCGTATCTAAAGGACTTTTTTTTTTTAATAAAAATCTGGAGAGTTTCAGCTACTTTGTTGAGAAGAATTCTGATGCAGAATAAGGAGTCAATACATTAAAAAAGAAAAGAAAGACTCTGGCCATTTGGAGAAAAACATGAAAATGAATCTTTCATTTCCTTTGAATTTCACATTCAATCATTGTATGGCTTTCTGACACATGCTATATTTGGTAGAATCTGAGTATATGTCTTAAACAGATTGAGAGAATTCTTAAATATTGAGAACACAGTGATTTTAACTCAAAGGTAAATAGATATGAATGTACTATATATATATACACATATATACGTATACATACAAACATCTATGATATATACATATATGTATGCTTGCTTGCTTTTTACTGTAATTTGTTTTAAATTTAAAATTTCAAACATGTTTAAGTACATTCAGTGCATATATATTCCTTATGATATATGCCAATATTTCAGCGTTTTCTGTACATGTTAACTATGATTTTCTGAGTCTGAAGTCCTACCTGCCGTTCATTCTGGAAGTTAGAGGATTGCTTTGGGAGCTCTTAGGTGACTCTGCTGCATCTGGGTCACTGAGCTCAGATCCAAGCAGAACAGAATTTTGCTGTTCTCCCAGTGGACTTCTTTTTTAGTGCATGCTGCTTTTAATATTCATTTTCTCTCCAGGGTATAACCGGGTTACACTCCAAGTCCAGCTTAGCACAGTGGCCAGATTTCTGACAGTTTTGAAGATACTGTGGGCTATATTAATGTTTAAAATATAGGTAAAGAGCCACATACAGATCAAGAGAATAAATCCTGGAACTTCATACACACATGCACACACACACAAAGCCTTTCTGTAGATAAGTCCTCTAAGTAAACCATTAACAATCTGTGATAATTCAAGTGACTTAATTGTTAGAATGTAGTTACTGTTTTACAGTTGTACCTTCAAGGTTGGCCCATAGCAAAGATCTCAAAGGCAGCACAATAAGGAATCTTAAAGGTATTCACTTCGTTTCTAGTGAAATACTGTTTAATAGAACAAAGTTGGAATATATAATGTCTTTAAATTTTCTCCTAAACACTGGCATTTACACTCAGCCTAGGGATATTTCTGAAGTAATTAGCTACACCAAAAACAAAATTAGTTTTAAAATAGATAAGATCCATAGCAAAAAAAGAAAGGCCATTGTTGCTAACAACTACATAGTCAATTATACTTTGTCAATAATAACTTTTAAATCCCCTATTAAAAAATGAAATAAAAAAGTATTTGGGGAGCAATGGTAAAGCATTTATTTTAAAAGTGATAGAATGTAAAATGCCATGAACCATAAGATTATGACTTCTTTGGATTGCACTTGACAATGCAAAATGTAATAAGTTATGACAATTTTTGGAAAGATGTTGAGAGGTCAGAAAGTTCAATTTTCTGGCTTCATATGAGACTATACCTAAATTGACTTAGGAGAAATTCTGTTCTCTTAGGAGATAATTATGTGATGAATTTTAGAAACTGTATGAGGAACCTGTATGCAGGACAGCAAGAGAGATACAGATGTGTAGACTGGACTTTTGGACTCTGAGGGAGAGGGAGAGGGAGGAGGAGAGGGA
>SJYX01008810.1:36108-83913 GCA_006410675.1 Oreotragus oreotragus
GAGGAGAGGGAGGGGGAGAGGGCAGGGGAGAGGGTGGGATGATTTGGGAGAATAGCATTGAAATATGTGTACTATCATGTAGGAAATGAATCGCCAGTCTGTGTTCGATGCAGGATGAAGGATGCTTGGGGCTGGTGTATGGGGATGATCTGGAGGGATGATGGGGGGTGGAAGGAGGGAGGGGGGTTCATGTTTGGGAGTTCATGTACACCCATGGCGGATTCATGTCAATGTATGCCAAAACCAGTAGAGTACTGTAAAGTAAAATAAAATAAAATAAACTGTACGAGGTAAGAAAAAGATATCTAATTCTTTCATACTGAGGAAATTTAATATAGATAATTGATTAAGCAAGTGATAAAAAAGTTGAATGGCCAAACTGAGTACCATAAAGCAACAGCAGGAAGACATCAACTATTTTTAGGGCAACAGAGACAATCAGAGAAAGTAGTGTAACCAGAGCAATTCTAATGTGCATTAGAATCCACTACTTTGCAGGCAGGAGCTGGAACCATGGAACAGTGGCTTCCTATCAGAACCTGGAACCAATGTGGACACATAATCACTGCTAGAAATGCTACTCTAGGCAGAACAAGAGAAGGAGAAATATCCATTTACCCCCTTCTCACACTCACCAGTGCCTACAACTTGCTGAATATAACCAGAAGTCTATAGACATGATGATCTGTGATAGAGAGCAAGGCAAAGTAGTTGGAAAAAGAGACTGTTGATCAGATAGCAAATGATCAGCACATGAATTATGAGAAATAAAAAGTTTAAGAATCCTTTGTCCATCCTCTTACCTTTTCCCAAACCATTCATAGCCAGAAATGGTCTGGAAAAATGTGTGTGCTTCTGATGAAATAAAATCCTTTATTTATAGTCTGATCACATATTCCAATGTTCAGTGATCTGGTCACCATCCTTTTACAATACTGCTACAGTTGTAAAATTCTTTGGGTGACCTTAATTATTATTTTATTTGACTGGATATAGAAGCAAAATATTCCTCGTGTTCATTCTTGAGTGGTTATCTTCAAGACTGAACGAAAAGAATGATATTGAGATGCCAAGGCAGAAACCTAGAGCACTTGTCTCATCTTCCTTTAAGTATTTCTCAAGTCTCTGTCTACAGAGTTTAATGTTTCTACTTAGTGTGGAGGATTAATGAATATCAAAGCTATTCTCTTCCAATAGCGTCATCATGAAATCCAGTCCACATCCATTCTGCTTAGAAAACCATCTTCCATTTTGCATAAATATTTCTAGAATTCCAACCATCCATCTCTGAAATCATGTTGAAAAGATTTATCACCTTTCCAGGGAGATAATATCAAATTTTACTCATAAAACTATTACTGGCTTTCAATTTCTTTTCTGTTCTAAATTTTCTCCTAATTCTTTATGTCTAACTCATTAAGAGTCTGTTTTGATAATTTTTTCTTCTTTTGAAGAGGAAAAGTTAAAATTTTACATAATCTCCTGCTCATTCTGTCTCTGTAACTCAGCTTGCTCCTTGCAAAGTCTGGATCACTTCGTAGTCTTGGGAAGTGGGGACTTTTCACACTCACCCTTGTCCTGCTCTTTGCAATTGCCCACCCTCTGTAATCCTGCTTAACCTTGCTTGTCTGTATAAAGGTCCTAACCATTTGTTCCCACACATGCCAAACCCCTTGGTTTAAACCAGGCTACTAGCAGCTGGTATTGCCCACTACAGTCTGTCTATAAAAACTCTGTAACCCCTTTGTTTGGGGCTCAGAGCTTGGAGTGTTAACTCCTCTGGGCACGCTGGCGGAATAAACCCGAGTTCTCCAACTCTCCGAGTGTGGTGCTTGGTTTATCAATTACTGGTTTCTGCAACACTTTAAGTAATGGTCTTAAGCCAATTTTTAGCACTGATAATGTGGTTATTTTCATCCCAGCAAAATCCAATTAATTTTCCAAGTAAAATTTCAAAGGACATTATATCAAAACTTTCTCTAGTTAAAAACAAAATTCAGGAGAATAGCCATGTGTCTTTCCTTCACTATTTCTTTAATTCTGTCCAAAATTCTCTTATTTGTTCTCATACTAGGATAGTTTCTATAGAATGCAGTGTCTGTTATTTTGAGGGGAGGGGTATGGCTATAAACCCTGTATCAGTCAGGGTTCTCCAGACAGAACCAATAGGATGTATGCATGTATGTATACAAATACGTGTGGGTGTACACGTGATTAAAGAATTGACCCATGCAATTGTGGATAGTGGCAGGTTTGAAATTTGTAGGGCAGGACTATGGTCTAGAACTTAGGGTAAGAGTTGATGTTTCAGTCTTGAGTTAGAAGGCAGTTTGGAGACAGAATCCCTTCCTTTCTGTCAGACCTCATTCTTTTAAGTCCTTTAACTGATTAGATAAGGCCTACACATATTATGGAGGATGACCTGTTTTATTCAGAGTCTACTGGTTTAAATATTCCAGTTCAGTCACTCAGTAGTGTCCCAGTCTTTGCGACCCCATGAATCGAAGCACACCAGGCCTCCCTGTCCATCACCAACTCCCGGAGTTTATTCAAACTCATGTCCATCGAGTCAGTGATGTCATCCAACCATCTCATCCTCTGTCATCCTCTTCTCCTCCTGCTCCCAATTTCTCCCAGCATCAAAGTCTTTTCCAATGATTCAACTCTTCACATGAGATGGTCAAAGTATTGGAGTTTCAGCTTTAGCATCAGTCCTTCCAAAGAACACCCAGGACTGTTCTCCTTTAGAATGGATTGGTTGGATCTCCTTGCAGTCCAAGGGACCCTCAAGAGTCTTCTCCAACACCACAGTTCCAAAAAAACAATTCTTCGGCACTCAGCTTGTTTCACAGTCCAACTCTCACATCCATACATGACCGCTGGAAAAGCCATAGCCGTGACTAGATGGACCTTTGTTGGCAAAGTAATATCTCAGCTTTTTAATATGCTGTCTAGGTTGGTCATAACTTTTCTTCCAAGGAGTGTCTTTTAATTTCATGGCTGCAGTCACCATCTGCAGTGATTTTGGAGCCCAAAAAAATAAAATCTGACACTGTTTCCCCATCTATTTCCCATGAAGTGATGGGACCAGAAGCCATGATCTTAATTTTTTGAATGTTGAGCTTTAAGCCAACATTTTTACTCTCCTCTTTCACTTTCATCAAGAGGCTTTTTAGCTCCTCTTCCCTTTGTGCCATAAGGGTGGTGTCATCAGCATATCTGAGGTTATTGATATTTCTCCTGGCAATCTTGATTCCAGCTTNGTCTTTTAATTTCATGGCTGCAATCACCATCTGCAGTGATTTTGGAGCCCCCAAAATAAAGTCTGACACTGTTTCCACTGTTTCCCCATCTATCTGCCATGAAGTAATGGGACCGGATGCTATGATCTTAGGTTTCTGAATGTTGAGCTTTAAGCCAACATTTTTACTCTCCTCTTTCACTTTCATCAAGAGGCTTTTTAGCTCCTCTTCACTTTCTGCCATAAGGGTGGTGTCATCTGCATATCTGAGGTTATTGATATTTCTCCTGGCAATCTTGATTCCAGCTTGTGCTTCTTCCAGTCGAGCGTTTCTCATGATGTACTCTGCATAGAAGTTAAATAAGCAGGGTGACAATATACAGCCTTGAAATATTCCTTTTCCTATTTGGAACCAGTTTGTTGTTCCATGTCCAGTTCTAACTGCTGTTTCCTGACCTGCATACAGGTCTGGTATTCCCATCTCTTTCAGAATTTTCCACAGTTTATTGTGATCCACACAGTCAAAGGCTTTGGGATAGTCAATAAAGCCAAAATAGATGTTTTTCTGGAACTCTCTTGCTTTTTCGATGATCCAGCGGATGTTGGCAATTTGATCTCTGGTTCCTCTGCCTTTTCTAGAACCAGCTTGAACATCAGGGAGTTCATGGTTCACATATTGCTGAAGCCTGGCTTGGAGAGTTTTGAGCATTACTTTACTAGCATGTGAGATGAGTGGAGCTTTCTTTGGCATTGCCTTTCTTTGGGATTGGAATGAGAACTGACCTTTTCCAGTCCTGTGGCCACTGCTGAGTTTTCCAAATGTGCTGGCATATTGAGTGCAGCATTTTCACAGCATCATCTTTCAGGATTTGAAACAGCTCAGCTGGAATTCCATCCCCTCCACTAGCTTTATAAAGGACTTAATAGTAGTTAATTTAAAGTCTTGCGTTTCAGTTTTGCCGGAAACAAGCATAGACTTTGAATGCAGGTGACACCACTGGGAGTGCCCCATCTGCCCGTCTCCAACCCGACAGCCCTCACTCTCTATTCAGGCAACTTGCTTCACACGAAAAGAGCTAGCATGTTGCTCTCCAAAAGTTGCTACAAAATTACTTCTACAAATTATTTAAGGTTAGCCCTTTAAAAATAATTTAAAAATGAATTCCCAAGAGAAAATTCGTTTGTTTTCTCCTCTGCTGACGTTATCAGAGGAAAAGGTCTTCGTGGGACAAGTCGTGAGCCAGTTTAGAGGTCTCCAAGGGGAAGCAGTGTTCCCCAGATGCAAAGTGGTCCCTCTTCCCGCACTTTTGTACCTTTGAAAGGACCGGATGAGATTTCTTTTTTTCTCCCCAATGTGCGGAAAGTTAACAAAAATAATTATATTCTCCGGCTGTTTGAGCCCCCCAGCCCCCTGCCCCCTTGCTCTGCAGAGAACCGGTCTCCCAAAAGAGCGTGCTTTACGGGAGCCACGCCATGTGTCAGAGACCAGGGCGGCAGAAACCAGTGTCTTCAGCTTCAGAAGGAGGCTGAAAGCTCCGTGCGACCGAAAAGCCAGCTGTAATGTATTCAAGAAGACCTGAGGGTTTACTTTCCAATAAGGATGGAAGAGACTCTGGGCCCCCACTGTGAGCTGATCATCAGGCTGCTCCATATAACAAGTGGGTAATTAGTCCCTGAGTGAGTAAAGCAGAATAGATGATAGGAGATTGATACTTAGAGGAGAAGCTCAAGATGCTTTTTTGCCCGCCATCAAAATTTAAAGGCCGGGGAGAAAGGGTTGGGGGTGCCTCTGCCTGTTTACGTACTGCTTCCGACTCAGAATTTGTAATGATGGGGTTCATTAACTTGCGTTTCTAAATTGTATTAAGATGAAGCTTACATCAGTTTCAAAGAAACGTGTAGCGTGCCAAACGCAGGAGGCTCGGGGATCCGGCGTGATGCCCCAGAAGACCTGGCAGCGGATTTTGCCCTCCTGTCCATCTCCCCAGCTGGGCCTCCTCAAACCCACGTGTGGGCAAGGCTGTTTCATCTGGGAACTGAAGAGCAAGTGCCAAAAAGCAGATTTCCAAGGACCTCAGAACATGGCATAATTTGTCCAAATTTTGCTTTTTCATATAACTAGCTATCAGTTCATTCACGAATTTCCAGCGTTATGGACTCCTGCTAGAGGTGAGTTAAGAGCCCTGAGGCATGCCAGCACCCATTCGTTACTTGTGGAGTGAGGCTTGATTTGTAAGGCGGCATCACAGAGAAAATGACTAGTGTTTTAAAGGAACTTCATGTTTCGTGTTTTAGGATAGGGCATGAATTAGCCTAAAAATGAATTCCGTGAGCACAGTTTAATCTGGTCTCTTCCTAAAAAGTACACACAGTGGCCTCTGTGGAAGAGAAGATTCCAGGTATTCGGAGAGGCGGTGGCACTGTGTTTCGGCACTTTTCGTCTCTACTTGCTTGCTTTCTTGACTTCGCAGTTTTTGAAGGTTATATTCCGTTCGTCGTTACTGTTAATGGGACGTCCTGGCTGTGCCCCTGTGTTGTAGGGCATAGCTCGCCCCTCCCCTTTTCCCTCCCCCACCGGTAGGCACCAGGCTCTGCTTCATGTCTGTAAGTCTGTTTCCTTGTGTTGTTGTTAAATTCACTAGTTTGTTGTATTTTAGATTCCACAGACAAGTGATACCCCACAGTGTGCGTCTTTCTCTCTCTGACTTACTTCACTAAGAATGATGCCCTCCAAGTCTGTCCGTGTTATTGCAAATGGCAGAATCATTCTTATTTATAGCTGGGGAGTGTTCCGTTATTCAGTTCAGTTCAGTCGCTCAGTCGTGTCCAACTCTTTGCGACCCCATGGACTGCAGCACGCCAGGCCTCCCTGTCCATCGCCAACTCCCAGAGCTTGCTCAAACTCATGTCCATCCAGTCAGTGATGCCATCCAACCATCTCATCCTCTGTCATCCCCTTCTCCTTCCTTCAATCTTTCCAGTATCAGGGTGGATACTGTAATGAGTCAGCTCTTTGCATCAGGTGGCCAAAGTACTGGAGTTTCAGCTTCAGCAGCAGTCCTTCCAATGAATATTCAGGACTGATCTCCTTTAGGATTGCCTGGTTGGATCTCCTGGCAGTCCAAGGGACCCTCGGGAGTCTCTCCAGCACCGCGCTCAAAAGCGCCCATGCTTTGGCGCTCAGCTTGCTTTATGGTCCAACTCTCACATCCACACGTGACCACTGGGAAAGCCATAGCCTTCACTGGAGACCACTGTTGGCAAACTGTTCCATTATACATGTATATTTATGTGCTGTTCAGTCACTAAGNCAAGGGACCCTCGGGAGTCTCTCCAGCACCGCGCTCAAAAGCGCCCATGCTTTGGCGCTCAGCTTGCTTTATGGTCCAACTCTCACATCCACACGTGACCACTGGGAAAGCCATAGCCTTCACTGGAGACCACTGTTGGCAAACTGTTCCATTATACATGTATATTTATGTGCTGTTCAGTCACTAAGCCGTGTCCGGCTGTTTGCAACCCCGTGGACTACCGCATACCAGGCTTCCCTGTCCTTCACCATCTCCCAGAGTTTGCTTGAACTCATTACACCTTCTTCATCGTCTGTTGATGGACCCCAGGTCGCTTCCACATCTCTGTATTGTAAATAGTGCTGCTATGAACACTGGGGTGCGCGTGTCTTTTCCAATTATTGTTTTCATTTTCTTCAAATACATACCCAGGAGTGGAATTTCTGGGTCATATGGTAGCTGCATTTTTAGTTTTCTGAGAAACCTCCATGCTGTCTTCCACAACGGCTGCACCAGTTCACATTCTCCACGCCAAGTTCTGCCTGTCGGACGGGAAATACGAGAGGCTGAAGAAGGGGCCGTGTCCCACCCAGATGAGGGCGTGGGCACGTTTCCCTAGAGCAGAACTGACCCCCGTTGTCAGACACGTGAACTGGGCCTTGGCTGTTCAGATCATAGAAAGGCTTACCACAGGATTCTTGAGTAGAACGCACGAGTACGTTTAAACGGTTTTTCTTCAGGGAGAGATTTATGGTATAAATCGGTTTTTGAAAGCCAGTGTCAAGCTAGAAAAAGGAAGGAGACCGACTTAGCAGCTCCATAGCGGCTCACCTCAGTGGTGAAGAATCCGCCTGCCATTGAAGGAGGTGCGGGAGACGCAGGTTCGATCCCTGGATGGGAAGACCCTCTGGAGGAGGAAGTGTGAGCTCTGAAGCCAGCAGAACACGCTTGACAGATGGAGAAAACATCTCCACTCCAGTATTCTTGTCGGGATAATCCCATGGACAGAGGAGCCTTAGGGCTGCAGTCCATGAGGTCGCAGAGAGCCAGACAGGACTGAACTCACACACGAGCAGCATAAAGATATGCAGGCGGTAGCGTAGTAGGTCATTTCATAACTCAGCAACTTTGGGACAAATACACCTAAATATAAAGCAAACAATTGGAGAAACCTCTGGGGAGGCCTTGCCTCAGTTCTCATCCCAAAATACCGGCAGTTCCCATGGAGAAATGGACGGTTAATAAAAGAGGACAAGATGCTGTGAGGGACATACAGAGCTGAAACAGATCAGCTGGAGCTGGGATTTGGAAACTTCTTGGTCAGTGGATGAGAGGAACTCAGTCAACATGTTTTTTTTTTCTTCCTTCCTTCCTTCCTTTCTTTCTTTTTCTCTCCTTCTTTCTTTCACTATATAGCTTTAATATCAGAATCATTGCCACTAAAGTACAAACTGCCTGTATAGACATAGAAACAAAGTGGGCGTTCAGTAAGTAGTAGGCACCTTCAGAATAACCAGCAGTGTAACTTCTGTTACAGTTAACAATAAACACATTAAACAGGATTTTCCCTCAGAAGGACAGTTGCATGTGTTTTTAAACTTTGGGGAGTTTGGACCAGTATTCATAGAAATTACCCAGCGCATGCTGACCTGTAACAAGAGTGATTTAACCAGAACTTGTGACCCGTCCTTTGCTTTCTGTTTCTTAGCATTTCATTGTGTTTGTTTTGTTTTTATTAAGAGAGTGACATAATTTATCACAGAAGGCTGAACCTTATTCTCAAAAAATACATTTATCAAAAAAAGGTTTCAAAAACAACTTTCTGAAAAGACTGTTGTTCGTTTATCTTGCGTTTTATACTGTGCAAATTCCTGCACCCTCCCTCTGAATCTCGGTGACTTTCGTTAGCTTTTCTTGTTGTGACAATATCTGTCATTGTAGCATAAAATAATACTTTGATTTTTTTTCCTATGATTGTGTTAAAATCACCATAACACTGGAATTTGCTTGTCCTTCTTTTTTTCCTTTCAACTTCTTAGTAGTATCTAAAAGAGAAAACTAAATTATTCCTTAGGTGTTAGGCTTAAATGTTTCCTTTAGGTTGAGCGGGAGGGTAAAGAGAAGCAGCACGAAGAAGCTGGTCAGAATTCAGCTGAACTATTTTAGAATTACTGGTTCTCTGCCGTGATGCCTTAGGAAGGACCAATGTCTGTAACCAGGGTGTGTGCCTCTGAAATGCGAAAAGTGTGGCAGAGAACCAGGCTGACACGAACGTGAATTTTTCTGCCATCTGTCTTGGTACAGCATATTCAAGGGATTTCCAGTTGTTTACATCTTATAATGTTGAACCAGATATAACTAATAAGTATCTTAATTGAATTCTAAGACACTGTAAATGAGATTGATGGAAAGTGCATTATTAACTCGCGCCACCTGCGTAGTGTCCGGTGGGCAACGCCCTGGAAGGCGAAGCTCCTCATCGGGTAGCATTTGTGTGATGAGTAATCGAATATTTCTGACCCCCCCGTTGCACTCTGAAGTAGATGTGATCGTACCAGCGCCCACGCTATTTCGGTACTAGTTCCCCACTGCTTTTAATTTGGGGCAGAGATTTGGGGACAGAATTGGGGAAGCATGCTTCATGCAAAGTTATGGCTCAAAATGTAAACACCAAAATCATCCTGGACACGTTTCAACAGCACATGTGAGGCAGCCTGTTGTCTCAGCACGTAGAGACACCAAAAGGATCGCGCACGTATGTCCAGACCAAGTGTCACAACGTACGGAGGCAGAAACGTGGGACGCGGGCGATCTTGGCGACTCAGCGGGGTTTGGTGCGTTTGACCTTTCAGCCATAGTATTATTTGGTTTTCTGTGGAATCGTTCTTATTTATTTTTGTCCAATTAGAAGATAAAGCAGGGGGAGAGGTGCCTGCGTCTGTTTACTTTCTCAGCACGGATGATGTATGTAAACACGCACACGTGTATCTGTAGATTTCTCCCAGAGGCGTCTGTCTACACACCGTAAACAAGTTGTACAGTTCATATAAACAGACTCCAGACACCATGACCGTTTCCCTGCTCAGTGTCTGTGTGTCCGTGTATGTCAGTCTGTCTTTTGACTCTGTTGCCCTCTTACTCCACATTATGAGGACCTGCAGGGCGAGGACCCTTAGGAGTCAGGCCAGGTGGATTGTCTGAATCCGTCTCCTCTGTGTGAATGGCTCGTGTCTAGAAGGGAAAATCAAAAAAAAAAAAAAAAAGCAAAGTATCAACTGCAGAAACCACATTCAGGTTAAAGGGCACTGGCCATCCTGCTTGAACTCTGCCTAAAGGACGAAGCTTTCATTTGATAAAGATCATTAGTCACCAAGACATATATTTTAGAGGGTTCCCAGCAGCGACAACTCCACTGGCAGTCACTGGAGTGTACCAGATGGTTCATTAGCATAGGCTAGACAAGTCAGAGGCTTTCAGAATCATTTAGAAAATGTCAAACAGAAACAAGAACCCTGTCACTTTTTATTAGAATTAACTACATCATAGCCTGGACACAGATTTCACCTTGGGTCAGAAAAATTAATACAGAGTTGTATGCATTGTGTCATATACTGGGTTAAGATCAGTCTTCCTCAAGGGACTCATTTGCTGGTAATATATTATGACCCTTCTACTTTCAGAATCCTCAAACCTTTTCTTTTGTGACATATGAAAAGAACTGACCTTGCTCAAAACCCACTGGTGTCTAATTGACTGGAGGCATAGGCAGAATTTCCACAGGACATTCTTCTAAAGCACATTTGTGACCGTCTCCTCAGGCAGTCTCCATGAGTGGGGCTGACCGAACGTCCGGTGGTGCGTCGAGTGGGCTTTATGTCAGGAGGAAAATGCAACCCCGAATTGCACACTGCTATAAACAGGAATTAAAACACCATTGAAATATTGTGTGTGTTTCTTTTTTTAATCCAGATGTCAAAAACCTGGAGAACTCCCAGCTGGTGGAAGGCGTCCAAGAGCAGGTCAACGCCGCCCTGCTGGACTATACCGTGTGCAACTACCCGCAGCAGGCAGAGAAGTTCGGGCAGCTGCTGCTCCGCCTCCCGGAGATCCGGGCCATCAGCATGCAGGCCGAGGAGTACCTGTACTACAAGCACCTGAACGGGGACGTCCCCTACAACAACCTGCTGATCGAGATGCTGCATGCAAAACGAGCGTAGTCACAGCCGCCACGAGCTCGGCTTCCCAACAAAACACAGAGATCGGTGGGGTGGGGAGAAGAAGAACAGGAAGAAAGGGAAAAAAAAAAATACTCTGAACGGCTCCAAGCAACGTGAAGTAAACACTCGCTTTAAAGATACTGAATTTAATAAGGCATAGTAGTCGAATGCCGAGTGGCCAATAAACGATGTATCAGGGTATTTGTGTCGCAAACTGTGAATCGAATGTGTCACATCCCCAAAGCGTTCTGTGGAAAGACACTGGAGCGGAGTGGACTGAATGAACCCACAGACGGATCCCAACACCATGTCAGGCTGGAAACGGACAGCAGCTTTCTTGTATGTTGAAACTGATCTCCGCTGTGAAGAAATCTAGGAACTGATCTGTGTTATTCCTTAGGCTTATGTGGCAGGGGATTTGAGCTTACAGACTTCCTCCGTGGTAAAGCTGAACTGAAACCATCCTCAAGAATCCATCAGCTGCACCGATAACAGCCTTCTCCTCTTCCTTCCAAGGACCCGGCACCTTCTGTCCTGTGATCCCGGAGTCTGTACCAAGGACCTGTGCTCAGCCGCACCCCCCAGGAGCTCCCCCAAACCTTGAAAAGCCTATTCTTGACTCTTTGTATCTTAGACCTGCCAACAGCTAATAGGAACAGTTCCACTGATACGTGAGCTTGCCATTTTGACTATGTTCTGGTTTGTTTTGTCACGTGTTCATAATGTTTGGGGGAAAAAAAAAAAGCAGGCAATGTCCCTCTTCTGATCCTATTACAAGCACTCGTTAATATTAAGGGTAGTGACTACAAACTTTTAAAGCTTTAGCTTTAGCATTACTGGATTTCATAAAAAATCCCAGCAGAAAGGCTTATTAGGATACATCTGCCTTTTTAACCATCAAGGTTTGTAGTTCATTAAAAAAATACACTAGGAAACATATTTTGCTGGAATGTCAAATAGTCACCGTTCTGAACAAGAAAACAACACGGAAGCATGTTAAACTATGCAAAATAAAGGTGGGGGTGAGCAGACACGTTGATTGACGTGTTGCAATTGATCATCCCCTGAACGCAGAGAGGAAACGGTGAGCCTGGAAAGATAGTTCTTCCCCAATAGGGAAGGGAAGAGAGTGATAGTGACCTTTCTAAGTCACTATATAGACCAAAGTCTGCTATAGAACCAATACTGGAGGATAGAGAACTGCCAAACAGTCTCCAGACCACGCTGTCAGTATTATCAACGGGCGATGCCAGAGACGTGGAAGTCTTGCCTTACTTCACAATTCTCAAAGGTAGCAGATGTGGATCAACACTTGTTTAAAATAAAGTATTAATACTTTAAAGTCAAATGAAATAGAGTGTTTACATTCCTTAGGGCCTCTGGGGGGAGGGGGGGAACTGTGATGTGACGAAAGAGCTGAAGTAGCAATTCCTTAATGTTATTTTTCTGATCGGTAATTATTTTTAACAGTACTTAGTTATTGTATGTCGTGAGACACTAAAATCAGAAACGGGGATCTCATTTAGATTTTAATTTTTTTTTGAGATTATTGGCGGCACAATCACTTGTAGAAACTGTAAAAAAAAAAAATGAAAGTATCTCCTAGTCCCTTAATTTTTTCATAAATGTTTCTGGCTTTTGAATAGTTTATTTATATTGTATATCATAGGTTTAACTGTAGACAATTATGATGCTAATTTATTGTTCCTTGGTTTCACCGTTGTCTAAAATATAGCCAAGACTGAAGAAACCAAATCTATGTGTTTATTGTAGCATGTCAAGTTAGTGGAGCATAGTTCAGAGACAGAGAGGGGTCTTAATGAATTTAAATCATTCACTTGATTAAATGTCTGTAAATCTTCATGGTTCTTACCGTAGTTTATTTAATGTCTATTGTAAATTATGTGACTTGTAGCTTCCTCTGTTTTCTAGTAAATTTAACAAGGGTGGAGTCTTATCTGGTTTTCTTTCCAAGCGTTGTAAGTTGTATACCAAAGATATTAGTTATTACTTCTGTGAGTACACAGAAGATTATTTTATTATTTTTATTAATCACCTCTAACACACGTCCAAGTGAAGGGTACCCATAGCTAAGCCGGGCGTCCATAGCGCGTCACTCAGAGGTCATCTGTGTTGTCTCCACGGCTCAGAGGACAACAGGAAGATAGTTGATCAGCGTCCATACCCAAAGCAGTAAATAGAGCAGCATCTTTACTCTCTCCAAGTTGGAAGAGAAAAGTGTCGACAGTTTATGAGATGGTTCCATCACTGTATGTGGAACACAGGTTGAGACAATTTCTAGATCTGGGAGATAGTTATTTGGGGGGTCCTTAACATTGCAAAAAAAAAAATTTTTTTTTCAAAAACACATACATTGATCCCAAAAGTCCAAGTTTTATTTTAAATGTACAGTATTGCCCACTGACTATTTTATCTAAACAAGGCCACATATTATTGAGTTGTTAACCTAATAAATTACACCATGAGAACAGTTAGAAAGATGGGGAACAGAGAGAGTTAAGCCGCGCTAATGGTGACGTTAAAGATGGAAGCTGATAAACAAGAATGCCACTTGGCGTCCATGGCGCATGCAGACTTTCTCTAGTGTTTGTCATTAACTGGGTTGCAACCAGACATTGGCTTAGCCACTGCCTTATCAGCTACAGGATTTACTAGTAAAGGCAGACTCGGATATGAAGGTTTAGGGCTTGGCCGGGTTCACTGTCGTTGGTCTATGTTTATAAACAGACAATCTGTCACATCTGGATATTTATCTTACGGATCTTCTGCTGCCCCCCTGGATCTGAATCCATGCGATGTCGAGAGTGTGAAGTCAGTTCCTCGTTGACATTACTTACTGTATCCGTGAAATCAAATTGTCATGTTGGTTCTTGCCAGGAATTCCTCAACAAAATGGAATTTTTTTTTTCAGTATTTCAATAAATATTAATATGCCCAGCCTGATCATTTTTAAAAGTTTTTATGGTGTCCTCATTCTACAGGGTTTTAAAGCATCTAAAGTAACTGAGACCCTTGACTAGCAGTGGAGTCAGTAGAATTCCACACGCAGAGACACTGTCCTCAGTGGGAAGCTTGAAGCATTGAACTCAACCTGTGCGTCACCGCTCCATACATAAACTATAGCATTTTGTATCACTTACTGTTACAGCGGATGGCAGTATCTTACAGTATCTGTCTCTGAAGCCCTCCCTGTGCCCTAGTCATTTTCCCAGGTGTTCAGTCAATTCAGTTGATCCTCGGACTAGGTCCAAAGTCTGATTCAATGGACACAATTTTCTGCAAACCCCAGGAGATGGTGAAGAACAGGGAAGCCTGGCCTGCAACAGACCATGGCGTCACAAAGAGCCGGACACGAATGAGCGGCTGAACGACAGACCAGCTTCTCGGGGCAGCAGCCTCTTCCTAACGGTTTCTTGCTCAAAGTGATACGTTCGTCAGTGGGAATCGTGGATCCGAGACTCAGAAGCCCTTAAACACAACACTGTGTTTGTCTCTAGGCCAGGATGACACTTAGGATTTGCTTCAAAAGGAAAAGATACGTTAGACAAGTCAGGCATCTGGTACTAAGTTATTGGTGTTTGATATAAATTTTGTCGACGATATTATCCAGATGGCACAGTGATAAAGAACCCGCCTGCACAGGGCAGGAGATGCAAGCAGTGAAGGTTTGATCCCTGGGTGGGGAAGATCTGGAGAAGAAAATGGCAACTCACTCCAGTATTCTTGCCTGGAAAATTCCATGGGCAGAGGAGCCTGGCGGGCTACAGTCCATGGGGTCACAAAGAATTGGATGCCATTGAGCAGCTACGCACACAAAGGATACCCAAGAAGCAGAATGCCATGCCTAAGGGTTAGTTGATTATGGAGCTAAGATTTTTAATCCACTAAACAGTGGCCCACAAAAGACATCTCCCTTGTCAACCTCTTACTAGGAAGAACTTAGAAAATTCTTGCCGACATTCCATAGAATAGGAAAAAATAATGTATATATTCATACATTATCTACATTCATACATACAAATATGTACATAGTTCATTCATGATCTATAACTTAACACACAGAAAAGTCCACAACCTTTTACACATGTATACGCCCAGGTAGCCATCACACAGGGCAAGGGAGTCGTAGAACATTTTTTTAATGTTGTTATAAGAGGCTCTACACATTTTTTTAAAAATTGGTGGAGGGGCCGTTTTTCCAAAAGCCCAGCCCGGTGGCTAGTGAAGGTGATTCTGATAAGCAGAGACCTCACTCCCAGCCCTTAGAATAACTCTCACAAAGTTGCTGAGTCCGTCAGCATGAACCAACCCTGGGTTGGGGGCGGGGGGCGGGAAATGGTTCTTGCCGATGTGCATTTGATTGTTATATTCGATATTCACAGTAACTTTGAAGGGGTTTGTATCTTTAACGAAGTTTGACGTTCGGTTTGAAGCCGCCGCTGATGTATATTTTTATGAGAACCATGTGGAGGGTTCTCCGCAACGTGGGTCAAAATGCTCCGACACTCAGTGATCTTGACATTTCCCTGGAATAATAAAGACCAATTTTCCTGCATGCCGAACAGGAAGTGTATAGTTTAGTCACTCAAAATAAATATTCCTGCAAGACTTTAACTGCTGCACACAGGCATTTGTTTTATGTTAAGTGAGGAATTAATAATTCAGCGGCTCCGATCAGGCAGTGGTGGTGGCTTTGTTTGCAGGAAAGCTTAGAGCCAGTCTGTGAAACGTCACATGTTTAATTGCTGCTGGAAAGGAGGGAAGAAGGGGGTGTCATTAGACTAATCGCTGAGTATTCCTGATGTGAGTTTGGCACTGAATGATCACAAAGCTGACAGACTGGAGACTGCAGGCCCTCCTACCCCCCTCCCGAGCTGAGGGTGGTGTGGGGCGGACCCTGGACTCCCCAGGAGGTCTGGTGGTCCCCAGACCAACCTCCCTGGACCACTGTGTCTAAAATTGTTTTCAGGACCAAGTCAGTGAGAAAGAGCCGAGAGGAGATGGGAGGTGTCCTTGCAAGGACAACTTTTTGAAAAATTCTATAAATTCATTCAAAACTGCTTCTTTAAGGGAACCCTCCTGCTCTGTTGGTGGGAATGTAAATTGGTTGCAGCCATTATGGAGAGCAGTATGGTGTTCCCTTTAAAAAATAAAAATAGAGCTGCCATATGACCCTGCAAGCCCACTCCTGGGCATATATCTGGAGAAAAACATGATCCAAAAGGATATATGCACCCTAATTGTTCACTGAAGCACTGTTTACAATGGCCGAGACATGGAAGCAACCTAATGTCCACTGACAGAGGAATGGATCGTGAAGGTATGGTACATGCATACAATGGAATATTCAGTTCAGTTCAGTTCCGTCGCTCAGTCATGTCCAACTCTTTGCGACCCCATGAACCACAGCACGCCAGGCCTCCCTGTCCATCACCAACTCCCAGAGTACACCCAAACCCATGTCCATTGAATCGGTGATGCCATCCAGCCATCTCATCCTCTGTCATTCCCTTCTCCTCCCACCTTCAATCTTTCCCAGCATCAGGGTCTTTTCAAATGAGTCAGCTCTCCACATCAGGTGGCCAAAGTATTGGAGTTTAAGCTTCAAGATCAGTCCTTCCAATGAACACCCAGGACTGATCTCCTTTAGGATGGACTGGTTGGATCTCCTTGCAGTCCAAGGGACTCAAGAGTCTTCTCCAACACCACAGTTCAAAAGCATCAATTCTTCAGTGCTCAGCTTTCTTTATAGTCCAACTCTCACATCCATACATGACCACTGGAAAAACCATAACCTTGACTAGATGGACCTTTGTTGACAAAGTAGTGTCTCTGCTTTTTAATATGCTGTCTAGGTTGGTCATAACTTTCCTTCCAAAGAGCAAGCGTCTTTTAACTTCATGACTGCAATCACCATCTGCAGTGATTTTGGAGCCCAGAAAAATAAAGTCAGCCACTGTTTCCCCATTTATTTGCCGTGAAGTGATGGGACCAGATGCCATGATCTTAGTTTTCTGAATGTTGAGCTTTAACCCAACTTTTTCACTCTCCTCTTTCCCTTTCATCAAGAGGCTCTTTAGTTCTTCACTTTCTGCCATAAGGGTGGTGTCATCTGCATATCTGAGGTTCTTGATATTTTTCCCAGCAATCTTGATTCCAACTTCTGCTTTGTCCAGCCCAGCATTTCTCATGATGTACTCTACATAGAAGTTATTACTCAGACATTAAAAAGAATGAAATAATGCCATTTGCCGCAGAATGGATGGACCTGAAGAGCGTCATGCTGAGTGAAGTAAGTCAGGGAAGAAGAAACAGCATATGACACCCCTTATACGTGGAATCTAAAAAGAAATGATGCAAATGAACTTAACCTACAAAGCAGAAAGGGGCTCACAGACTTTGAGAATCAACTTACGGTTGCCAGGGGGAAGGAGGCGGGGAAAGGATAGTTAGGGAGTTTGGGATGGATATATACACATTGCTATATTTTAAAGGGATAAACCAACAAAGTCCTTATAGCACAGAGAACTCTGCTCAGTGTTATGTGGAAGCCTGGCTGGGAGGGGATGAGGGAAGAACGGATACATGTATGTGTATGGCGGAGTCCCTTTGCTGTCCACCTGAAACTATCAAAGCATTGTTAGTCAGCTTTACCCCAAGGAGGAGAGGGTGTCAGAGGATGAGATGGCTCGATGGCATCGCCGAGGCAATGGACACAAACCTGGGCAAACTTCAGGAGATGGTGAGGGCCCGGGAGGTCTGGCAGGCTGTAGTCCATGGGGTCACAAAGAGTTGGACACAACTGGGTGACTGAACGACAACATACGCCAATACAATATAAAATATTTTAAAGCTGCCTCTCCAGCACCTGCCGTTGAGGGGGGTGAGTTGTGGTAGTGGAGGTGTGGGCTCCCCAGTGTCCCTTCTCTGGGGGCACAGTGGATCCCGGAATGACCTGCTGAGGCATGTCCACTGACCAGGCTCAGAGGAGAGAGAAATGAACTGCTCTTATTTAAGCCACTGTATGACAGGGTCTCTCTGTTTCGAAAGCTTGATATTTCCCCAAATATACAAAAATGATATTGCCGAATCCTCAAGGCAACCCCATCTTCACAACAAGGAAACTGGCATTTACAGGAGGTAAGTAATTTGCCCAAGTTCCAGCCAGGAGGTGGCAGGGCAGGGCGCACACGGTTCTGATTCCAAGCCCCATGCTTTGAACCCCCCGGAAGCACAAACCAAGGCACCCCAGGACTCGTGTTCATTCCTGACCCTGTTCTTCAGGACTCAGAGGCACAATGGTGACTTCTTAAAACAGGGGCACCCAAAGCCCAAGAACGTACTTTGCCTCAACAAGAGCAGGAGTGATCAGTTGTCAGGTATCACTGATGTCTAAAACAGGTGCTGACCGACTTAGAGAATGAACTTCCAGTTGCCGGCGGGAAGGATGGGGGAAGGGACAGTTAGGAAGCTTGAGATGGACGCGGATGGACACGCTGCTCTATTTAAAACGGATAACCAACCAAGTCCTACCGCACAGCACGAATGGGCGCTGCTCAGTGTCACGTGGCAGCCTGGATGGGAGGGGAGTTTGGGGGAGAATGGACGCGTGTATTAATATACGCAGGGCTGAGTCCCTTTGCCGTCCACCTGAAATGTCACAGCATTGTTAATCAGCGATACTCAATACAAAATAAAAGGTTTAAAATGAATGCATCAGTAAAACAGGTGTTGACTGCCAAGCGCCTCAGGGACCCCCAAAACCTACAAATTCTTTGAGCCTTACCCACAGGAGAACCAGGGGTGGGAACCTTTATTTGTACACCTTCTCGACAGGCAACATCGCCATCACCACCATCCACCGTTAGTCCTGACCACGTTACAACTTTAAAAGCTCCCATACTATAGTCCGACGAGTAGTTTCCCTATTTAGTGTCGCCACAAAACCATTCGAGAAGCATCCTATCGGCATCCATTGTTCATAACGTCCTGTCTGTGGGACTTCCCTGCCGGTCCAGTTGCTGAGACTCTCCACTCCCAGCGTCTGGGGCCGGGTTCGGTCCCCGGCCATGGAGCTAGCGGGCACATGCCACAGCTACAGAGAAAGAAAAAGCTCCACGGCTGCAGCCGAGTGCCCTGCATGCCCCCACTAAGGCCTGGCACACCCAATAAATAAAGAGTAAAAATATATGTTTTCGGAGACAGCCTATCTGGGAATCCAGGGCAATAATGTTCATGAAGAATAAACATCTGCTGCATGTCAATTCATCTCACTTCCTTTGCCATTAGCCCCCTTACTAATGTTTCAGTATTAAAAAAAAAAAAAATCTTGTCCCAAGGATTTTCCCCAGAAATAAATCAGGACTGTCAAAATCTCTCTGCCCTCGCGGAGGAGCAGCTTCTATAAATAAGGTGGAAACACGTGTCACACTGCCCCTAGTGTGGCCGCAACAGGTTTCATTGCCCCTCTGCTCCTCCGCGGCCTCGTGTTATTCCAGTGTCAAATGTTCCTACAACTATTGTGTGGCCTGGATTGCGGCCAAGTTCCCCAGGCAATGCCCGGCGGCTGCTCACCCAGCCTCCCACCTCCCTTAAAGGAGCAGAAAGTGTACGAGTGCCCATCCCGTGGGAGAAGAGGTCTCCCCCTCCACGACCTACTCCCAGTGTCACTGATGAGAAAGGATGACGATGCGGAACCCCGACTGTGCCCTGAGCATCGCTCAGTCCGAGCACCTCCCCCGAGTCTCACAACAAGCCTGCGAGGTGAGCTGTTTGTCACCATCGCATCGCAGAGGAGGAAACCACGGCTGGTCGTGGTAGCCTCCTAAGGTCACACCACGGGCGGAGCAAGGCCAGGATGCAAACCCAGCTCCACTTCTCCACGCAGCCCAGCAGCTCACTCAGATCAGCACGGACCCGTGAGAGCACACGGGGGAGACAGGTGCTCAGCTCCTCACCTGCTTTTTCATCTCATCATCACACTGCCTAACTCTTGGGGCAAACGTCCCTTCGCCCAAGTTCAGTTGAGATCTAGGTCCATATCAAGAAACAGCAAGACAACACACTCTGGTCACATGATAATTTCATGTCAGTGAAAACAGCCGCCTTCACGTAATTAAATACAGAAGTAAAAACAGTAAGCCTGGGCGGTAGTGGGTGCCTGCTCTTCTCCCCTTTGTTTGCTTTTGCTTTATTTCATTTTAATGTGTGACTGTTGTTCAGTGGCTCGGTCGTGTCTGACTCTTGACCCCGTGGATGGCAGCACGCCAGGCCTCCCTGTCCATCATCAACTCCCGGAGCTTTCTCAAACTCCTGTCCATCGAGTCGGTGATCCCATCCAACCATCTCATCTTCTGCCGTCCCCTTCTCCTCCTGCCTTCAATCTTTCCCATCTTCAGAGTCTTTTCTAATGAGTCCACTCTTAGCCTCAAGTGGCCAAAGTATTGAAGTTTCAGCTTCAGCATCAGTCCTTCCAATGAATATTCAGGACTGATTTCCTTTAGGATAGACTGGTTGGATCTCCTTGCTGTTCAAGGGACTCTCAAGAGTCTTCTTCAGCACCACAGTTTAAAGCATCAGTTCTTCGGTGCTTTATGTAGAGGGGCTGAAATGAGGACCTGGGTTATATTCAACACTAAAATGCAGGCACTTTCTGCAGCCACATTGGTGCCTAGAATTACTGGCCGAAGAGAATCTGGTGGAAGGTGCAGTATTTAGACGCGGATGCTGCTCACAGAGGCCTGAACGGCTGAGCCCTGGTGACGACTGAGGGGTGAGAAGTGGGAACCGGATGGTGTGAGGGAGACACAGACAAGGAACACGAGAGCCCAGCCGGGATGGGAGGATGGGCCCAGAGTGGGGGGGCGGGGGCAGGTAGAGCAGGGGTGGGGGGCACCCCACTCTGCAAAAGAAAAAGTGTGCAATCTGGGATCCGCCGGGTAACAGTGAGAAGGGTCATTGTTCTAACATTAAACCGTCACTGCATTAGCTCATTCTGTGGACAACCATGACCAAATAAGGAGCTGGGGTTTTGGGAGGCGACATGGAATGGTCTCACCGGTGTGTGGTTTGCAGCTCTGCTGAAGCGCCCTCAAAACTTCCTGCTTTTATTTTCCCGTGCAGCAGCAAGCGATTCCCTGGTGCAGAGTCAGGAGAAGGGGGTTTCCACCCAGCTCTGATTTACGACCCTCGGAGGTGCCAAGTTCCTGTTTTTCCAGCCCTGTGGGGAACTTTCCCAGATACAATCTGCTGGGCAACAGAGCCCCCAGCAGGTGTCGGCGGGAGGGGCCGGCTGGGGACCGGGGCTGTGAGTGTGTTCATATTGTGTGAGCGCAGTGCGGGATCGTCCCGGGGGCACAGGGAAACCCCAAGCCTGCTTATTTTGTAATCTGTTCACAATCCACTTATTCTTTTATGGTTAATCATCTCTGCTTGCTTCTAAGCCCTCCAAGCAGAATAAAGGCCTGAGACCTCCTCCTGTCTCTCACCAGGAATTTCTCAGGGGGTCAGGAGTGGAAAGGAGCTACCATCGTCCCCTAGGTGCCTCCCTGGGGGTCCTGGCTGCCTTCAGCCCCTGGTCAGAAGTGTGGACTTGTTGTGGGTGGGCGGGGGAGGTGCAGTGGCTTTGCAAACATGGGGGCTACACGCCTGCCCCTGTATACCTGGGGACACGGCAGAGAAAGCATCACGCTCCCCGAGGTGGAGGGGAGGGTATTAAACCGTCACTGCATTAGCTCATTCTGTGGACAACCATGGCCAAATAAGGAGCTGGGGTTTTGGGAGGCGACATGGAATGGTCTCACCGGTGTGTGGTTTGCAGCTCTGCTGAAGCGCCCTCAAAACTTCCTGCTTTTATTTTCCCGTGCAGCAGCAAGCGATTCCCTGGTGCAGAGTCAGGAGAAGGGGGTTTCCACCCAGCTCTGATTTACGACCCTCGGAGGTGCCAAGTTCCTGTTTTTCCAGCCCTGTGGGGAACTTTCCCAGATACAATCTGCTGGGCAACAGAGCCCCCAGCAGGTGTCGGCGGGAGGGGCCGGCTGGGGACCGGGGCTGTGAGTGTGTTCATATTGTGTGAGCGCAGTGCGGGATCGTCCCGGGGGCACAGGGAAACCCCAAGCCTGCTTATTTTGTAATCTGTTCACAATCCACTTATTCTTTTATGGTTAATCATCTCTGCTTGCTTCTAAGCCCTCCAAGCAGAATAAAGGCCTGAGACCTCCTCCTGTCTCTCACCAGGAATTTCTCAGGGGGTTGGGAGTGAAAAGGAGCTACCATCGTCCCCTAGGTGCCTCCCTGGGGGTCCTGGCTGCCTTCAGCCCCTGGTCAGAAGTGTGGACTTGTTGTGGGTGGGCGGGGGAGGTGCAGTGGCTTTGCAAACATGGGGGCTACATGCCTGCCCCTGTATACCTGGGGACACGGCAGAGAAAGCATCACGCTCCCCGAGGTGGAGGGGAGGGCGAGAGCAGCAGGCAGGGGGTCCCCGCTCCCCCGCTCTTCCTCACCTTCCCGCTTTGTCATCAGCTCCCTGTAAATCAGGTTACAGGGATGTGTGCACCCCACCCTGCCTCGGACTTTGCCCCCAGCTCTCCTGGGTCTTTCTCTGCATCTTGGGGGCACAGTCTCAGACCTGCGCTTTCCTTGGGCAGCGGAAGGTGAACAGGCGGACCACCCACTGGTGATCAGGGGCTCAGGGCAGCAGGGGTCCTGGCCCTGGCCCAGACGTCCTTCCCATCCTCCCCCGCCAACTTCCTGACCATGCTGTGCTCTCCAAGAAACAAGCCTGCAGAGCAGCAGTCACAAGTCTCCAGTAGGGAGACGTGCCCTCACATGGGCCTAAAGAATTAAACAGGGAGGTCTAGCAACACCCCCAAGTGTGGCTTTTGAGGCGAGGCTCTCCACCAGGGACCTCCACACCTGTTCAAACCCTCGATGTCTTGTAACTCCATAAGTGAAAGTGAAGTCGCTCAGTCCTGTCCGACTCTTTGCGTCCCCGTGGACTGTAGCCCAGCAGGCTCCTCCGTCCCTAGGATTCTCCAGGCAAGAATAGTGGAGTGGGTTGCTATTTCCTTCTCCAGGTGATCTTCCCGACCCAGGGATCGAACCCGGGTCTCCACATTGCAGGCAGACGCTTTACCTTCTGAGCCACCAGGGATGCCCTTGTAACTCCATACCTACTCATGAGTTCAGTTCAGTTCAGTCGCTCAGTCATGTCCGACTCTTTGTGACCCCATGAATTGCAGCGCTCCAGGTCTCCCTGTCCATCACCAACTCCCGGAGTTCACTCAGACTCACGTCCATTGGGTCCGTGATACCATCCAGCCATCTCATCCTCTGTTGTCCCCTTCTCCTCCTGCCCCCAATCCCTCCCAGCATCAGAGTCTTTTCCAATGAGTCAACTCTTTGCATGAGGTGGCCAAAGTACTGGAGTTTCAGCTTTAGCATCATTCCTTCCAAAGAACACCTAGGACTGATCTCCTTTAGAATGGACTGGTTGGATCTCCTTGCAGTTCAAGGGAATTTTAACATACGTTTGAAAACAAATAGTTTAAAAAGCAGGATTAATGATCGTTCACCGTGAAAGAGACAGACACATCCTGAAATATAAGAAAACCCTCCTTCTCACCTTTCTGCTTTCAAACAGAACCAAACATTGTGCTTTCACAATTCCTAATGTCTATGTCAGTAGAAATGTGTGTATCCTAATTTCTATATCCTTTATCTAGGATAAAGGAAAAAAACTTAGAAAACAATTCTTCTTTTTTGTTTTTAAAAAGTATTTACTTTTAATTGGAAGATAATTGCTTTACAATGTTGTGTTGGTTTTGACCATACCTCAACGTGAATCAGTCTTAGGTCTGCATAAACCTCTCTCACCTCCCACCCACTCCGCCCCTCAAGGTCATCACAGTGCACTGGGTTTGAGCTCCCTGTATACAGCAACTTTCCATTAGCCATTTATTTTACATGTTGTAATGGGACAGATTACCTTTTCTTGGACTCCAAAACCACTGCAGATGGTGACTGCAGCCATGAAATGAAAAGATGCTTGCTCCTTGGAAAAAAAGCTATGGCAAACCTAGACAGCATGTTAAAAAGCAGAGACCGTTTTGCCAACAAAGGTCCGTCTACTCAAAGCTATGGTTTTTCCAGTAATCATGTGTGGATGTGAGAGCTGGATTATAAAGAAGGCTGAGCACCGAAGCACTGATGCTTTCGAACTATGGTGCTGGAGAAGCGAGTCCCTTGGACAGCAGGGAGATCAAATCACTCAGTCCTAAAGGAAATCAACCCCGACTACTCAATGGAAGGACTGATGCTGAAGCTCCAATACTTTTGTCACCGGATGTGGACATCTGACTCAATGGAAGCGACCCTGATGCTGGGAAAGATTGAGGGCAAGAGGAGAAGGGGATAATAGAGGATGAGATGGTTGGATGTCATCACTGACTCAATGGACATGAGTTTGAGCAAACTCAGGGAGACAGTGAAGGACAGGGAAGCCTGGTGTACTGCAGTCCTTGGGTCGCAAAGAGTTGGACACAACTTGACAGCTGAACAACAAATGTATATAAAGGGCTTCCCAGGTGGCACTAGTGGTGAAGAATCTGCCTCCCAATGCAGGAGACGCCATCCCTGGGTCAGGAAGATCCCCTGGAGGAGGGCATGGCAACCCACTCCAGTGTTCTTGCCTGGAGAATTCCACGGACAGAGGAGCCTGGCAGGCTGCAGTCCATAAGGTCGCACAGAGTCAGACACAGCTGAAGCGACTCGTCAACAACAAAGCGCTTTCTTGGGTGGAAGTGTCTTTCATCAGCTGCTGTTCCCAGGTCAGCGCTCAGCCTCTGTGCTGTGTCCGGAAAGAACCCGCCCAGCCCAGGGTGATGCTGCCCCCTGGCCTCATCCAAGCCTCTCTGCCTTTTCATTAGAAATCCACCCCCTTGAATAATTTGCCATGACTGTCACAGTCAGCTTCTGAAAACAAGAACATTTTTATTGGTATGAATACACTAGTTCCCAGCTGCATTTAGCTGAAACCAAAGGTACAATTCCATTGATTTGAACAGTTTCTTACGAATGTACTCAGAGAGAAGGTCAGTAAAACAGGACTGGGAGAATTTCGCCGGTACGCATTATACTTAGAAGTCAAGAACTTTAAGGATCAGGACAGAATGTTCAGCATTTTCATAATCTGGAAATGGAGTTGGGGGGGATCAAACAGTGCACTCAGAAGACAGAAATAGCACACTTTGACCCCCGAACTGCAGTCGAGCTGCACATATTGGGCTGAAGAAAAAATTCTGAGGCCTTGTTTAAGCGTTTCTATCAATTATAGTATTTAAAATTCAAGTATACTCTTTTTTTCTGTTTGATCTCACTTTTTTGCTTTCTAAAGTAGATTACTTTGTAACATGCAGTTTAAGCATCACATGGCCAGTTATTCCCATTTTCTTCATTCTTTTCCTCAAAATCAAGTCTTTTATTCTAGCAAATGGAAAATTTATCTGTCCCTTTATAACTTAAAGTTATAAGTTCTTTGATTTTAAAAACATAATCTTAAAAAAGAAGACCTAGATCTATCTAAATTATAAAAATAATAAAAAGTCTTGCTCCTTTGGAAGGGGAAGTAAACAAGAAGACATGCTGGGAACAGTGAAGCCTGGGGTCTGTGTACTTAGGGCGCTTGGATTAAAGTCTGACAGATGAATCCTCATTTTTAAGTCCCCCTAATGATAAGCTCAGATTTTAGTAATCATTTAGGGGTCCTTTAAGGAATGTGTGGAAGATAAAATTCCGATTTCAAAAGTGAAATTAAGTGAGGATGATTTTATGACAAATTTGGGATAGCTCTACAAAGATGAGAATATAGTATATTTTAGACTTCTTTTTTTCCTGTAGCTATCTTACTATATGAAACAATCCATGAAAACCATAAAGACAAGAGTGAGATTATTGATTCTTCTCACTTGATTTGTCCTGCGTTGGCGCTGAGTGAGCACTGAAAGCTCTCTGTCCCTGAGCTACAGCCCCTTCCATGCAGAGAGCTTCGCTGCTGTACTCAGAGCAATTTAACACTCACGGCAGACACATCCAGCCTGCAGGGCCACCGGACTGTGATCAAATACGCCATTACCCAAAACATGCATGGGCAAGCTGGCTCACTGGGCCGAGGTTATAGTCAAAAGAAACTCTTTGGGATGTTCGTAGATTAAAATGAGTGCTTTCAAAGTCCAAGAGAGACCTCTTGTCATCAACAGCAGAATAAAAGACTCAGGGTACAGCCCAGACAGCACAAGTTCTGGTTCTGACCCAGTCTCCGATCTTGGACAGTTGAGTTTGCTTCCCTGGACCTCAGTTTGTTTACCTGAAAATGAAAATGCATCCTAGCATCATCTCAAGAGTTACTCTAGCTCTAACACCCTGGGATTTGATGGATGATAAATCTACAAAGGCCGTAAGACGTGACCAGGATTAAATGAACTCTCAAGGGGAAAACAGAGTAGGAAATAATCCAACCATTAGTATCTTGATGATAGTATAAAGAACAGACTCTAAATTCACAGATGTTAAATAGGGAACAGCTAAACATTTATATTAAAAAGACGCTCAACTTCATTTCTCATTTTAAGATGCAAATAAAAACAAGGATACACCCTTTGACCAGTCAGATTAGCTAAGATGACACATTTAGGTTCCCAGTGGTCACTGGGTGTCAAGAAACTGACACTTCAGATGCTCTGGGTAAGAATGGAAATTGGTGCAGACCTCTCAGAGGTCAATTTATTAACGTCTACACAAAGTTAAAATGTGTTGACTCCTTGAATAAGTCCATTTCTAGGAAATTAGCTTATAGATATACTTGCAAAAGCACTCCATGTGTACAGGAAAGTTCATGAAAGAACAGTCACTACTTAGCTCTCGAGGTGAATTTCTCACTGGTATAAACACAGCCATACAGCCATCCCAGAAACGTGCCTGCAGGAAAACTTCACAGCTGAGTTCAGTTCAGTGGCTCAGTCACGTCCAACTCTTTGCGACCCCATGGACTGCAGCACACCAGGCCTCCCTGTCCATCACCAACTCCCGGAGCCCACTCAAACTCATGTCCATTGAGTGGGTGATGCCATCCAACCATCTCATCCTCTGTTGTCCCCTTCTCCTCCCACCTTCCATCTTTCCCAGCATCAGGGTCTTTTCAAATGAGTCAGTTCTTCACATCAGGTGGCCAAAGTATTGGAGTTTTAGCTTCAGCATCAGTCCTTCCATTGAATATTCAGGACTGATTTCCTTTAGGATGGACTGGTTGGATCTCCTTGCAGTCCAAGGGACTCTCAAGAGTCTTCTCCAACACCACAGTTCAAAAGCATCAATTCTTCAGCGCTCAGCCTTTTTCACANAGCATCAGTCCTTCCATTGAATATTCAGGACTGATTTCCTTTAGGATGGACTGGTTGGATCTCCTTGCAGTCCAAGGGACTCTCAAGAGTCTTCTCCAACACCACAGTTCAAAAGCATCAATTCTTCGGCGCTCAGCCTTTTTCACAGTCCAACTCTCACATCCATACATGACCACTGAAAAAAACATAGCTTTGACTAGACGGACCTTTGTTGGCAAAGTAATGGCTCTGCCTTTTAATATGCTATCTAGGTTGGTCATAACTTTCCTTCCAAGGAGCAAGCGTCTTTTAATTTCATGGCTGCAGTCTCCATCTGCAGTGATTTTGAAGCCCCCCACAATAAAGTCTGACACTGTTTCCGCTGTTTCCCCGTCTATTTGCCATGAAGTAATGGGACTGGATGCTATGATCTTAGTTTTCTGAATGGTGAGTTTTAAGCCAACTTTTTCACTCTCCTCTTTCACTTTCATCAAGAGGCTTTTTAGTTCCTCTTCACTTTCTGCCATAAGGGTGGTGTCATCTGCATATCTGAGGTTACTGATGTTTCTCCAGGCAGTCTTGATTCCAGCTTGTGCTCCTTCCAGCCCAGCGTTTCTTGTGATGCACTCTGCACAGAAGGAACCCCTGGAAAACACCCCCAGTTCTCTCCTTCTGGGTTCAGGCCTCCCTCATGGCCAGGAGCTCAGGACACACCGCTCACTGCACTGATCCACCAAGAACAGGGCCGGCACACTTTCCAGTCACTCTGCACCTTCACTGCCACCAGCTTTTCCAGCCAGCCGTAAATCGTGGGGGATTTGGGCCCTGCCAGGGGCCAATCCAGCAGGCAGAGACACCATGTCCCCTGCCACACCTATCACAGACTCAGAGCCCCTGACACAGCCTGCAAGAGAGGGTGACGGTCTCTGAGAAGCCCGTTGCAGCTCAGATCAAAGGAAACAGCGAGAAGGCATCTGTCAGTCCTGAACCCGACAGGCGGGCTGTGACCCCGTGGCGGCCGGGGTCTGTGGCAGCGCCCCGACCGTGTCTGGCTGCCAAGGCTACAAGGCCCCTGGGGACCCCAGAGCCTGCAGGCTTCATGTTTGACTTAGATTTTTTGGTGTCAATAAACTCAAAGGCAGGTGCACAAATGAGGGTACAGGAAAGACCTAGAGGAAAGGTACCAACCACTGTCACGTTTCACACAGCTGTTCCTATGACTGAATGACATTTAACCAAGGCCGCTCCGGGTCCTCGTGGCAGCCCCATGGGTTCTGGTCGTATGTGACTAATAATAGCTGGAAAAAAACATAGCAACCCCGGGGGGGAATGATGACATGCTGGCCCCAGAGGAAGAGCTATTGCCACGCATCTTTCCTTCTCTCTGTTAATTCCAAGTTTATCCCTCCTCCCTTCTCCTTTGGCAGCCATGACTTTGCTTTCTATGCCTGCTGAGAGTCTGCGTCTGTTTTGTAAAGACGTTCATCTGCGTCGCCTTTTCAGATTCCATACGGAGTGATGCCACGTGATGTTTGCCTTTCTCTGTCTGGCTTGCTTCACTCAGTATGACCATCTCTAGGTCCATCCCTGTTGCTGCGAATGGCATTATTTCCTTCTTTCTTACAAGTGAGGAATACTCCATTATACGGGTCCCACGACTTCTTAATCCGCAGCAATGCGTCTTGCTCCTGTTTCAGGTGGCGCGTCCTGCTTCGCGCCCTGCACTGCCTCGACTCCGCCTCCAGCCCCGCTGCTGTCCGTTCTGCCTCCATCCTCCCTGTCCTGCCCCCATCGCTCCTGCACCATCACTCACTTGAAAACATGGGACCAGGCCCGGATTCAGTTGTGTTATTTTCCTCAAAAGATAATGGATGTGCTTAGTGTGATGGGTAGACGTGGGGAGAACACAGAAGAACATGTGTGCTCGTGGTATTGAAATGATTCCTTATTGGCTGCCTTGAGGGCAAGAGGAGAATGGGGGCAGGCTGAGGATGAGATGGTTGGATGGCATCACCAACTCAATGGAGTTTGCACAAACTCCGAGAGAGGATGCGGAGAAGGCGATGGCACCCCACTCCAGTACTCTTGCCTGGAGAATCCCATGGACGGAGGAGCCTGATAGGCTGCAGTCCACGGGGTCGCCAAGAGTCGGACACGACTGAGTGACTTCCCTTTCATTTTTCTCTTTCACGCATTGGAGAAGGAAACGGCAACCCACTCCAGTGTTCTTGCCTGGAGAACCCCAGGGACGGGGGAGCCTGGTGGGCTGCCGTCTATGGGGTCACACAGAGTCGGACACGCCTGAAGTGGCAGCAGCAGCAGCAGCCGAGAGATGATGAAGGACAGGGAAGCCTGCTGTGCTGCAGTCCAGGGGGTCACAGAGAGTTGGACACGACTGAATGAGCGAGCAACAACAACGCTGGCTGCCCTTAGCCATCCACGCTTGGCTTCTCCTAGCACTCGGGAAACTGCCCTTCCAGGCAAACCAGCTCCACGACAGCCCCCTAGTCCTGCAGCTCACATGATCCCATCCCCAGGAAGCCTCCATCTTTTTAATTACTATCCCTATTAGGCTGAAAGTGTCTTGAAGGCAGAAGTCATTTCATATTCAGCTAGCCTGATGAGAGATAAGACATAAACATATAAAACAGTAGGGGACTAACTAATAACCTCTTAAACTCCTCTTCAGCCTGGGAAGACAGAGCTCAGATTCCGTCACCTCCACAAAGCCCCCTGGCCCTTCTCTCCTTCAGGGCCCCTTCATCCTTTATTCCTCCGCTGAAAGAAAGGATGAAATGATGCCATCTGCGGCTACACGGCTGAACCTAGAGATGACCATACTGAGTGAATCAGAAGGAAGACAAATGCCAGATGATATCACTTGATATGGAATCTAAAACGGTGATATAGTAATGAACTTACTTACAAAACAGAAACAGTCTCACAGACACAGAAGACAGACTTTAGGCTAGCAGAGGGGCAAGGCGCAGGGGAGGGATAAACTAGGGGCTTGGGGTTAACATACACATACCATACACAGAGCAGATCATCAGCAAGGGCCTGCTGCACAGCACAGGGAGCTCTAGGCAGCATTCTGTAATAACCTGTATGGGACGAGAATCTGAAAAAGAGTGGATATCGTAAATATGGAACCGAGTCACTTTGCTGTACACTGGAAACTGACTATACACCAACATAAAATTAAAGTTAAATAAAAACTACCCTAGCGTTTTCATCTGTAAGTTAATTCAGCAACCAACCGTGAAATACAATTGTTTTGCTGTTTTTTGTGCTGTTATTTTTGTTTTTGACGAGTTAAGGCTTTATCTCTTCAGGCACCATGAAATGTCTTCCCTACCCCAATCTCCCAAGTCCTAAATAGGTCTCTCAACAAACACAAATGGTACTTATCAATTGCATTTGCTTGTGTGAATTCTAATTGTGTGTATTAATAGAGTAAGCTCCAGGAGCTGCTGATAGAGAAGCCTGGCATGCTGCAGTCCATGGGGTCACAAAGCGTCGGACACGACTGAGCGACTGAACTGAATTATAGACAACGAATATTCACTGTTAGTGAAGGCCAGGTAAGTTATTAAAGCGTACTAAAATTTTGTAATCCTGAATTGTTTGATATTAAAGCCAAATGCTCTACATTTTCTAACACTAGTGAATGACACGTAAAACGTGACCATTTAGGACTAAATTGGAAGTTGAAGGATAATTCCTGCAAACATAATTTTAAAGGACACGGCCTCTGATTTGAGTCACTGTTAAACTCTCCGCAGGTACCACTCAGAAGACACCCAACAAATTGGCTTAACTATTTAAGCTATTAATAAAGGGCAGTCAGAACCTCCCTTGAGTTGAGGGCCCCCTAAATGCTTCCTGGCAGTGCAGCGGTTAAGACTCCACGCTTTGAAGGCAGGGGCACAGGTTCAATCCCTGGTCCAGAAGCTAAGATCCCACATGCCTTGGGGCAACTGATTCTTGGAGTCCCAGCTAGAAAGGAAGAGCCCATGATGGGATGAAAGATCCCACAGGCTGCAGTTAACACCCAGCGCAGCCAGAGAAGAGTGCCCGGGAGGTCTGGGATGGCCCCTCTGAGACGCTGCGTCTGAGGGGAGACTGAAGCAGCCCTCCGGCGCTGGTCCAGGCCATCAGTGCATGTGAAAGCCTCGGGCAGCAGGAAGAAGCCCCACACGGGTCAAGACTCCAGGGACCCGGGTAAGGAGTTCGATTTTCCTCTAAGTGCAGCGGGGAGCCTCGAAGGGACCCAAGTCGAATGGCTCTGCGATGGGATTCACACGTTTCAATGATGACGCTGGCTACCGTGCATGGGATGCATTTGTCCCGGAGCCAGCGTGGACGCTAGACCCCAGGGAGGAGGCCGGTCAGCAGAGCCAAGTGGGGCTTCGGGCCGCCAGCTGAGCCACCCTCCAGGGGCCACCCGCCCTCAGCCGGGGGGCAGGCACTTGGCAGGACCCTGAGGAGATGCGCCAGAAGCCCAGCACGCTGCCTGAGCCTCCCCGGGTCTGTGCCTTCAAATCCCTCCCCCTGACACCGTACATCCACAAGTGGAGGCAGGGGAGGTGGAGGGGAAGATGGGAAGACACCTCACTCTCCGGTCCCTCTTCAGGGAGGGAAATATCCTTCCTGGAAATGTGGGGCAGGAAATCGGAGGGAACCCCCCCCCACCAGGCTCAAGAGCTGGGCCGACAGCGCTCCCACCACGGCCCCGTCACTCCGGAGCCACCTCACTCACCTCTCGACCCCGGGCTCCCGATCTCTAGCTCCAGGTGAGTGACATCTGTGCAGGGATGACACGAGGTCACGGCTGGGGCGGGCAAAGCGGAGGCCTGCCCCTCCCCCGCCTCGTGCCCACGGGGCCCCGGGCACAGGTTCCATCGCTGTCAGAGAAGCCGCCGGCCCACCCTCCACCCACAGCACAGACCACCGAGACACCCCTGAGAGGTTCGGTTGTGTTTCGGTCCAGAACCATTTGCCGTTCTCCTGTCCCAAACACACAGGACCTGTGTGTTGATCTAACCAGTTGGCAGTGTTTTGAGTCATACATCATGGGGCCAATGGCGCCTTAACCACGAATTACATTAATATATCATCAAAGCTACGGCACTGGTATGATGCATAGCTTCAATACATCAGTGGGGTGCCAGGCTGCTAATGATGTATTACTCAACACCATAGCAACAGCAGGAACGATCAAGATAAGTTTCGTAGTTTTCAAACTTATTCTCAGTAAATGCGATTTTTTTTTCAGTTTCCACAATAAAATACATGTTCCAAGGATAGACGAGGACGCAAGTGCTCCTGATAAGTATCAAGACGCTTCCCGGGTTGTTTACTTTGCATTTAGTCACTCAGTCGCATCTGACTCTGTGAGTCTATGGACTGTAGCCCGCCTGCTCCTCTGTCTGTAGGAGTCTCCAGGCAGGAATACTGGAGTGGGTTGCCACGGCCTCCTCCAGGGCGTCTTCCAGACCCAGGAACTGAACCTGCATCTCCTGTGCCTCCTGCATTGCAGGTGGATTCTTAACCTGTTGAGCCATCAGGGAAACCCCCATTTACTCTATACCTTGCTCTGAAGTTCACTTCAAAACACCGAAACCAAGTATCAGAAAAATCGTTATCACCGATGAATGTTCGGTCCTCTGCATTTTCCAAGGGTCTCCACTCCAGGGTCACAATTTCAAGTCTGTAGAGCAGCCGTTCTGCTGATGAAGTTCAAGCGTCTTCTCCCCACACCTTCCGAAGGGCCTAGACTATGTCAGGGCAGAAACGTCCTTCAGTCAACTCACAGGCAAGCTGGCTTCATTCAGTCTGACACAGCAAATGCCTGAACATCTCTTCTTTCTCCTCCTCCTCACCTGCAGAGGATGCACGCGCTGTCCCTGAGAGATTTCCACCGTGTCAGAGGGATTTAAATCTAAACCGCAAACCTCCCACCTGGCAGCCCTGGGCCGTCACTATTTTTAGCACAACAAGAACTGGCAAAGAAAGGGGAATGGTATAATTGCACCCGCTGCACCAGTAACTCCATCGCTAATGGGAAGATCTTTTAATCCAGATTCTCACTGCAAATCTCAGCTGTCTGACACCAGTTCCATTCACTCAAGAATGGTCTGAAGAGCAAAGAGGCACTCGGCGTGTGCACACACACACACTCGCAAAAGCACACAGATGCACACCACGTACCCACAAAGCAGAACGAGGCATTAGAGCCGGGGAGCTAAGCCCAAAGCAGGCCTTCTGAAGAAGACGCTGATGTTCTACCAACCACGGGCCCTCGGATTTGACTTTTCAGTTTAATTCCTAAGAAACTTCAGGAACTTCCCTGGTGGTCCAGTGGCTGAGATTCCATGATCCCAAGGCAGGGGGCCCGGGTTTGATCCCTGCTTAGGGAACTAGATCCCACAGCCTCAACGAAGAGTTCGCATTCCACAACTAAACATCCCATGTGCCGAAACTGAGGTCCAGCACAGCCAAATAAATAAATGTTAAAAAAAGAAGAAACTTTCAGAATCAGTGTCACTTAGAGAAGGGAACTGGGGTGTTGGAGAGTCCCTGGGGCTGCAGGGAGATCCAACCAGTCCATCCTAAAGGAGATCAGTCCTGAATGTTCACTGGAAGGACTGATGCTGGAGCTCCAATACTTTGGCCACCTGATGTGAAGAGCCCACTCATTAGAAAAGACCCTAATGCTGGGAAAGACTGAAGGTGGGAGGAGAAGAGGGTGGCAGAGGACGAGATGGTTGAATGGCATCACTGACTCAACAGACATAGTTGAAGCAAACTCCAGGAGTTGGTGATGGACTGGGAGGCCTTGCGTGCTGCAGTCCATGGCGTCGCCAAGAGTCAGACACGACGGAGCGACAGAACGACAGGGACAGCTCCCAGGCCTACGCAGAGTGGGAGCACGTCTCTGAAGTCTCTGAGACAGACGTCTGTGCTCTCGGCACTCAGCATGTCCTGAAACACAGGGCAGCATCCCGATCCCTAAGCGGGGTGCCTCTTGCCCTTTGCCCAGGCGGGCGGGAGTCCATCACCCCAGGTCCCTCTGAGCCCCTCGGGGCAGGAAAACCGGCCCTCATTCCGATGTCTGACATCAGAAGTGAATCCTCTCCCCCTCCTCTCTTCATCAGGGCTGAAGGCTGCAGGGAAGCCGGCAGTGTGAGGATGGATTAGGGAGAATTGACGATTCAGCACCTGCCCTTCCCGCCCAGAGCTCGGTGATCACTTTAGTCTCAATCAGCAGATAGAAAACGAAAGCCCCGGAGGAGAGACAGGAAGATTCACGCAAGAAAAGGCAAAAGTGACAAAGATCCTCAACTCAGAAGCGGGGGGTCGTGATGGGCTTGGGCTGAAGAGACTCTACCAGATAGGTTTACTTCATTCTTGAAGGCAGTCAGAGAAAGGGAGCCTGGTCACCTCTGAACCACAGTTAACCACAGAGCTCTGGGGCAGGGGCGGGGGGTCCCAGAGACTGGAGTCCAAACCCTGGTTTTACAAATGAGGCTCATGAAATGCCGAGGGGATCTGTGATTCCTGGACCATTCTGGAAGCGTTTGCTCATCATTACACTCCGTGGGGCTCAGATAAGAGTGGAAGCTTTTCTCTGTCCAGAATGACCATTTTCCTCATCTTCTGCAATTGGTCTGAGTCCAGCTTCTACTTTAAAAGCCAACCCCCCCCCAAAAAAAGCCAACCCCAAGTCTCCTCCTCCAGGAAGCCTTCTTGATTTCCCCCAGCCTGTGTTGCTTCCCCTGGAGGCTGACCGTCTCTGAGCTTTGACAGAGTGCTGCTTTGTATAACTACACACGCTTTCTAAGAGACACCCAGTAAGCTCAACCTCAGCAACTTCAGAAAAAATACCCTTTGAGGACCACGGACCTGCTCCAGGAGCAGGGATGTGGGGGTGTGGGAGGAGGGTGGCGGTGGAGGAGCAGGCACCTCTTAGAGCAGCTGTGCAGCTCAGGGTGTTGATAAAGGCGGGAAACAGACGGCGTGATACGATCTCTTGTAAAGACTGAAGATAGTCCTCATGCCATTCTGTGTATTTGCCTGCTTCCTGCTTTACGGTCAGCTTGGCTATGTGCCTTATTTGCAAAGAGGAAGGAAGTTCTGCAGCAAGTCCCTTAATCAGGGTGCAGAGTAAAACTTTTGTGCCCCTTTCACCAGTACGCAATAATCACTTCTTTCTAAGCTTTTAAGCTGAATTGGCACTGTATCATTTTTTATGCGTATGTGCACATATGAATGGGAAAGGCAGGAGAAGGGGACAACAGAGGATGAGATGGTTGGACGGCATCACCACCTCCTACAGACGTGAGTTTTAGCAAACTCCAGTGAAGGACAGGGAAGCCTGGCGTGCTGCAGTCCATGAGGTCACAGAGTGGGACACGACTTAAGGATTGAACAACAACCCGAAAATATATAAAGATATAGTTATACAGGCAGAGGGATGTATATGCAATCTGTAGTTTCCTACCATAAAGAATCAAAAGATGCCTGCTCCTTGGAAGGAAAGTTATGACCAACCTAGACAGCATATTAAAAAGCAGAGACATTANACAACAACCCGAAAATATATAAAGATATAGTTATACAGGCAGAGGGATGTATATGCAATCTGTAGTTTCCTACCATAAAGAATCAAAAGATGCCTGCTCCTTGGAAGGAAAGTTATGACCAACCTAGACAGCATATTAAAAAGCAGAGACATTACTTTGCCAACAAAAGTCTGTCTAGTCAAGGCTATGGTTTTTCCAGTAGTCATGTGTGGATGTGAGAGTTGGACTATAAAGAAAGCTGAGCGCTGAAGAATTGATGCTTTTGAATTGTGGTATTGGAGAAGACTCTTGAGAATCCCTTGGACTGCAAGGAGATCCAACCAGTCCCTCCTAAAGGAGATCAGTCCTGGGTGTTCATTGGAGGGACTGATGCTGAAGCTGAAACTCCAATACTTTGGCCACCTGATGTGGAGAGCTGACTCATTTGAAAAGACCTTGATGCTCGGAAAGATTGGGGGCAGGAGGAGAAGGGAATGACAGAGGATGAGATGGTGGATGGCATCACGGACTCAATGGACTTGAGTTTGGGTGGACTCTGGGAGTTGGTGATGGACAGGGAGGCCTGGCGTGCTGTGGTTCATGGGGTCGCAAAGAGTCGGACACGACTGAGCGACTGAACTGAACTGAACCATAAAGAATAGTTTGAAACACACACAAATAAACATGACAAAGTTTTGGGGCATTTTTGCCTAGATCCTTCACAGAAAATTAGAAATTGATGGCTATACCAGAATTCTTATTAGGAAACATATTATTATATGGTTTCTTGAGGAATCTTGTCTTTTTTTTTTTTTTTGGTCAGTGCCACACAGTTTGTGGGATCTTAGTTCCCCAACCAGGGACTGAACCCACACCCTCAGCAGTGAAAGAAAGCCTGCAGTCCTAACCACTGGGCCGCCAAGGACTTTCTAGCAGTCTTGTCTTTAACTGCTTCAAGTAAACAAGAGTTGCTCACACTCATCCAAATAAAATGCTTCCTAATTCTTCTAACTGTTCCCCACAAACCATCCAGAGAGAGCCTGGGGCTCCGCTGAGTTTTCAAAATATGCGAAAAGGCATGTTTATTGCAAAGTAGCGATCTTTGCACCTTGGGAAAGGATCTGCCGGCTACTCCATTAACATAGTCCATATATTCACCAAATAGCGTGGTTTATCACGCAGGTACAGAGAATACAGAGAACAGCGTGGTGGCAACCCGAGGGCTTCCACTGGGGTGGGGGACGAGGAGGCCAGTGCAGGGGATCAACGCTGATGGACGGATGCTCCGATTCTGGCGGTGAGCGTCTGGTAGTCTCAACGGCACTGACAACGCTGCGCACAGGAAACATGCGACGCTACACACAAACGTTCACTAAAAAAAATCAATTGGAAATAAGTACGTGAGTCTCAGGTTCACCGCTGCAGCAAGGCAGCACAGTGAGTCGCCTTCCCTTAAATCGAATTCCATGAACCGCACCGAGAACGTCCCTCCTCTTCCCCCGGAGTCTTGGGGCGAGACCCCCGCAAACAACAGGGCTCGGGGGAGCCCGGCCCCTCCCTCCCTCCGTCCCGGGCCAGCGAAACACACGGCGCTGCCGAACCTCCCCGTCGGCCTCGTGACGCCCCGCGAGGCCAGACCCGTCTCCCCAGGAAAGGACGGGCAGGCGTGATGTGTTTCCCCGGCCCTCCGGGCGCTCCCTGACCTTCCTTCCTGCCCGCGCCCGCATCCTTTGTTACTTTGTTACCGAGATAACTTGTTTATAAAAGCGCTGGGGGTCGGTTACAACAGGGGCACGCGCGCTGCCTGGGCGTGCCGGGAAAGGGCCTGCCAGGGCGGGCCAGGCCGGGGGTGCGCCTTCCTCCATCTCGGCCTCCAGAGTTTCACTCTGCAAACTGCAGATAGTTCCCTTCTCTCTCCGCTTTGTGATTTTGCATCTTTCACGGCAGTGTATTCTCTTGTTTCTTAAGTTTAAAAAGGCGTTTGTACGCACGCCTGGCCGCTCATCCTATGTACCAAGCCTTGACTATGCAGAGTAAGTGAAATGAGAAAAACAGCACACTCTTCAACTGGGTACATAATCACGTGTGACCGGGGTTTCATAACAGAGTTCTCTCTGAAAATTTTGTTTTCTAACAGTTCTATTTTGCCCATCCTAAAGGAAATCAGTCCTGAATCGTCGTTGGAAGGACTGATGCTGAAGCTGAAACTCCAATACTTTGGCCACCTGATGCAAAGAACGGACTCATTTGAAAAGACCCTGATGCTGGGAAGGATTGAAGGCGAGAGGAGAAGGGGACGACAGGGGATGAGATGGTTGGATGGCATCACAGACTCGATGGACATGAGTTTGAGCAAGCTCCAGGAGTTGGTGATGGACAGGGAGGCCTGGCCTGCTGCAGTCCACGAGGTTGCAAAGAGTCAGACACGACTGAGGGACTGAACTGGTACTGATACAGAAATTGAATAAAAATCCCATTTTAACCAAAAAATAAAATAAAAATGCAGTTGTGTGTTTGGGTATAATGCACATAATACAGCAGAGATTAACTAGACTTTCTGTGGTGGTCGTTTTGCAACATATACAAATAGTGACTCATTATGTCCATCTGAAACTGATATGTTGATGATACCTCAGTTTTTATTTTCTTGATTTTTAAAAAATTTAAATTTTATTGGCGTGTAGTTGATTTACAATGTGTTAGCTTCAGGTGTACAGCAAAGTGATTCAGTTACATATATACATATATTCATTCTTTCTTAGAGTCTTTATCACAGAATATTGATACCTCATTTTAAAAAATGCATTCATGCACGGCTCTGTCACATACAATTTGCAAGTCTGCCGACCCATCCTCCCGCGACCCCTGACCCCACGTGGGTGAGTCCCTGCACCTGGAACCCCCTTTCCATCCCTTGCCCAGCCAATCACTGCTTGTACCCCACGTCTCACCTTAGTCTCCCCTTCCCCAGGAAGTCTCCATGACCCCTGGCATGACACTAGGAAAGGGGTGAAGGGGTGACGCTTGGTGCCTGGTGGAGGAGCTGACCTGAGGGGAGGGGAGCCCTCCTCACCGAGAGGTTCCCTTGTCTTACCGGGCCACGTGAAGACTGGAGAGTTCACCCAGGCTGCTGTGCAGAAGCCCCAGCTCCTGAGGAGGCTTGGTGTCTAGAACAGGCGAGGTTCCTGGCAAGAAGAGCAACTGACAGGAAGTTGAGTTCTTCAAAGACCCAAAAGAATTTGAACCTTACCAGTATGTCTCATGCTGAAGCTGAAGATCCAATACCTTGGCCACCTGATGTGTAGAGTTGATGACTCATTGGAAAAGACCTTGATGCTGGGAAAGATTGAGGGCAGGAGGAGAAGGGGACGACAGAGGATGAGATGGTTGGATGGCATCACCAACTTGATGGACATGAGTTTGAGCAAGCTCCGGGAGTTGGTGATGGACAGGGAGGCCTGGTGTGCTGCAGGCCATGGGGTCACAAAGAGCTGGACACGACTGAGCGACTGAAGAAGCAGATCTCAAACAAACAAACAGGTTCACATACGTACATGCCTAGGTGTTTCCTGGATCTTACGAGGCATAAACGCATCGTGTGGATAAATACGCCTCCCACTAAGGAGACGTGGAGGACCCCAGGAGCATCTGAGGGTTCCAAGACCTGGAGCAGCTCCCAGAGACCCACTGGCATGAAACCCAGCTCTCCAGACAATCTGTAGTCAAATCACAGAACTCAGTCCTTTTGGAGCTCAAGGGCCAACCTGCCTCTTTCCTGCAAGAGCATCCAATATCCTTGAAAGTTTCAGGGGACAGGAAAATTCAGTCACACTGAGCCCCAGAACTAGGAGTGGCCCAATTAGCCATCTCCGAATAAGATGAATGATATTGCACAGACTGACTCGGGTTTGAATCCAGGCTTCCCCACTTATTAACTGTGTGACCTTGGGCAAGTTCCTTAACCTCTCCGAGCCACCATTTTCCATCTGTTATAAGATAATGGAATGACACTCTCTCAGGGTAATTGGCAGGTTATATAAACCCCTAAGGAAAGAGTGAAGGTTCAGTAATCACTGGCTATGATCATTAATAAATACAAGCGGTTGTTATGGAGACGCAAGTGTTGCAGAGTAAAGGACACAGAATTTCGAGTTACGTACATCCATTTACAAAAGGGCCACCAAAGGATAGTTCCAAAGCTCAGGTTGTTACCTGCTGGTTCTTTGTCACGTGTCCCTTTTTTTAGAGAGCCCTTTGAGATTGGGGGGATATACACTAATATGGCCTGGTATTAACAACGTGTCATTGCTTCTCTAAAAGGAATTATACTGCATATCCGCAGGATGGGACTCAGCACTCGGGGCTATAATTAGTCTGTGTCTATTAAATAGCAGTTGCACAACTTCCTAGTAATTTACAGGAATCCTAAATTATAAGGCTGCTTCTTGAAAATGTTTTTGCCTCCATCACCTCACCCTCCCAGTCTCGCTAGGCTCAGGGCTTTTAAACCAGAAAGAGAACTAGCTGCTTTTAGCATAGCAGAGAACAGATTCTAAAAGTATCCCTCTATCCTAAATTTCACCAACGAGGGGGAGAAAAGGTCTACGTGGCAACTGAGAAAGTAATACAGCAAAGGGACCCACACGAAATTAAGTCTAACAAGCTTATCTTCCCCCCGTATCTCCACAGGAACACAGTTGGGAGAAATATCATTCATGTGTGCGTGTGATATTCCATGACGTTAAATTGATTACAAACAGATTGACTGGGTAGAGTGTGCTGTGTTGAGCAAGACATTTAGTATATGTGCTGCTGAAGCGAGCAAAGGGCACGAAAATCTAAACCAATGGCAGACACCATCCTCAGGTCTTTAAAGAGATCATCACTCTGTAGTAATGAGAAAACGGGTGCATGGATGGCCCTCCTTCCAATGCTAATGCAAGAAAGCGGACTTTAAAAATCTTAAATTAAGATGGATTGTGGGTGGGAAACAGAGTCCTACTTAGGAAGAGAGAGTATCTCACATAAAAGTGATATAAATTTGCATTCATCTAGAAAATTCAAAGTAAATCAATATGACATAAATCATAGGTGCTGGAAATTGTGGTGCTGGTTTTAAAGGAAGATAATTTACACTGTTCTTTACTCTGGGATTAAACAAACATAACCACAAAGTACAACCTGGAAATCAAGTCCATTGCAAAGCATACTGGTGGCCCTATGGAATGGGTACCCCTAGAATGAGCGATGTGAGTGACATGCAGGTAGCTGGTGGGTAACAGGTCCTCTCGGTGGTCAGTGGCCAGGCCTGAGCCTTGTTCCTGAAGGTCAGTGGGAGCGTGGGAGGGCCTCCTCGTCTCTGTCCCCCATCCACGCTGCTGCCCTGATCCAGGTTTCATTTCCATTTTCTCATCCAATTACATCTTGCTCAGTTCCTCACTAAAATTTATAGCAAACTTTGCAAAGCTTTTGACCTGTAGCATCTTATTAAACTTTTATGAAAAATCAATGCTCCTCCATCCTATGGAGGGGCTGTTCCTCACGCCGTTGTCAAGGGTGACTGAAGCCTATTTACCCCCAGATCTGACGAGAGAGATTGGAACTGCAAGAAGTCTTCATCTCACAGGCCAGGGGGCCATAAAGAGGAAATTCTCATATTTTTCTAAAATATGGCTTTCAAGAAATGCCACCTTGGGAAAATGAGTCTGAAAAGAAAGCAAAAGTGTAAGTTTTTAATCATTTGTCTTTTTTTATTGTTGTTTTGATCGCATTGTTCTCCCCCAAAATAGCGTCTCTGGGCCCCCCAGCTCCCCTCTAGGTTCCTCATTTGGGACACACCAGACCCCCTGGACAAGGGCCTGACCCCACCGTCCCCCTGCTCTACAGCTATTCCAGCAACACGCACCACCGGTCAGCCGGTCAGAAACCCAACAACCGGCCCAGAGCCCTCTTGACTAGTAATCAGTTCTTGATTCTGTACCCTGGCTCTGATCCACTCCCCAGCCTCCGCTTTGTCCTTACACCCAACACGGCAGCCCTCTGCTCCGTCTCCTAGACTCTCACCAATGGCTTCCTAACTCCTCTCGGCCTGCTCCCCTCTAGGTTCCTCATTTGGGACACACCAGACCCCCTGGACAAGGGCCTGACCCCACCGTCCCCCTGCTCTACAGCTATTCTAGCAACACGCACCACCGGTCAGCCGGTCAGAAACCCAACAACCGGCCCAGAGCCCTCTTGACTAGTAATCAGTTCTTGATTCTGTACCCTGGCTCTGATCCACTCCCCAGCCTCCGCTTTGTCCTTACACCCAACACGGCAGCCCTCTGCTCCGTCTCCTAGACTCTCACCAATGGCTTCCTAACTCCTCTCGGCCACCCATCTTCATTTTAAATATGAGGCAGTAAGTACTTTTTTAAAGTGCAATTGATTTTATTTTTTTAATTTATTTTTATTTATTTTGGGCCACACCACACTGCATGTGGAATCTTATTTCCCCAGCTAGGTATCAAACTTATGCCCCCTGCGTAGAATATTAACCACGGAACTCCCAGGGAAAGTCCCTCCGCCTCCCGTCTTGGCCACATCCATCCATGATAAAGTCTGACTCCATAGCGATCTACCCTTCCCCACATTCTGACCACACGCTCCCCGCCACTGAAGTCCTCCGGAGTCCCTATCAGCCGTCTTCAGGACGAGGCCCAGCTACTCGGAGCCGGGAGCCGGGCCACCTCCACAGCCCCGGGCTTAGCTGCTGTTTCCTGAGTGCTCCATATGTATAGGGCCATCGGGCTTGGGTTTTTTCCCCCATAAAATGCTTACAAACCTTATAAAAACACCTCCCGCTTGAATCTGGAACTTGGGGACTTGAGCTGGGTTTCTGTTGAGATTGAACATGTAACAAATGACAAAATTTGTGTCCGACTCTTTGTGAACCCAAGGCCTATACAGTCCCTGGAATTCTCCAGGCCAGAATACTGGAGTGGGTAGCCATCCCCTTCTCCATGGGATCTTCCCAACCAAGGGATCAAACCCAGGTCTCCCGCATTGCAGGCGGATTCTTGACCAGCTGAGCTATCAGGGAAGCCTTAACAAACGACCAGAGAGGGTGAGACCCACATCCCTTATTTCTTCGAGCAATGGTTTCTCTCAGCCTTTCTGAGGGAGACAGAGTTGCAGTGAAAAGGATAGCTGAGAGCCCACCATCAGCTAAATACTCCAGAGCTGACTGAAGGCAAAGGCTTGAAAGAAACCGGAGACTTAATCAGAGGCAGCGGGCTCTCAGTGAGGGGCTGGCTTCCACCCTCAGGAGAGAGAGCCGTGCTGGGAACACAGACTGTGCAGACAGACCCCGGCGCAAGCCTCCTAGCCACTTCCCAAGCGCGCGGCCTTGCCACCTACTCAGCTGAGGAGCCTCAGCCTCCTCACCTGTAAACGGTGATGCACGTAGGAGTAAGTCACAGCGTCACTGCAAAGGCTTATCGAGACCCTGACCTAGGATCCAGCAGAGAGTAAGAACTCAGTCAAGGCCAGGTATTGTTAACACACCACCTCACAGGCTGTGCTACCAGCCACCAAGGTTCTCTGTGCACGATAAAGTTCCTCTCTTCTCCGTGACCCAGTTCCTATATCAATTTTCTCCAGCAGCTCTGTCACGTGCAAGACAACCTGCTCAGATTGCACCAAAGTCAAACACACTTAAGCTGCGGTTCGGGGAAGTCCCTGGCCATCCTGTGGCCACCTCTGGGCCTCCAGGGCCTCCAGCAGGAGGCATGGGTCCAACCCCAGGTTGGGGAACTAAGATCCCACAGGCCTCGAGGCACAGCCAAAAAGTGTGTGTGTGTGTGTGTGTGTGTGTGTGTGTGTGTGTGGAGGTGGGGGGTTTCCCAGGGGCGCGGGGGTCAAGAATTCAGCTGCCAGCCCAGAAGCCACAGGAGATGCAGGTTCTACCCCTGGGTCGGGAAGATCCCCTGGAGGAGGAAATGGCAACCCACTCCAGGAGTCTTGCCTGGGAAATCCACGGACAGAGGAGCCTGGCAGGCTACAGTCCATGGGTTGCAGAGTCGGATGTGTTACAGCATGCACGTGTGTGTGTGTATGTTTCTGTGATCCAGTTATACATACATACATACACGCACATATACATATATGTACAACTGAATCACTTTGCTGTACACATGCAACACTGTAAATCAACTATATTCCAAACAAAATAAGGTAACAGGGACAAGTGTTGACCCACCTACTGCAGCGCTCAGCCATCACGGTCTCACGTCACTTGATCACCTGAAATCCCCCGGGCCTCGCATTTTGCCTAAAGAGCCGTCACATTTGAGCCCCACCGCTCAGAGGGGCCCCTCCTCCCTGCTCGCCCACATGCCCCACGGTTAGTTTCCCAGGATTTTGTCGTGGTCGTTTTTCACACAGACCACTTTTAAAGTCTTCTACTCAATTTGTCACAGTACCACTTCTGATTTATGTTTTGGTTTCTCTGCCACGAGGCACATGGGCTCTCAGCCCCCAGCCAGGGGTCAAACCTGCACCCTCCGCATCAGAAGGTGGCGCCCCGACCCCTGGACCCCCAGAAAGTCCCTGCAGTCCGTCCTGGGCGTGGCCTCTTCCCTCACACTTCGCACAGGCCGTTCCCTGCGCCATGCCGAGCACAGTCAGGGGACCCACTCCTACTCCAGCTCAGCGCGGGCGGGCTCTCCCCCACTCTTCCAGCTCTGAAAGCCAGCCCCTACGTCTCGGTTTCACACTGTAAGATGAATGTTGGTCGCCTCCCTTATTAACACTAGGCTCCCCGGATGGTGACTTACTCCACCGCAACCCTCAGTTCAGTTCAGTCGCTCAGTCGTGTCTGACTCTTTGCAACCCCATGAATCGCAGCACGCCAGGCCTCCCTGTCCANGGCTCCCCGGATGGTGACTTACTCCACCGCAACCCTCAGTTCAGTTCAGTCGCTCAGTCGTGTCTGACTCTTTGCAACCCCATGAATTGCAGCACACCAGGCCTCCCTGTCCATCACCAACTCCCAGAGTTCACTCAGACTCACGTCCATCGAGTCAGTGATGCCCTCCAGCCATCTCATCCTCTGTCATCCCCTTCTCCTCCTGCCCCCAATCCCTCCCAGCATCAGAGTCTTTTCCAATGAGTCAACTCTTTGCATGAGGTGGCCAAAGTACTGGAGTTTCAGCTTTAGCATCATTCCTTCCAAAGAAATCCCAGCGCTGATCTCCTTCAGAATGGACTGGTTGGATCTCCTTGCAGTCCAAGGGACTCGCAAGAGTCTTCTCCAACACCACAGTTCAAAAGCATCAATTCTTCATCACTCAGCCTTCTTCACAATCCAACTCTCACATCCATACATGACTACTGGAAAAACCATAGCCTTGACTAGACGGACCCTTGTTGGCAAATTCATGTCTCTGCTTTTGAATATGCTAGCGAATGGCATATAGGAGATCTAAGTAAGCACTTGTGGGCTGAAAGAATTCATTATACTTGCAGCTGTCCAGAGGACAGGAGCATCTCGTGCTGGAAGCAAGATTAGGAGGCCTGACCATTCTTAAGAACAGACCCATGAATGCCCGCCTGTGTACGTGCTCAGCCACTTTAGTCACGCCCAGCTCTTTGAGATCCCTTTGTGATCCTAGGGACTGGTGTCCGCCAGGCCCCCCTGTCCGTGGGATTCTCCAGGCAAGAGTCCTGGAGTAGGCTGCTATGCCATCTTCAGGGGCTCTTCCCAGCCCAAGGATGAGACTCGCGTCTCCTACATCTCCTGTATTGCAGGCAGAGCCTTTAGCGCTGAGCCACCACGGAAGCCTGACTTAGGAACACCAGAATGCTAAAAGTATTTTACAGCTTCAACACATTGTCATGTTACCAAAACTCTGCTGAAACCGTGGGCACTGAACCAGACAAATCTTATAGCAACCTTTACAACGAGCAATTGAAGAAAGACAAAGCGTAATAATCAAAGAAATAGTATACTCTGGCCTCCAGGCAAAAGGAATTAGAAATTGATATTTTTTCCAAGAAAAAAGTCAACAAACATCTTGGCAGTGAAACGGGAAAGTCAAATTTAGTCAAGTTTAGTCAAAACGATATTATCATGGAAAGAAATTGATCCAGTAGGCTCGTTTTTTAAAACTGTTAAGCTCATCTTGATATTGTCTCTGAAGGGAACATAATTTTTCTCTGGCTTGAACCTTGATTACCATGGGGAAAGGCTTTAACTGGGATGCTCTTTTGGTGATAGATAAAATGTGTGTGAATGGGTGATAGATAAAATGTGTGTGAATGGGTCACAGAACATGAGCAGGATTCTCCAAGGAGTTAAGGGGTTAGTCATTCTATGGCCAATGAAATATTTTTATGAAGCTGTGTTTATAAATATGACTGACTGTGGAGTACTTGCTGAGATGCTGGATTTTTACTCTTTTAATCAATTAGCCATATAACACAGAACTATGACGATTCATGAAAATGTTCTTTAAGGAAAAAAAAAGGGGGGAGTGTAGGTAAACAATATTGTCCAGTAATCTAAAAACAAATCATTCCAAGCTGTAGATAATAGGAAACGGTGGTACAGAAGGACATTTGGGAAAGAACTGTGGGTGTCGAAAGATGAGGGTAAGCAATCTGAGAAAGTAACCAAGTCATACAGGTTGGAACGAGAAGACCCCCTACAGATCACAAGGCCTGATTACTAACCTCATTCCCGAGACCCGATAAAATCAAGTACCACGTGCAATAATATTCCAGCTACTAGCGTTCCAATCCTGTAGAATCTTATATCCAGACCTGGATATATTTCAACCCTAGTCAGATAAATAATTGCTGTATTTTTAATTCTTTGTAAAGCCACTAAGTGTCTGGTACTTTTTAAAATTATATTGGGATAAATTCCCTTGACTGTTTATTACATGTTTACTGGTATCATACCATATATCAACTATGTTATAGGAAAACCTAGTGTCAGATTAATCCAGTCTCCCCAGCTTTAATCTTGTGCTCTTTTATAAATCAGAGAGCAGTGTGTTGAAAGATTTCTCCATCAATTACTAAAAAAAAAAAAAAAAAGATTCTCTTAGTGTAATAATTAAGGCAGAAGCTACAAATAAATAAGGCAAATGTTACAGAATCAGAGCATTAATAAGCAACAATCTTGAATCAGAATGTTTATTTTTTTCAGCTTTTCAAGAAAAATCTATTATCATTTATCTTACATGTTTTATACTCTTATCCCCCAAATATCTGAGTGAAATTTGATGCCAGGACAGCTTATGGAAGTAGGTGAACAGAGGAAAATTGGAAACTGGAATGACATTTAAGTTATTTGTTTACAAATAAGTATTTTTGTTAAGCAAATATCAGTTCAGTTCAGTCGCTCAGTCATGTCTGACTCTTCGCGACCCCATGACAGGGATCCAGGCCTCCCTGTCCATCACCAACCCCCAGAGTCCACCCAAACCCATGTCCATTGAGTGGGTGATGTCATCCAACCACCTCATCCTCAGTCGTCCCCTTCTCCTGCCCTCAATCTTTCCCAGCATCAGGGTCTTTTCAAACGAGTCAGCTCTTCGCATCAGGTGGCCAAAGTATTGGAGTTTCAGCTTCAGCATCAGTCCTTCCAATGAACACCCAGGACTGATCTCCTTCAGGATGGACTGGTTGGATCTTCTGGCAGTCCAAGGGACTCTCAAGAGTCTTCTCCAATACCACAGTTCAAAAGCATCAATTCTTCGGTGCTCAGCTTTCTTTATAGTCCAACTCTCACATCCATACATGACCACTGGAAAAATCATAGCCTTGACTAGACGGACCTTTGTTGGCAAAGTAATGTCTCTGCTTTTTAATATGCTCTCTACGTTGATCATAACTTTCCTTCCAAGGAGTAAGCATCTTTTCATTTCATGGCTGCAGTCACCATCTGCAGTGATTTTGGAGCCCAAAAAGATAAAGTCTGACACTGTTTCCACTGTTTCCCCATCTATCTGCCATGAAGTGATGGAACCAGATGCTATGATCTTAGTTTTCTGAATGTTGAGCTTTAAGCCAACTTTTTCACTCTCCTCTTTCACTTTCATCAAGAGG
>SJYX01008811.1:0-21964 GCA_006410675.1 Oreotragus oreotragus
CCTTGTAGAAGTGAAAGGAGAAAAAGAGGTAAGAAGGGAGAGGACTCATGCTTCCATGGAGAAAAGCAGTCCTAGCAGAGATGAGGCTGGGAAGTCAGTCAGTAATAACTTTATTCACCTTGCAATGACTGAATTAAAAAAATATATATATATCTCAGGGGCCCCCTTTTGTTGCCAGACAATTGTTTAGGAGCCAAAACTCCATTAGTGAAAGACCAAGTCTCTCCTATCGTGGAATTTATGAATAAATTGAATAAAGAAGATGTGGTATATATGTACAGTGGAATAAAAGGATGAAATAATACCATTTGCAGCAACAACAATGGACCTAGAGGTTGTCATACTAAGCAAAGACAAGCGCCATACATTATCACTTGTATGTGGAATCTAAAATATGACACAAATGAACTTATCTGTGAAACAGAAAGACTCACAGACAGAGAGAACAGTCCTGTGATTGCCAACGGGAAGGGAGTTGGGAGAGGGACGGATGGAGTGAGAGGTTGAGGTTAGCACATATAAGCTATTATGTAAAGGATGGATGAACAACAAGGTCCCNTTTTTTTTTTTTTTTTTGACTGAAGTATAGTTGATTTCAAAGAGTCACTTTTGAAAATCTGCCCCAAAAATTCACCCAAAGAGTCGTCTACAACTCTCTATGTTTACATCTTACAGAGCTGAGACTTTGGGGCCATCTGAAGATGCCTTTTATTAGATTACAGAACACTTTTCCTTTTCTGCATTGGTATCCTTCCCATGTACAGGGAGGATCTTCAGAGTTCTGATGAGAACTGAGACTTCCAGGAAAATCCACAGATGAGATCTGGAATTACCTTATGAATCAGCTGGATCTCTGCTGGTCAACCATTATCTATTATGAGCCTAACTAACTAGAAAACTAATCAGAACAATGCATATCTAAAATAACATCAGTATTTGGGTTTGTGCTAAAATTCTTCAGGATTACTAACAAGAACTAACATGAATTGAGTATTTACCATATTATACCAGGAGTACAATGAGGCAAAGTAAGATTAAGCAATTTATAATTAGAAACACAGCTAGTATGTTTGAACAAGGATTTAACCTGGCTGGAAAATGGACCAAGCAGAAAGATCCTGCCACCAAACTTCCACACTGCACCACATGCTCCAGTATACACCCTTATGCACTGAATGACCACCGTTAAATGATATCTTGGGCTTCCCTGGTGGCACAGTGGTACAGAATCTGCCTGCTATGCAGGAGCCACAGGAAACACAGGTTCAGTCCCTCAATCGGTAAGATCCCCTGGAGGAGGGCATGGCAACCCACTCCAGTATTCTTGCCTGGAGAATCCCATGGACAGAGGTGTGGCAGGCTACAGTCCATAGGGTCGCAAAGAGTCAGGCATGACTGAAGTGACTTAGTGTGCACACAAATGCCATGTTATACTTCTATCAACCATATTCTTCAGTTCTGAGAGGCTCCACTGCAATCCAGCTAAAGATTAAATCTTACTAGTCAAGCCACAGTGATGATATTTTTTTCCTTTTTAAANGTCTATGGGGTCGCACAGAGTTGGACACGACTGAAGCGACTTAGCAGTAGCAGCAGTAGCAAAGAGTAATGTGTTTGTGCTTAACTGATAAGGAATCAGGGAAGGGTTCTAGGAGGAGGTGATATTTCAACAGAGCACTTGGAATGACTAAAACTAGGGAGTTCGTTTCTTTCCCTCCAGATCAGGATGGAGGTTGTCCCCAGAAGTGGGACCACAGCCCCACTTCTGGAATCACAGAGAGACCAGGGGATTAGAGATCTTCTGTAGCCATGAGGATGGAGGGGATTAATGTCAGAGTTGTGGCTGGGCTATTGGATCTGAGAAGGGGTAAAGGGGTGGCAATACCGCCAGTTCCTGTGAAGCTGTGACCCAGATTTCAAGCTGGGGTGACAGAGGGTGGAGGAAGAGGTGTGGTTGGCTCTGGAGGGATAGGACATGAATTCCAGCACTGTCACTCATCAACTGGCTGACCTGAGCAAAGTATTTGACATCTCTATGCATCAGTTTATTTATCTGGACAATGGGGTTTGAAAGGTCCTTCTGTCGTAGGGTTATGACTTAGATTAACTGAGCTAATATGTATGTAGCATCCTTAGGATAGTGCCTGGCACATAATAAATTCTATACATATGTAGCTTAAAAAAAATTGGAGTATAATTGCTTTACAATGTTGGGTTATTTTCTGCTGTACAACGAAGTGGGTTGGCTCTATGCACATATATATCCACTCCCTCTTAAGCCTCCCTCCCCCCGTTCCACCTCTCTAGGTCATCACAGAGCATTTAGCTGAGCTCCCTGTGCTATACAGCTGCTTCCCACTACGTATCTGTTTTATACATGGTAGCGTATATATGTCAAACCTAATCTCACAGTTCATCTCACCCGCTCTTCACTCCATATACACATGTCTGTTCTCTACATCTGTATCTCTATTCCTGCTTTGGGAATAAGTTCACCTGTACCATTTTTCTATATTCCACATATAAGCGATAATTTACGATGTTTGTTTTTCTCTTTCTTACTTCACTCTGTATGACAGTCTCTCATTGCATCCAAGTCTCTACAGATGACCCAGTTTCCTTCCTTTTTACGTGGCCCCGTGGGATGTAGCCCACCAGGCTCCTCTATCCATGGAATTTTCCAGGCAAGAATACTGGAGTGGGTCGTCCTTCCTTTCACCAGGTGATCTTCTCGACCCAGGGATTGAACCCAGATCTCCTGGATTGCAGATGGGTTCTTCATCATGGATTCTGAGCCACCAGGGAAGCCCCCCAAATATGGAATGCTTCATGAATTTGCATGTCATCGTTGCTCAGGGGCCATGCTCGTCTTCTCTATAATGTTCCAATTTTAGTATATGTGCTGCCGAAGTGAGCACTTTTAATGGCTGAGTAGTATTCCGTTGCATATATGTGCCACATCTTCCGTATGTGTTCCTCTGTTATTTGCCTGTAGCTGTTATTAACACATCACCCTCCTCAGGGGACCCAAAGCTCTCCCCGCTTTTCCTGCACCCCTGTTCAAGAGGCTGCTTAAACATGGCTGACAGTAAGTCATTATTTTACCCTGTTGAAGCCAGTGTCTTCAGGATGTACGTGGCCCCTGCAGCTTTCCTTACTGAATCCAAACATGAAAAGGCTGAATGTTTTCATCTCCCAAACAGCCCATTGAAAGGCACGGGGAAGATGCTGTGGCTTCTGGGAGTTTTGCTGACTCCTGGAGAGGATTGCTTCCATAGCAATGAATGCAACTTTCTGGCCTCTTTCTACATAGACCTGAGAGGGGGAAAATTACACGTTGAATCTTCCTTCAGAAATCTAGTGACATCTTCGCTGTTGTTATTCAGTTGCTCAGATGTGTCTGACTCTTTGCAACCCCATGGACAGCAGCACCTTAAGCACCATGTCTTTTAAATCCCTTTGCAGAGAATTCTACTCTGTAGCTTGAAGGAATATGCAACAGAAATAGAGGACATGGTGATCGTTTAAAAAAATGCCCTTCTGATCATGCCACTCCTCTGCCTGAGACATTTAATTTTATTTACTTAATAAAAAATTTTTATTTGTTTATTGAGTTGTGCTGAATCTTAGTTGCAGCACGCAGGATTCTGGGTCTTCATTGCTGCATGCAGGGTTTATAACTGGCATGCAAACTCTTAGTTGTGGCCTGTGGGATCTAGTTCTCTGACCAAGGGTTGCACCCAGGTCCCTGCATTGGGAGTGTGGAGTCTTAGCCACTGGCCCACCAGGGAAGTCCCATGTCAAAGACATTTTAATATTAAAAGTGGCCCGTTGCTTCCTGGACAAAGTGCACGCTCCAGCTTGAGAACATTCATGCTCAGCCCCTACCTGCCTTTCCAGCTTCATTGATCCACTCCCTGCAGGCCTCCCCATGGAAAAATCTAACAGTTTTTGCAGCCAATCAAGCTCTTTCTGGTGTCCACTTTTTTTTTTTTTCCTGGTCGTGCCTTACAGCATGCAGGATTTTAGTTCCCCGGTCTGGGATTGAACTCACATCCCCTGTAGTGGAAATGCAGAGTCTTAGCCACGGGACCCCAGGGAAGTGTCTGGCCTTTACTTCTGCTGTGTGCTGCTCCTCAGCCTGGAGCAGGGCTTCCTGCTCCCTAGCCTCTGCTGTCCTTTACCTGACCAACCCTAATTCATCCCGAAAGTCTCTGCTTACCATTCTTTCTTCAGGGCAGCCCTCTCAGGTCTTCCAAGTCTGGGTTAGGGGCCCTTCTTAGGGGCTGACTTAGCAACTGTCACTTTCCTCATCACTGACAGTATCAAATTGTGACTCAGGTCTGAGAATCTCCTCGAATGTTCCTCATCCAGCTGGACCTTCGGTTGTCAGAGTAGGAATTGATGCGTTTATAGATTGAAGGCATGTTCTCTGCTTTCCAGGGGTTTACAATTTGTTTGATGGGAATGCTGAAGATTACACTGAACACACAGTTCAGTGAGTTTCTCCAGTGAGCGGGTTTCTAGGAAGATTTTGCCCAAAGTCAGATCACAGAAGACAGAGAGCATTGAGAGATGAAGCTGGGGAAACGAGCAGGGGGCCAATCACAATGCCTTTGTAAGTGAGATGAAAGAGTGTGGAGTCATGGGAGCACAGCAGGTGACAAAGAAGTGTGTTAAGTGAGGGAGTTCGGCTTTCCTCAAAGCTGACCACGACAAAACAATTACACATGTCTTATCTGCACAGTCCAGCCCTGATTAGCTTCTTTTCCTCCAGGGAATTGGGAAGCCTCACTTTTCAGACTCACGCCGATGTGTCACATCCCAACGCTGCCCCCCATCAGCTGTGCAACCTGATACAAGTGAGTTCAGTCCTCCAAACAGCAATATCATTATAGAAACAACAGCAACAATACCAGGACCTACTTATCTGGATTTTGAGAATTAAAGGAGATAATAAAGCAAAGGGACTGGAACAGAATACAGAAGTAAATCATGACAACAGTGGACAGTAACAGTGACAGCAGAAATAATAATAGGAATCCTACACATGAAAAGTTGCTCAAGATTGCTAATTATTAGGAAAGTGCAAATCAAAACTACAAATAAGGTACCACCTCACACCAATCAGAAGGCCATCACCAAAAGGTCTAAAATAATAAATGCTGGAGAGGGTGTGGAGAAAAGGGAACCCTCCTATACTGTTAGCGGGAATATAATTGATACAGGCACTATGGAAAACAGTATGGAGGTTCTTTACAAAACTGAAAATAGAATTACCATATGACTCTGCAATCCCACTCCTGGCATATATCCAGAGAAACTGGTTTGAAAAGATACCTGAACCCCAATGTTCATAGTGGCACTGTTTATAATAGCCAAGACATGGAAGCAACCTGGATGTCCATCAACAAATGAATGGATAATGAAGATACAATATAAGGCTTCTGTGGTGGTCTGGTGGTCTTGAGGATCTGCCTGCCAATGCAGGAGGACATGGGTTCTCTTCCTGCCCTGGGAAGGTCAAACATGCCATGGAGCAACCGAGCCCCTGCACCGTAACTTCTGAGCCCCTGTGCCACAACTACTGAAACCTGAGCACCTAGAACCCATGCCCTGCAACTAGAGAGCAGCCCCCACTCTCCACAACTAGAGAAAGCCCACATAGCGACAAAGACCCAGCACAGCCAAAAGTAAGTGAGATTTAAAAGGGAAATATGGGACATACATGCAATGGACTGCTACTCAACCATTAAAAAGAATGAAATAATGTCATTTGCAGCAACACGGAAGGACACAGAGATTGTCATGTTGAGTGAAGCAAGTCAGAGAAAGACAAATATATAATATTACTTATGTGTGGAATCTAAAAAATGATACAAATGAACTTATCTATAAAACAGAAATAGATGAACAGACATAGGAAAAATGCTTATGATTACCAAAGGGGAAAGGATTAGGGAGGGATAAATTAGGAGCTTGGGATTGATAGATATGCACAACTACATATAAAATAGATAATCAACAAGGACTTACTGTATAGCAAGGGGTACTATATTCAATATCTTATAATAAACTAAAATGTAAAAGAATCTGAAAAAGAAAAAAATATATATATCTGAATCATTTTGCTGTACACCTGAAACTAATGCAGCATTGTAAATCGGCTATACTTCAATAAAAAATAGTAAGAGTGCTACAGATATTCTTTCAAAGTAACAGCATACAGGGGCTGCTTACAGGGTTGTTAGCTCTGGGAGTTATGACGAGGCCTCATATTGTGCAGATGCTGTTTCCTGAGGGCAGCCCCCTGGGAGGTCTCCCTCCCGCACCTCCATCCCCCGTCCCTCCTCTATTGCACAGGATTGACATTGCCCTTTAGCAGGGAGTCCCTGGAGCTAAAGGAGCCCTCACTAAAGCAGAAGAAGTGGAACATGGAGGGGAGGAGGAGAGAGAGGAAAGGACAGAAGAGTCTGGGTGGGTAAGAATAGTCTGGAAATCTAAGGAGAAAGAGGCTTTTCTTCTGACAGGCAGGGATTAGCCCTGCACTGCCCCCTCCCCCCAACAGAGAGCATGCATGTTTGCTTGCATATGTGTGCATGTCCACACACACACACACACACACACACACACACACACACACACACAGACACACAGTGAAAAAGCATGGGGAGGGGAAGCTTGCGGGAGTGGTAGAAAGATATTTATTCTCAGACTTCCCCTTGAGGACTACATAATAGGATAAATGGCTTTAAATTGGGCTAAAAAGACAACTTCCAGTGCTTTCCCGTCCCCCGTGTGTGACAATCTGGGCTAGAGTCACACCTCCCTCCCTCTCTTCAGCACCCCAGGGGTGTTGAGCTCAGGTATGTTATTATTTCCACTGCTGTAATTATTTCAGCATGAATGCAAGAATTCCCTTCATTGAAGTCCATGGGAGATCTGGATTTCCTTGGGTGATCAAAGTGTAGACTCAAGGTGTGAAAAATGGAGGTCAATTTAGGGTTAATCCTCCCTGGAAATGTGTTTCTATATTTGAAATTAACCTTATCTAAATAACGATTAGGAAGGCAATCGTTCTTGGATATCCAGTTGCATCCCCCCATTCTCAAGGCTCTATCTTCTGTAAAGTCTCCCTCCTCCACCACTGTCAGCACCGCCACCCCCTCCCCACACCGCTTACCTCTGCTATGTAGATTTGAATTCCCTTTTTACAGGGATTGGCACAGAGAAAGATTACTGAAACTAACTGAGCTCCCCGCACCAACCAGGAAGATGAGAACAAGGTGCTTCAGCCTCTTGTCCACATTGACACCATTCACAGCCTACTGCCTATTCTAAGAGAAAATGTGAGTTGCTCACGAATACCAGGGCAGCAGATTCCACACTCAGCTTTCAGAGACAACTCCCTTCTTTCTGAATCCAGGACCAACAATCCCGTAACTCTAGAGATGAGCTGTGAACGAGGCGGAAATGAAATTGAAACCCTGGGCAAGGTGTAGCCTGAAATCTGTCTACTGAGAGACTGAAAGGGAGTGAGGGACTCACCTGAGGGCTTTGCTGGGGTGCCCATGATTTCAGTAATAATTAGGGGTAATGGTGTCAAAGTTGAAAAATAAAGGGATTTTACAAAAAAAAAAAAAAAAGAAAATATATGTTTTAGAATGAATGCCAATCTCTACTTGAGTTTTGGTATAGCGTTCTGTTCCTATTATTCAAATTGATTTCATTTTTCCATATTGATGCTATTTTATTATTTTTTAAAATAAGTTGAATTTACTTATTTTTAATAAATAGCTGCCCTGCGTCTTTGTTTCAATGTACCGGCTTCGTGTAGTGGTGCCGGGGCGTCTCCAGTTGCAGTGCAGGGGCTTAGTTACCCCATGGCATGTGGGAACTTATTTCCATGACCAGGGAGGAAACTCACATCCCCTGTATTGGAAGGCGGATTCTCAACCAGTGGACCTCCATGGAAATCCCTCAGTACTTACTTTAAAGGCTGATGGGTTTGTAGGCTTAGATGATTCTGTGATGAAAATCTTTACTGGGGACTCAGTGATTGCTACAAAGATGGACCCCAGAGGGAGGTCCCAGCCAAAGTTGACTTTACGATGATAGCCTCTGGGAACACCCGATCCTTAATAGACAGAGGAAATTAAACTTTGCTTAAAGTATTTGCAGGAAGAGCATCTGAAAGTGCAGAGGCAATATGGTTATGCTGCAACCAGACTGCTCTGTAATAAGGGATGCCTTCCGGTTTAATGCCTCCTTAATAAACTATTGGAGAAGGCAATGGCAACCCACTCCAGTACTCTTGCCTGGAAAATCCCATGGATGGAGGAGCCTGGTAGGTTGCAGTCCATGGGGTCGGTAAGAGTCGGACACGACTGAACGGCTTCACTTTCACTTTTCACTTTAATGCATTGGAGAAGGAAATGGCAACCCACTCCAGTGTTCTTGCCTGGAGAATCCCAGGGATGGGGGAGCCTGGTGGGCTTCTGTCTATGGGGTCACAGAGTTGGACACGACTGAAGTGACTTAGCAGTAGTAGCGGTAGTAGTAATAAACTATGGAAGGCAGAGAAACAATGGTGTTTGCTGCTTTTTTTTTTTTTTCCACACTGTGCAGCATGTGGGATCTTAGTTCCCCGACTGGGGATTGAACACATGCCTGCTGCATTGGGAGCATGGAGTCTTAACCGCTGAACCTCCAGAAAAGTCCTGTTAGCTACATTTTTATGCAGCAGCATTTGAACCAGTTCATGGTGTCCTTAAAGAATGATTAATTTTCCACCCACCTGAACTAGGCTGGAAGTTTTCTCCCACTGTCTATTCGGCCCCTTTTTTTTCATACTATTGAATTACTGGCCGAGCTGGGGATCTGGTAGCTGGGTGTGGCCATGTGACCAAGACAGGCCAGCGGTTTACAAGTAAAAGAAGGTGAACCACTTCCTCCTTTGTACTTCCTGTCCTTAAGGGGCAAGGCCATGACCTGTTTTTGCCCTCTGTTCTGCAGGCCAGTAGGTAGTTGTGATAGAGCAACTGGCTTGAACCATGAGATGGAAACTATTTGGAGGATGATAGAGCACATGAAAGAATAACCTGGATCTTTGATGATTATATGGCTTCCATTCCAGCCTTGGACTGCCTTCCCAAACTTTCATGTGAAAGAGAAATAACCGACTGGCTTTTTAAAGCCTTAGTTGTTTTAATCTTTCTCTAACAGCAACCAAACCTGTCCTTGGCCATATATTCACATATCAGGCTAGCAGCAGATGCAAACTGTAATTATTTGCCTCAAGAGAAGACTGTCCTTTCTCACCTTTCCTTTTCAACACATACTCCTTGCGTTTTCCTTTGGCAGTTTCAACACAAATGGTAGGTTTTAATGTCATACTATTGGATTGGCCCAAAAGTTTGTTCTGGTTTTCTGTGAGAAAAACAGAGACAAACTTTTGGGCCAACCCAATATTTCAGTGTTGTTTGATTTCTTTAGTATTTAGGTAGCCACTTATCCATAGAAGGCTATATTTCTATTCTTCTTCGATGAATCAGATGACCCCGTACATTCATCTTCAGATGTTTGTTGAGCGCGTGTTCTAAGCTAGACTGAGTCTCTGATTTATGACAAACAAACAACTCTCAGATTTATGTGCATCACATGAAAAGAAAATGCTGTTTTTATTGCGAATTACTTTAATTGGCTAAGAGGCAATTTCTAGGAGGAAAAGATAAAGTCTCATGCAAGATTTCAAAATCTCTTTCCAAATTCTCAAATTTCCATTTTTTAAACTCAGCTTACTATAGTTTGTCTTCCCTCATAGCTCAATTGGTAAAGAATCCGCCTGCAATGCAGGAGACCCTGGTTTGATTCCTGGGCTGGGAAGATCTGCTGGAAAAGGGATAGGCTACCCACTCCAGAATTACTGAGCTTCCCTTGTGGCTCAGCTGGTAAAGAATCTGCCCACAATGTGGGAGACCTGGGTTTGATCCCTGGGTTGGGAAGATCCCCTGGAGAAGGGAAAGGCTACCCACTCCAGTATTCTGGCCTGAAGAATTCCATGGACTGTATAAACCATGAGGTCTCAAATAGTCGGACATGACTGAGTGACTTTCACTTCACTCACTTTACTGTAGATTAAGTAAATAAAGAACATAGTCATTCATCAGAAGGATGTTTCGTTCAGAATTCCAGCTTTGTGTGTACTTTTAGAAAAAGCACTAGGATTTCTGTGTGTTCACATACCCAGAAGGAGTCAAGGGCTTTACATTGGCTGATGTAGTCCTTACAACGTGAAGTGGGTAGTGCACCTTGCTATTATCTCCATTATGCAGATGATGAAACTAACACTCAGAGAGGCTGAGTGACATGGTAAAATCTATATGCCTAGCAGTGGCACAGTCAAGACTTGAATCCTGATCTGACTTCCAGACTCCAAACTAACCCAACTCTGTACTGCATGTTTACACACATACTTAAAAACCAGTGGACTTTTTGTGATGTTTCTAATAGCTTTTTTCTCTGGCTCAGCTATCATGACCCTATTTTTATGTAGCACTTATAAATGTCTTGTTGTTAATGTAAAGAAGTCACAGGCAAGAAGCTGGGAAAATATTCTAATAGTATAGTGATTACATCCATGTTATCAACATGTAGAAATATTTTTTAAAATTTTTATTTATTTATTTGGCTTCCCTGGATCTTGCTGTCAAGATGTAGAAATATATATATATACACTTAATATTTATTTTTATTTACTTATTTATTTGGCTGCCCTGGGGCTTAGTTGCAGCATGCTGGATCTAGTGTCCTAACCAGGGGTTGAATCTCGGCCTCCTGCACTGGGAGTGTGGAGTTTTAGCCACTGGACCACGAGGGAAGTCCCAACACGTAGAGTTATTTGACTTTGGTTGTTTCTGATGGCGGAGGATAATTGGTAGCACTGATAGCATTGAGAGAAGGAATTTAATAGCAACAAGCCTCACTTGTAACTAAAAGACATCATGATACAGCAATGAATTAACTTTTTCTAAACTAATAAATTAAAAAAATTAACATTGCATTATTACCTCTATGCTCCTACTGAAGAGAACATCTCTAGAACTCTCACTTCTAAATAAAAATAGCCCTTGATGACTACATTAATCAAATATTCTTTGTGGGCCAAATATTGGTCTTTCTAAGATATCCTTTTGGACCGATAGCATTTAGAAACAAGACTAGTGAGAAAAGTGAGTATATAAGCTAGAGAGTTCTATTTTATTCCCTAAATGAAATATAGGTTTAAAATAATGAGCCTAATTTTCTTATGTGTGAGTGGCTATGAGGGTGTAGGTCCATAAAAGTTTTAAGTATGACAGTAACAGTAGAATAATTGTAGAGTTTTTTCAATTTAAATTTTTATATTTTCCCCTCAATGTCCCCCCCTCCACCTTTTAAAAAATTTACAATGGTGTATTAGTTTCAGGTGCATATCAGGATGATTTAGGAGAAGGCAATGGCACCCCACTCCAGTACTCTTGCCTGGAAAATCCCATGGATGGAGGAGCCTGGTGGGCTGCAGTCCATGGGGTCGCTGAGAGTTGGACACGACCGAGTGACTTGACTTTCACTTTTCACTTTCATGCATTGGAGAAGGAAATGGCAACCCACTCCAGTGTTCTTGCCTGGAGAATCCCAGGGACGGCAGAGCCTAGTGGGCTGCCGTCTATGGGGTCACACAGAGTCGGACACGACTGAAGCGACTTAGCAGCAGCAGCAAGACGATTTAGTTACATATACAAATACGTATATTTTTTTCAGATTCTTTTCCCTTGGAGGTTATCATAAAATACTGAGCATAGTTCCCAGTTGTATAGTTTAAAATTTTTGTTTACTTATTTGGCTGAGCCAGGTCTTAGCTGAAGCATGCAGGCTGTTAGTTGCAGCATGCAGGATCTAGTTTCCCCACCAGGGGTCAAACCTGGGCCCCTTATATTAGGAGTGGAGAGTCTTATCCAAAGGAATCACTGGGACACAATGGTCCTTTGGGATGTTTATTTTTAAAAAGTAACAAATTACAGAATTCATTGACAGTAAGACTAGAGAAACAGATGGCTTTCTCTCTGACTAAAATTCTTCCAGCAACCAAATTGCTTGTGGGTTTTTGCCTCAGCTGGGTTGCTGAATAACTAACTGGTGGAAACCTGTCCTTTCTCTACTTCTCTAAGTTAAACTTTAAAAAATCCTAGCAATCTTTCCAGGAATGTTCTGTGCATCCTGAAAAGATATTTGTCTTCCTGTTTAATTCTCCTGTGTTCTGAGAAATACGTGAGATTTAAAACTTAGTGATAAAGAGACGTGACAGGCATCTGAAGAGGGGACGGAAGCTGTTTCCAAAGAGCAGTCTGCAAGACTTTTGTTACTCTCATTTCAAATGTGAAACAACAATGCTCTCTGCCCACGTGAATATCCAAGACCAACAAATGACAGCCTAAGAGAACAGAGTCTGATAAAAATGAAGTTGACTGCCCAGAGCCACCTGCCAGCTGAAATCTGTTGATAAGCGCTCCATAAATTGTAATATGAACAGCTCATCCTCCAGTTTCAGAGGGGAGCCAGCTAGACCCACTATACAGATAACAGTCTCAGGTTCTCCAGTCTGGAGGGAAAAGGTTATAAATAAGTCTCTTCTTTCTCCTTAACCTAGCTGCTGTGCAAAGGAAACTGGCCAATCAGTGACACTGGTCACCCACATTGATCCTGGTTTCTGCAATCTAAGAGTGGAAACCAACAGTGCAAACTCTTTCCGAGTCATAGAGCAGTGTCTAATCAGTGTCACGTTGACACCATTAATCACTATTCCTAGGGCCAGAGGATCCTTTGGTTAATGATGTGACTTCCTGAGCTGGGCTTCTCACTATCAGTAGGATTTATGCCTCATTATTCTCTTGGCTCAAGAGTTCCTCACATTTCATAAGGTTTTCCTCTTCCCACAGGATGAGGAGGAAGAGGACGACTCCCATTCTGTGTTGTGCTTTGTTTTTTCCTTTGAATTGTGAATGATCTCTGCTCTTCACCCTCATAAGCCATGGCTGTAATTGATGAGTTCTTAGATTTATTGGTTCAATTAAGGCTCTGTCTACATGATGCTAACTGGGAGGTTTGGTCTAGTTCCTGATGGAAGTGGTGAGTTGGGTGATGAAAAAGAATGACCTGATTGCTGCTCAGTTGACTAGAACCTGTCCAAGTGGCCCCTGAACTGTGAGGAAATAACCAGGGAACATTCTGTGATGGTGTGCTGGAAAGGAAATCTGAAGCCTTTTCAAAATATCTCCTTGACAGGGTGTCTTTTGCACCCCCTATTTCTATGGCATAGCAATTCTAGTCTTGTTTCTGTATAAGTAACAAGTATAGCTACCTGTCTATTATTTTATATTAACCAGCTATGTGTGTATGCATGCTAAGTCGATTCAGTTATGTCTGACTCTTTCCGACCCTATGGACTGTAGCCCACGAGGTTCCTCTGTCCATGGGGATTCTCCAGGCAAGAATACTAGAGTGGGTTGCCATGCCCTCCTCCAGGGGATCTTCCCCACCCATGAATCGAACCCATGTCTCTTATGTCTCCCGCATTGGCAGGCAGGTTCTTTACCACTAGCGTCACCTGGGAAGCTCATTAACCAACTATGGGATGTCAGTAAAATGTGAGTTTTGGGGAGGTCAGTCATAACCACCCCTTTTAATGAATTCCTGGTCCATCAAATTATTCGGATATGATGTCATAAGCTGTCCAACCTGAGGGAAACACTCAGGTTGGGAAAGTGATTTAAAACCAACAGAAATGCTATTGTAGACACTGTAGGTAGCCTGTTTTCCTCTCATTTCCCGAGACTTCCACACTCACAGAACCCCAGCCGACTGAGGTATTTGGGGCCAATGTGCTTGGTGGGTCTTCCCAGCCTCAGGAGTGAACATTGATACTGCAAGTCCATTTCCCTTGCCTGTTTCAAGAATACACAGATTCAGACCTGTGACATAAGGAGTCAAATATCTGGCGAAGGAATTGGCTGGAGGTTTTGAGAAGGTTTTGTGCTCTGTGAAAAGTCAGTATGGGAGAAATAACCATCTTTTCCACCTCTGGACAAGCTTCTGTGATGAGGTGACTTTGGAAGCTGCTGTACCAGTCTTGCCGCTTTTGGTGGGAAATGAAGAGTGGCAGTTCTAACAAGCTGAGGACGGAAAATTGACAGAAACACATTCGCTGAAGAACGAATTATCCTAGAACCACCTTTCCTTGGGTTTTTTGAAAAATTATATGGGATAATGAACCCCTTCTTGTACCCCTAATAAACCCCTAATGTACCATTATTTGAGTTTTCTGCAAGTTGCAGCTGAAAAACATTCCAGCAGATCTAAGCATGAAACCAGGGTAATATCACCATTGAAAGCATGATGTCATGCTCTGAAACCTTCAGCAAAACTGATCCTCTTGGCTCTGATACAAGTTGAAGCTCTCTCAAAGAAGCCCTATCAAAGAAAAAAAAAAAAAGTTTTGGACTAAATATCAGGAATTAGAGGAGACACCCATAAATTCAGAGAGGAAGTCAAATCTAGAACTTGATTGTGAGGGCAAAAATGATATTGATCCTTACTGTGAAGAATGAAATATACACATTTTGCTAAGTGAAAGAGCTTAGACACAGGAAGCACATACTGTGACAGCTCCTTTATATGAAATATCCAGAATAAGCAAGTCCACAGAAATGAAAGCACATTTGTGTTTGCCAGGGCTGGGAGTTGGGTGGGCTGTGGGAAGGGATTGGGGGGCAAAACAGTACCGGATTTCCTGTTTGGATGATGTAGATGTTCTGGAACTAGATAGTGATGGTTGCATAACACTAAATGCACAGTCACTAAACCATATACTTAAGATTATAACATGGCAAAGTTTGTGTTATGTGTGGTTTTACCACAACCAAAACATTTTTAAAGAATCAGAAATAAGCATAGAGCGACAGCGATGAGATAAAAAGAGGCACTCCTGTTCATGAACTAAATTCATCCAGTCTTTGAAAAAAACTTCAATTTAGAAAGATGGTAACGATAACCCTGTATGCGAGACAGCAAAAGAGACACAGATGTATAGAGCAGACTTTTGGATTCTGTGGGAGAGGGAGAGGGTGGGATGATTTGGGAGAATGGCATTGAAACATGTATAATATTATGTAAGAAATGAATCTCCAGTCTAGGTTTGATGCAAGATACAGGATGCTTGGGGCTGGTGCACTGGGATGACCCAGAGAGATGGTATGGGGAGGGAGGTGGGAGGGCGGGGTTCAGGATTAGGAACTCATGTACACCCGTGGCGGATTCATGTTGATGTATGGCAAAACTAATACAGTATTGTAAAGTAAAATAAAGTTAAAAAAAGAAAAAGGACAGGGAAGTCTAGTGTGCTGCAACCCATGGGGTCATAAAGAGTCAGACAAAATTTAGTGACTGAACAAAAAAATAAGTTGAACACATTAGAAAATGGAAAATTTAGAATTAAAAATTAAAATATATTAAAAAAATTAAAAAATAAAACATATTGTTTTCTCCCACCTTTTAAGATAAATTAAATGGTGGCTATTGACAAAATACATTGTCAGTTGATTGCTTATTTGTCATGTTCTAAGGGCTAACAGTCAGCTGTGAAACATTTATTAGGTCCTTGTCTATTCCAGGACTGACCTAAGCTCTGAAAATGAGAAGTGAAGAGTTGCTTAAGAAAAACCTTGTCTGAAAACAAAATTTTCATTCTGTTGACAAAGCCTCTTTCATGGACAAAAGCCATGCTTATACAAATAAAAAGAGTTACCAGCTCTCAATGGAACAGAGTAAAATATTTAACTCTAGTTGGAAGTATGAAATTTTGATTGATGTGACCAAGTTCTAGAAAAAAGTGAGGATCAATGCTGCCAATATTTTATGCAGTCTGTTAGGGAAAAGCTATAGTTTCAGTTCCAATTCAATATGGTTGTCCAATAGAGAAAGAATCTGAGCTACTTAGTTGAAGATAAGCTGTCCTTTCACTGTGTATAACAGCATCAATGTCATTACTAATATCCCTGTTACTCTGAGTACTGCAGCTGTTGATTAAACAATTGAATAGGCTCAATTATCATTACTTAACTGAGACACACATTACATATTTGAAGCAGTTACTGCTTCTTATTTTTCAGTGAGGATGAATAATTTTATTTCCCCCAAAGATTTCTTTTGGAACACAACTGACAAAGTAAGTCGATAAGGAGTGGAGAGATTGGAGAACTGGGCTTCCAGATTGGGCTAGAAGTATATGAGTAGGTATACCTTCAAATGTGTACTTGTGTTTTTAACAATCGCTCTTTCAAAGGGTGTATGTTGTGGCTTCCTAAATGTGGATCCATTGTTGGTGGACATGCATTATCTTTGTTAATTTTGTGGTATATTAATTGTCTTATCTTTTTTGTCTCTGTCTCATCATTTCTCTGTCTTTTTCTCAAGATTTGTACAAACTGAAGAAGCCTGGAGGGAAATAAGTGTTGTGCCTTAGATATATGTGTGTGTGTATGGGTGTGTGCTCGTTCGCATCCAACTCTTTGTGGCCCCATGGTCTGTAGCCCGCCAGGCTCCTCTGTCCATGGAATTTTCCAGGCAAGAATACTGGAGTGGGTAGCCATTTCTTACTTCAAGGGATATCCCCAACCCAGGGACTGAATCTGCATCTCTTGCATCTCCTGCATTGGCAGACAGATTCTTTACCACTGAGCCACCTGGGAAGCCCCACCTTAGATGTAGGACAGAGAAAACTATTTAAGGAAAATTTGCCTGTAATGGGTGTGTTCTCTTAGCTCTTAAAAGGAAGACACCTTTAATTAGAATTGATCTTGGGATGAGGCCCTTTTATAGAGCGTGAACTCCTATAGTTCAGAGAGCAGCTAAACGTAAGATTGGAGATTTCAGTGGCTTTGGGAAAGACTTTAGTGGAGTGGCTTTATTCCTTCTTGCTTTGCTACACTCTATGCTGAAGGGATCCTGTGAGATTGGATTTCTGATTTTTATTTTTATTTTTATTTTTGGTTTATCAAAAGGGATATTTCGAAGTGGGAGATTCACACCCAGTCTTTTAGTAATTTTCCAGCAGGCTACACTGAGCTCTGGTCATAAATCTCAATAGAAGATGGTTTCCTTCCCTCTGCTGGCAACCAGCCTTGTTTCCTCAGACCATTAATCTGTGGAGAGCATCCCCAAACCTTTGCTTCCCTGCCTCCTCTGAATCTCGAGGTCTCATGGAGTGGGAGAAAGTACAGCTGACAATCGCTGTTTTCTCTTGCGTAGGATGAACCTCCCTTTGATCTTGACTCTTGACTTTATGGCAGCCAGCCACATCCCGGAAGGAAGAAGCAGGACAAGAGTTGGGGCAAGTCATATTTATTTTAGAGGACCCCAAACAGGCAGGAAGAACATTCAAATACAAACAGCTATACATACCATGGAGCAGAGCAGTGCAGAAATCTGCAAAATGTGATTCAAAAAAAGACATTCTTGAAAGGTTTGAAAATCCTAGAATGTCATCTTTCAAGGGACCAGAAACATTATCAGGAAGAATGCATGACCCAAGATCAGTTGTTTTTATGAGATCGTGTGATGGCTAGGGGAAGGGTGGACAGAAATCCAAGGATTTGCCTTTCCTATTGGCATGGTTTCCAGTCCCCGATTTCCCTGCTTGTTGTGATAACTGGACTGGACTCATGTCTTACTCCTTGCAGAGCCAACACCAACACTGGGATTAGGAATGCATGTTAGGCAGTGTCTTCTCCCAAGCAGCTGCCTCATGTCTTGTTTAGAGAGCATCACCTTATATAAATCAACAGAAAAATATCTCTGCCTGTCTCCTGGAGCAAAGGGTAGCCCAGTAACCTCCTTCCCATGAAGTGGAACTGAAATCCTGCACACGTGCACCAAAGGGCCTGGCTCCTGGCCCTCAGCTGGCCATCTGTTTGCTGGAAAACAGGACCACCTTCTCTCTAGGGGGGCACAGATGGATAGGCATTTTGCTTTTAGGTTAGGCCAGGGCTGTATGTTTGTTTTCTGTGGGACAGTACTTAAATTGCAAACACCCTATTCTAGTTAAGAAAGTCTTTCTTTGGAAAATATTTGCTATCCTGGGAAGCAAATCATCCACCTTTGAGTTAAAATTTGGAGTTGTTGTTCAATCACTCAGTTGTGTCCAACTCTTTGTAACCCCATGGACTGCAGCATGCCAGGCTTCCCTGTCCTTCACGATCTCTCAGAGCTTGCTCAAACTCATGTCCATTTAGTAGGTGATGCCATTCAACCATCTCTTCCTCTGTCATCCCCTTCTCCTCCTGCCTTCAATCTTTCCCAGCAGGGTCTTTTCTAAGGAGTCAACTGTTTGCAACAGGTGGTCAAAGTATTGGAACTTCGGCTTCAGCATCAGTCCTTCCAGTAAATATTCAGGATTGATTTCCTTTAGGATTGACTGCTTTGATCTCCTTGTAGTCCAAGGGACTCTCAAGAGTCTTCAACAACACAGTTCAAAAGCATCAATTCTTCATCACTCAGCATTTTTAATGGTCCAACTCTCACATCCATATAAGACTACTGGGTTTGGAGAACCTTCAAAAATCTTGGAAAGTATAAGCTCTCTTTTCTTTTATCTAGTTTGGTTGAGTGATCCTTTTTCTGTATCTGGACCAGCTAACATTGTGAATAAAGCTAAAGGATTTTCCTTCTGTGGCTCTCTGATGAGCAAATTGATGAATCTGGAGTAAGATGGCTTGAGTTGGAATTGAAGGTAAGTAATTCACCTTCAATGACTTATGGAAGTGAATGATACCTAAAGGGAAGCTCCGTTAAGTGATACCAAAAGATTATTGATAAATAGGATTGTTGTTGTATAGTTTTAAATAATCTCTATGATGTAAATTTGGAGAAGGAAATGGCAACCCACTCCAGTGTTCTTGCCTGGAGACTCCCAAGGATGGTGGAGCCTGGTGGGCTGTCGTCTATGGGGTCGCACAGAGTCGGACACGACTGAAGCAACTTAGCAGCAGCAGCAGCATGATGTAAATTACCCTAACATTGCATTTGTCTTTGAGTACTATACAGAAATATATCTCTATAAGTACATCTAATATCTAATTTAATAAAACAAATAATATTTAGGTGAAGCATCAAGGTGTCCCTTTTCCTTAATCCTTGGTAAGCAGAAAGAAAAAGTCTTATGAACCTAATTATTCATTGCATCTTCACAGCAAGCTATTTCTTTGGTTTCGTAAAACTATCTGAATATGAAGAAATCACTGTACACAAACACTGGAAAGTTTGATAGATTGCAGAATAAAAGATCATTAGCTTTATAAATGTATTGAAAGTGAGGTTAAATTTAGTAGCAAGAACCACAAGTTTAATTTCTTTTTTATACTGCTATTATGTGTGCTATTCTATCAGTATGTATTCTCTGTAGATCATTTTAAAAATTCAGAAAATAACAAGAAAAGAATAAATATCCTGGGACTTGCCTGGTAGTTCAGTGGCTGAGACTTTGCACTCCTTCTTTAGGGGACCCAGGTTTGATCCCTGGTTTCATGAAACTAGATCCCAAATGCCACAGCCAAGAGTCCACAGTCTACAATTAAAGATCTTACATGCTGCAATGAAGATTATCATGTGTGCTACAACTGACATCTGTTGCCACCAAATAAATAAATATTTTTTAAAGTAAATTCATGAAGAAAAGAATAAATATCCCTAACAATCAAAACTTCCAGAGATTAAACACTACGAAAATGCTAGTATACTGCCTTCCACTCTTAATACATAGTTTATATGTGTACCATAAATATTATATATTCTATGGTATGCATATATGTATTATACATATATAATGCATATGTGTTGTTGTTGTTCAGTCGCTAAGGCATGTCTGACTCTTTGCAACCCCATGGACTGTAATATGCCAGGTTTCTCTGTCTTCCACTATCTTCCGGAGTTTGCTCAAACTCATGTCCATTGAGTCAGTAATGCTATTTAACCATCTCATCCTCTGCTGCCCCCCCTCTCCTTTTGCCTTCAGCCTTTCCCCAAATCAGGGTGTTTTCCAGTGAGTCACCTCATCGCATCAGGTAGCCAAACTATTGCAGCTCTAGCTTTAGCAGCAGTCTTTCCAATGAATATTCAGGGTTAATTTTCAATCGGAGTAGCTGATTTGATCTCCTTGCTGTCCAAGGGACTGTCAATAGTCTTGTCCAGCACCACAATTAGAAAGCATTAGTTCTTTGGCGCTCAGCTTTCTTTATGGTCCAAGTCTCACTTCCATACATGACTTTTGGAAAAACCATAGCTTTGACAATATGGACCTTTGTTGGCAAAGAGTTTGTTCTGCTTTTTAATACGCTGTTTAGGTTTGTTATAGCTTTCCTTCCAAGGAGCAAGAGTCTTTTAATTTCATGGCTGCAGTCACCATCTGCAGTGATTTTGGAGCCCAAGAAAAGAAAATTTGTCACTGTTTCCACTTTTTCCCCTTCTATTTGCCATGAAGTGATGGGACTTATTGTCGTGTTTCAAGCCAGTTTTTTCACTCTCCTCTTTCACCCTCATCAAGGGGCCCTTTATTTCCTGTTCACTTTCTGCCATTAGAGTGGTATCATCTGCATATCTGAGATTCTTGATATTTCTCCTGGCAATCTTGATTCCAACTTGTGATTCATCCAGCTGGCATTTCACACAATGTACTCTGCATATGAATTAAATCAGCAGAGTGACAATATACAGCCTTGTTGTACTCCTTTCCCAATTTTGAACCAGTCTGTTGTTACATGTCTGGTTCTAACTGTTGCTTTGACTTGCATACGGGTTTCTCAGGAGACAGGAAAGATGGTCTGGTATTCCCATCTCTCTAAGAAGTTTCCACAGTTTGTTGTGATCCACATAGTCAAAGGCTTTAGTGTAGTTAATGAAGCAGAAGTAGATGTTTTTCTGGAATTCTCTTGCTTTCTTTATGATCTAACGAATTTTGGCAATTTGGTCTCTGGTTCCTCTGCCTTTTCTATAAGCAGCTTGTAAATCTGAAAGTTTTCAGTTTGCATACTCCTGAAGCCTAACTTGAAGGCTTTTGTGCATAATCTAGCTAGCATGTGAAATGAGTGCAATTGTATAGTAGTTTGAACATTCTTTGGCACTGTGTTTTTTGGGGATTGAAATGAAAACTAACTTTTTCCAGTGGCCACTGTGGCTACTTCTGAATTTTCCAAATTTGCTGGCATATTGAGTGCAGCACTTTATTTAAAATAGCTGAGCTATTTTAAATAGCTCAGCTGGAATTCCATCACTTCCACTAGCTTTGCTCACAATAATGCTTACTAAGGCCCACTTGACTTCAGACTTCAGGATGTCCAGCTCTAGATGGACACACCATTGGTTATTTGGGTCATTAAGATCTTTTTTGTATAGTTTTTCCATGTTTATACATATAATTACAAAATTTAGCCTATACCTTATATATAATTTTGTGTCCTATTATTTTCATAACCTTGTAGTGCTTTTCAATTATTATTTATTTTCAAGAACATTTTGGTAATTATGGGTGGCATAAAGTCATGTGATGGTTTTTCCAGTGGTCATGTATGGATGTGAGAGCTGAACTATGAAGAAAGCTGAGCGCCGAAGAATTGATGCTTTTGAATTGTGGTGTTGGAGAAGACTCTTGAGAGTCCCTTGGACTGCAAGGAGATCCAACCAGTCCATTCTAAAAGAGATCAGCCCTGGGTATTCTTTGGAAGGAATGATGCTAAAGCTGAAACTCCAGTACTTTGGCCACCTCATGAGAAGAGTTGACTCATTGGAAAAGACTCTGATGCTGGGAGGGATTGGGGGCAGGAGGAGAAGGGGACCACAGAGGATGAGATGGCTGGATGGCATCACTGACTCGATGGAC
>SJYX01008812.1:8264-21328 GCA_006410675.1 Oreotragus oreotragus
GACAGGGAGGCCTGGCGTGCTGTGATTCATGGGGTCGCAAAGAGTTGGACACGACTGAGCGACTGAACTGAACTATTTCAACTTTTAAAAAATTAGGTGATTTTTCCTTTTATTATTAAGTCATAAGGATTTTTAAATGTGTTATCGATAAAAGTCTACTCTGAGGACTTGCCTTTCCAAATTTTTAGCAGTTTTTAATTTGTATGAAGTCCGTTTTATTGACTTTTCTTTTTGTGGTTTGTGCTTTTGCCAGATTCAAGCTCATTAGGATTTTCCTTGATATTCTAGTAGTTGCATAGTTTTAACTCTTATATTTAGGTCTATAATTCATTTTTAATTAATTGTGAGAAAAGGGTCAAGTTTTATTTATTTTTCCATATGGACATCTAATTGTGCCAAAGCCATTTGCTGAGAAAATTATCCTTGGCCCAGTTGGATTATCTTGTCATCTTTATTGAAAACAAACTGACTATATATGTGTGCATCTATTTCTGGACTCTATTCTGTTACACTGATTTATTTGCTTATTTTTATGTCAATTCCACACTGTTTTGATTACTAAGACTAAATCTGCTAGTATAATTCCTCTATATTTATTCTTTTTTCAAAGATTTTTGACTATTCTAGGTGTTTTGAATTTTCATTTAAATTTGAGAGTCAGATTGTCAAATTTTACCAAGAAGGGAGGGAGCCTATTTTGATGACATTGTGTTGAACATATAGATCAAATTAGGATTTATGTTAGCTCTATTCGTTTTTTGGTAGATTCCATAGGATTTTGTATATAGAAATTGTGTTCTCTTTGAATAAAGATAGTTTTACTTATTTCCATATTCTCCCAATATTGTTGCCTTTGTCTCTTATCTTATTACGCTAGCAAGAATCTTCAGGACAATGTTAAGTAGAAATAATGAGAGTAGACACCCTTGTCTTATTCCTCATCTCAGAGGAAAAGCTTTCTGTCTTTTACCATTTAAACATGATATTAACTGTGTTTTTTTTTTTGTTGTTGTTGTTAAATGCATTATCTACAAAAAAAAGAGAAAGTTTTCACTTCAAAATACTTTTCCTTTTGATATTTCCTTTGTATCATGGGTTATTTAGGTGTATATTTGATTTCCAAATACTTGGGGATTTTCCAGATATTTTTGCTCTTAGTGGTTTCTCAGTTAATTACACTGTGGGCATAGAACAGATTTTGTATGATTTGAATCCCTTTAAATGTATCTAGACTTACTTTATATGGACACTTTATATGGTCCATGGACACTTAAAAAAAAGAGAAGTGAACATATTCTGTGTTCAAGAATCTATGAGTGAGGTAACTAGGCATCAGTGTTTTTTCTTTAATGCTTTTCAGATGATGTTAATGTATAGCCAACTTTGAGAACAGATTAGACCAGTGGTTCTCAAATTTAGTATGTGTCAAAAATCACTAAAGTGACTGGGTAAAACACAGATGCTGAGTAATACAGAATTTCTGATCCAGTAGTTCTGAAGTCCAAGAATTTGCATATCTAAAAATTTCCCAGGTGATACTGATAATACTCTTCTGCAACAAAATTTTAGGAATGACTGGACTAGATTCTTGATATTCAAAGTATAGACCAGAGACCAGCAACATAAGCATCATCAGTGTGCTTATTAGCAATGTTGAATCTCTGGTCCACTCTATATCTACTAATAGAAACCTGCATTTTGGTGAAATCCTCTGGTTATTCTTTTACACGTTAAATTTATGACTCAATGGAACTAAAACACTGCTTCTTATTCTGATTCAGTAGGTTTTATCATGGGGCCTGAGATTCTGCATTGCTAATAAGCACCCAGGAGATGTCAATGTTGTTGGTTTGTAAGTCACACTTTGTGTGTGGGTGTGTGTGTTGGTTTCTTAGTCATGTCTGACTCTTTACAACCCCATAGACTGTAGCTCACCAGGCCCCTCTGTACATGGGATTCTCCAGGCAAGTGGGTTGCCATTTCCCTCTCCAAAAGGAACTATAGAAAGAAAGTGAAGCCATTTAGTTGTGTCTGACTCTTTGTGACCCCATGGACTGTAGCCTACCAGGCTCCTCCATCCATGGAATTTCCCAGGCAAGAGTACTGGAGTGGGTTGCTATTTCCTTCTCCAAGTCATACTTTAAGTAGTGTTAAATAAAAATCCAGCTGAGTGAATTTTAAAGATCTAATTGGCTTTGTTGAAAAAGGTATGGATTGGTCAGCATCCCATCTAGTGAGGAGAAAAGAGTTCTGCCACACTGTAGAAAAGAAAAGTCTCTTAAAGGTGGAAAAAGGGGTGGCAAAAGGACATTATTAGCAAAGAACACATTGTTTCAGTGGTATTCTCGCAAAAATGAAAAACCTTAATCTAATAGTCATAAAACAAAATGCTCCCAGATTGAGGAACATGCTACAAATCAACGGATCAGTATTCTCTAAAAGTGTTAAGGTCATGAAAGACAAGGAAAGAATGGGAACTGTCACAGATCAGAGGAGGCTGAGGAGACATGACCGCTAAATACAATGTGGGATCCTAGACTGGATCCTGCAACACACAAAAATGGACCTTACTGTAAAATTACTGGTAAATCTGATTCACATCCATAGTTGGGCTGAATGTTTTATACCAATACTCATTTCTTAGTTTTGAAAATTATACTACAGTCTTGTAAGATGCTAACATTAGGGAAGGCTGTCCTACTTTTGCAACTTTTATGTAAGTCTAAATTTATTTCAAAATGAAAAAGTTTAAAAAGTGTTTTAGGGACTTCCCTGTTGGTCCATATACAGGCCAAATGGGACAGGAAAATGGGGTATGCTATTTTTCTGGGTGGAAAGTGAGTTTTTGAAATGCCCAAACTCTTAGATGAATTTATGATCTTTCCAGTGGAACTTCTAATCTAAGAGTTAGTCAAGTTCTTCTGGTCTCCCTGGGAAAAAGGTAATGCAAGGCAAGATAGCTTCAGAGCAATGGAAAAACGATAATGATTTATGTATTGCAAAAGAGATAGAAAAGCATTTAATTGACCTCTGCATTGTCAGGAGCCTGATGACTCATTATCTTATAGTTAACAGAATGGAACTTTTTTTTGGAAAATTTGTTTGAATGGATGTGTCAAAATACTAATCAAGCCATACCTTAGAACAAAATTCATTAGTTGAATGATTTGTAGAGACATCTCAGTCTCAGTGAAATGGCATCAAAACCATTTTAAAAATCTTTAAATTTCATCTATGCCATCCAGGTGAAAATAGTCAAACTATCTGTGGACAGTGCCCCTCCCCCACCAAACAAAACCTAAACCAAAAATGTTGGCTTTAAACTAAATAACTAAACCTTGTATTTTCAGGTCAGTCAAAATTTTTAAAGGGGAATGGAATTTCAGAAGTTTTATTTTTCATGGCAGGCTGTTAGTATACAAAGAGGTAGATAGATTTTTTCATTGTAATAGATGAATTGAATGTGGAAGTTTTAGGCATGTCCTCAAATTTTTTGATATTCTTCCCATGGAGATGTGGGATCCATGTCCTCTGCCATGGAATCTGGGCTATCCATAGTAACTAGCTTGTAAGCAACAGATTAGGGCTTCCCAGTGATAAAGAACCTACCTGCCAATGCAGGATACCTGTGTTCTATTCCTGGGTTGTGAAGATCCTCTGGAGAAGGAAATGGCTAGTATTCTAGCCACTGTAGTAATCTTGCCTGGGAAATCCCATGGACAGAGGAGCCTGGAGGGCCACAGTCCATAGAGATGCTAAGAGCTGGACACGACTGAGCATGCATGCGAACAGTTGATTGTGGTGGAGGTAACACTGGGGAACTTCTGAAGTTAGTTCAGAAAAAAGTCATGCAACTTCTTCCAGGTTTTCTTGGGAAACTCACTCCAGGGGAAGTAGCTGCCATGTAATCCAACCCTGAGACTGTCATGGAGGAGACGCTATGTGCTGGCACTCTGGTTGGCCCCGGCTCAATGCCCAGCAGCAGCCAGCTTCAGTTGCCAGCCCTGTGAGGAAGACATGTTGGTTGGCCAGCCCTGTAGAGCTTTTCGTTGACCCTGTCCCAGCTCACACCTCACTGTCACCTCCTGAGACACCTCAACTGAGAACATTCCAAACACGCCCTTCCTCCATCACTGATCCACAAAATACTACCCTTAATAAAGCAGTTATTTTAAGGTGCTAAGTTTTGTAATGATTTCTGACACAGCACATGTAATTAGAAAAGTACCAGCAAAATTATATGAAATCACTGATTTATTCATTTATGTATTTCTGGAACAAATTTGTAAATTTGAAGATCTTTACCAGTTAGAATCACACACAGTCCAAAAAAATGATTTACAGTACTGTCCAGTTTTTGTCCAGTTTTAATTTTGTATTCTAGATTTTTCATGCATTTATCTGAAAGCAGTCACTGATTAATTGTATTCTTAGTGGGGAGGATTCATGGTTTATGCTCAGAAGGGCAGCTGTTGCCAGGAAGGAAACAGGTTTCAATAGGCTGGAGACATAGGCCCCACTTTTTCTGGCTCCAGCCACCTGTTTCAACTGAGCTAAAATAGCCTGTATGCAGAGATTTTGGAAGTAGTCATTAGGAAAGAAAATAAACTATACTCATTTTGAAAACTCAATTTTATGGAGAAGAAAAAATTTGAAGGCCCAATTTAGGGTATAGTTATGAAAGCAATGTACAAATGATTTAGGATTTCTTAGTGGAGAATTTCTTATCCAAATGGCAAAACATTTGGCAAAACATTCTTCCTGATTGCAGGAAGAATATGAAGCTGCTTTGAGCAAGGAGCTTGGTGAGAGCTTATGATGTGGCATTGTCAAAAGTGATGTAGTCTGAGTAAGTCAGTATGCATATACGACTTTTAAACCTTCTGTTCTCAGAGAGTAAGTCCTCTGAGCAAGGCACAGGATATAGTACTTCATATAAAATCAAATGAATTCACTGTTATATGAAAATATATCCATAACTGGCTTATTATAACTGCCATACCCTATGAATTTAGGAACCGTATTAATTTCCTGAAATTTTCAAACTCCTGCCTTTATTATTTGTCCTTTTTTTCCCTTTAATTAAACTATTAGAAGCAGTAAACTAAAAAGGCGAGAATCTGGGAAAGGAGAAGGAAGAGAGAAACTCAACCGTTTACCTAAGAAAGAGAAAAAAATAAGGTGTGAGACAATATCAATTTAATTTTTAGTTGACATATAAGTGTTCTGAGGAGAACGTTAGTACTTTATATTGTAAGATTTTATATTATAGTACTTTATAAGATAGATTTCCTATCTTTTTTGTAATGTTTCAAGTGTTTTGTCTTTTGAATTAGAATTTTTAAAGTTATGTAAATGATTTATTCAATGGGTGGGACCTGACAGGGTATAAATGGGGAAAACTTTTTTTCTCCTTCTGCCTTTGAGAGTTCCCTTCCCAGGAACCAGAGACCCCATTACTTTTGTAGCTGCTTTTAGGTGTTAGACTGTTTTGTTTTGTTTTGTTTTTTTCCCCCCAGCTATGAACAAGATTAATTAAAAAAAAATTAAGCTGGCACTCAAGTCAGAGGGGTATCACTCACTTCTCCCTAACTAAGGCCTAACTCAGGCATGGCCTCTGCTTTCCCAGGCATCAGAGGAAAAAGAAGCGACCTGCCTCCCTCCGCCCAATGATTCTTGTGCACTAGTCCAGTTATCAGTCCTCTTTATGGCAGATGCCCAGTGCTTACTTTTCTGCTGATGCATTGGTGAATTCTCTGGGGAGGCCCCTCTGCGGATGTCCACTCAGCAATTCTATCACAGGAGAGGCTTCTTCTGGTTCAGTTCTCTGTAGCTTCCTCCTCTCCTGTATCAGAGATACACTCTGTGACGTCTTCCACCCTATGGCGTGCCGTCTCTACTGAGATCCCTTGAAGATGCCTGGAGCCTGGCTACCTTCTGCAACTTTCTCCTGGCCTAGAGGAAAACTCAGGAAGTGCAGGTTACCCCCATGGTTGCCCTCTCTCCTCGCCCCCTGTTCTAGTTTCCTCCAGACAGACAGCCTCCCATCCTCAGTCTTCTCTAAGGAGAGGCAGCCATTGGTTATCTCTCTTCGTGTATACCCCCAAAGTTCTGGAGACCCTTGCAGCATGTCAGGTTTTCTCCAGTCCTCTCTCAAGGATTAGCAGCCAAGATTCTGCAGCTGAGCACATAGCTGGTTGGAGGCTGAGGTGCCCAGTGCTTCTTGGAGAAGATAATTTCAATCTCTAAGAGAGTTTCCCTCACGGCCTTTTTCTTTGTGTGTGTGTGCATGTGTGTATTTGATAGTGAAAGAAACCAGTTTGACCACCTCTTAGTTAAGTTGTGCGGGGATGTTTCTAGAACATCTTTTGTAAATGCAGGAGGGGATAATAGTCAACTTTGGTCATTAGATTTGAAGCTGAACTTCTGAAAGAATAGGAAAAGCTTAATTTCATATCTTGTTACATTTGAACTCGGATGTACTCTAGTAGTGATAGATTATGAACAACACAGCTGGAGGGCATTACTCAAATTTTTGCAATTATATTATTTCTACATAATTCAAGTCCATAGTAATCTGTACTTCCTTTTCTACGACCCTTTCACTGTTTGAATCCTGGGAGAGTCTTCAGTTTATCGCTGTAAGAATATGCACCCCCCTTTCCTTGTCTTGCACTTCCCTTTTCCCCCTAGATTCCTCCCTCCCTTTTTTCCCTTTTCATCTTCTCCCTTCTACCCTAATTTGTGCCCCATCTCTTTTTTCTCCAGTTTCTCTTTTCCTGATATTTTCTTCCAACAGCCACTGCAGTATTTCACAGTGAGATATAAATTATAAGTAGTTCAGAAAAGAGAAAGCAAACTAGAGCGAAATATAATACAGAACTAAGAACAAACCAAGTATAAAAACACATTCCATAAAAGCCTGCATAGTACCTACAAAAGGACCATGAATCTGATACTAATTGGCATCCTAGCAGCCAAGAAGAAAACACTGCTTGATCAATTATATAACTTAGAGAGTCCTTGACATAAAAAGAGACTAATTGGACAGAAAAAAACCTTAACTATTGCTGGTAATAAGGACAGACAGGAATTTCTCCTGAGGGTGTAACGTTATGAACAAAAAAACCCAATAAACCACCTCTTAGTAGACACAAGAATATTTTTTGTGGGGCTATTTCATCCAGCAAATCTCCGTGTGAGCAGATGGCATCTTGCCAAAACTCTGGTTGGTAACAACAATTTGATGAGCGCTAGTCAATGCTTAGCTTCTTATAATGTGCTCTGTAGAAAAGTGTGCCTTACAAAGCTCAGGAGAGGAAGAGAAGGCAAACAGTGTAGGCAGCCTAGTTTGAGCAGAGGCCAACACTTAGATCCCCATCTACATGGAATGTAAGCTAACTGAGTCATATCTCTCCCAGAGAGGAAGTGAATACTGCCTAGAAAATTGAGTTCCAGAGAAGATAAATTGTGCTAGCATGTTTTCATATACAATCTTTAATTAGCATTAGCATGCTAGAACAGTAAACATTTCCCCAAGTCCAGTTGGTCTCCCTGCGGCGTGGAAAGGCCAGGTCCAGGCTAAAGCATACTGCGTGGTAACATTCTAATTCTGGACCTGAAAATGTTAGGAATAGACAACTACTGTTGCCCTACATTTGAGTCTAAAAAATATACTTTAAATTTAATAACATCAAGAAGACGTTCCAAGAAGTATTTTTTTCGATGGCAGCTGTTATACAAGAGTCAGTTTCTAAAATATTTTAGATGTTTTATAAATCTCTGTAGGATGTCCCAGAGACCAGAATTCCCAAGGGCAGCATCTCCATCTGATATTTCAGATATGGTGGTGGTCTCTCTCTTCTTGGTGTTCTTGACCTGTTTCTTACTCTTGGTTGGAAAAGACATTCTGACTCTTGGGCAGGATTTTTCAATACATCTGTGGGAAAGGTCCAAGGTACCCCCGCACCCCACCCCAATCTGTCATGGACTCATATTTTTATAAAGTCCAATGCAAATGACTAGAAAAATGGTCATGCATTTGGATATTGTTGCCACAAAATGTCAAATTATTAGAAACATTTCTAATGTTTACTTTCATTTTCTGTGTTCAGCTCTTTGAGGGTTGGTAACAGTTTGCAGATGGGCATATAGTATCTGGGCTCTACTTGAAGAAGCACAGATCTAAGGTATTAATTAACCTGATGCCATTCAAAGTTGAATTCTAGGTGGTGTGTAATCAAGCTGAGATGCTATTTGGCGTAACATTTTCTGACAGTTTTAACTCACTTTCTGTTCCTTTAGAAGGTATTTTGCTGATTTACCAGATGAGAAGATGCCAGCCAGCCCCCTGGGCCAGTGCTGGCAATACAGTGGGCAGGGCTCAGTATTAAATGAAAACGCAGTTCTCCTTATTCAGGAATTATTAAGAATTCCAAGACAGCAGTGGCAGGGAATTAAATCAAGTTTCAGGGTCCTTCTGAGGGTAGCAAGTGCGCTGTGCAGTTGCTAAGGTCACACACCTATGATGTTTGACTGGCTTACTCAAATTGCTCCTACTGAGCTTAATATCTTAGCAAGACACTGTGTGCTTACACTGTTGGATGCTCTAGGAGGGATCCCTCTGAAGCTCATTCTAGGGTGTCCTCAGGCCCATATGGCCTCAGTGTTTGAAGATATTGCTGCTATTAACAGAGTTGTCCCTTGACATGCGTGTGTGACCTAAAAAAACCGTGAACAACAGTCCTTTTGACATTACATTCTAGTGAAGCCAGATGTGTATTAAAGACTGCTGCTGCTGCTGCTAAGATGCATCAGTCATGTCCGACTCTGCGACCGCATAGACGGCAGCCCACCAGGCTTCCCTGTCCTGGGATTCTCTAGGCAAGAACACTGGAGTGGGTTGCCATTTCCTTCTCCGATGCATGAAAGTGAAAAGTGAAAGTGAAGTCGCTCAGTCGTGTCCGACTCTTAGCGACCCCATGGACTGCAGCCCACCAGGCTCCTCCGTCCATGGGATTTTTGAGGCAAGAGTACTGGAGTGGGGTGCCATTGCCTTCTCCCGTGTTAGAGACTACTGTCAGTGTAATTCCAGCTTTTTAGCCCTTTTGAGGGTTTTTACTTAAAACTGGCTTTTGGTTTTCTCTGGTTTCTGAATGCTAGGGCAACAAAGGTAAATAAAAATAATCACTCTGGTGGCAAGTGACAGGATTATTCTTAGGGCACAAGCTATTCGGTTTTTTTCTTTCTTTATAAACCAGGTTAAGTGGCCCAATAGAGTGTGAAAAAGAGGCCCTAGGTTCTTTCGGAAGGTTCAGTCTGGAAAGTGAGAACAGAAAAAAAAAGGCCTTTTAGGTACACTGGTGTTTACAATTCAATTTTGTTTTAAGAGCTGTAAGGCAGACTTGTTTCGGCCACTTCTTTAAACCTTTAGTAAAGTCTGCTACATAAAGGCTTTGTGTGATCATTTTGTACTTTTCTTTCTCTAAGAGTACATTCCTACTGTCCCACATCTGAAAGACAGGACAGTATTAGGTTAGCTAAACTTAATGGATGAGAACTTGGGCTTGGGAACCAAACTGCCTGGGCTTGGATCCTAGCAGCAACACTTACCAGCTTAACCTCAGGAAGTTATTATCTTTGTGCTTGTTTCCTCTGATAATAGTAGTAGATCCCCTAAGGTTGTTGTGAATGTTAAACAAGGTATCTGTAAAGCTCAGAGAACAGAGTTTGGTTTGGTAAATGTGTTAGCTAGCTATTATTATTAATCCATAAGATCCATTGCTTTGATGAGTACCGTAAGAATATAAATCCACTGGAAAGGTACAGAGATCTTAGGAGCACACTGGGTCACAGGAGTTTATTATCAGTCTGATCTGAATCTTAAGAGTCCAGGTTACAGCAGTGGCCATTGTGATTGTTCTAGTTTGGACTCTTTCCTTATTGAGTTCTTAATGTCTTAGCAGCACCATCTTGATGAGGCCATGCACCCATGTGATGGGCCTGTGTTTGATCACTGCCATTCATTCTGATATCCCTGGTCCTCCCTCCTTCATTTCAGCATTACCCCTCCAGCTGTAGAAAATATCTTGTTTGGGTCTCCACAGTTAGGCTACATGGCTTAATTTTATTTATCTACATAGATTATTTTTTTAATGTGTTTTTTTCCCAGATATAAAATTTATTTATATATTTTAATTTATTTTTAACTGAAGGATAATTGCTTTACAATTTTGTGTTGGTTTCTGCCATACATCAACATGAATCAGCCGTAGGTATACATATGTCCCCACCTTCTCAACCCTCTCTACCACCTCCTACCCAATTATTTTTTAAATGTGTCTTTATCACACTTCCCTTAGCTGTTTGGCATCCATCTCCCTTTTCCCCAGTAACTGAGTGCCTGTTTAAGAGCTCTAATGTTATTCGCCTGGTCTCAACATCTTGTCCAGGAAGATTGGTTTGTCATCACTCTCATACTAGACCCTAAGGAGAGGATGTTATCAGTGGCCTATGGTGCTAGGCAGTAAGAAACCTGTGTGGGGCCTGCCTCGGGTCCACAGGTGTACTATCAGTGCAAGGTGTACAAACAATTCCTCTCAATAAGGAATTTAAGAGCAGATAGCAGAATCAAAGTTCAGTTGTCCCAGCATAGTTTTTGAGTTATTCTCATGAGCTATTTCATGAATAATGCTACCATATAATGGTAGTGATGATGATAATAATCTAATATATGGGGACACATATGTGCCAGGCTTTGTTCTAAGTATTTTATATGTACTCACTAATTATCACAGGAATCTTGTGAAATGTTTTTCCACTTTTACAGATGATTAAACTCTTGATCTCTGAAACTGGGTTCTGTGTTTGTGAAAAGAAAATGCTAGATTTCTGTAGTCCTGTTTACTTCAGAGGATAAGAATGATCTGGCCAGGGAATGCAGTAATGTTGAGCTTTAAACCAACGATCCTCAAACTTTGGCATGCATCAGAATTACCTGGAAGATTTGTTTAAAAAAAAAAAAAAAGATTTCCAGGCTCTACCACATGAGTTTCAGATATAGTGGGTCTGAGTAGTACCTAAGAATTTGTGTTTCTTTCAAGTTTTCAGGTCATGCTGATGCTATGTTGGGCTGAGCCCAATAATGTGAGGTTGTGATGTCATTATTCAGGATTGGGGAGAACTAAGGCACAATTCTATGACTATAGGATCACTTCCCTTACAAATAATTAAACTTCTGCAAGGCCAATTATATATGCACATTTATATATACTTATATATGCATTTCTATTTATTCCACTGTAATAAGAAAAATATCTTTTACTTCTCTTGAAATCTACAGAGTACATTTATTTGTGTCATGCATACTGATGTTAAAAATATTAATAACTATTTTTAGAGCAATTTTAAGTTCACAGGAAATGGAGTGCAAAGTACAGAGTTCTCATAAAATTATTGTCTCCAACATGCACAGCTTCCCCCACCATTAACATTTCCCACCAGAATGGGATGTTTGTTACTATCAATGAACCTACACTGACACATCATTATCATCCATAGTTTACATTAGGGTTCATTCTTGGTATCATACAATCTATAGGTTTTGATAAATGTATAATAACGTTATCCAAAATCCCACTTTAAAAAAATAAGTTATTTTTAGCTATTACTAAACAAGTAATTTTTCACATTTTCTTTGCTTTTATGTTGTAGTTTTCCTCAGAGATAAAATAATATTCATTTTGCTGAGAGGATCCATCTGTTCCTTGCGTCCCACTTCCCCAGCCCTGCCCTCCCAACCACACACACACTCACATACTTTTATTTGTTTTTGAAATGTAAGGAAGGGGCAATAAAAAGATCTTATTGGTTAATTAAAAATTTTTTTCAATGTTAGGAATTCCCAGTTAAAGAAGCTCTGCTTCAGATTTCAATGGCCAATCAGCCATGGGATTAAGTGGATTAATGTAAAAAGCTTTCTCAAAAAGAAGAAAATCCACTCATTTTCTTCTGAGTGAATGTGTCTGTGATTTCAGTGACCCTAACAATGCAGTATGAAACAGCCACCACACAAATGGATGGCGACAGCTGTACTCCAACACCAGGGAAGACAGTAATNAAGAAAATCCACTCATTTTCTTCTGAGTGAATGTGTCTGTGATTTCAGTGACCCTAACAATGCAGTATGAAACAGCCACCACACAAATGGATGGCGACAGCTGTACTCCAACACCAGGGAAGACAGTAATTGTACGTGCACTGCACAGTTCCAAGAAGCTGGTCCTTATGTGATTCCCTTTATTGTAGGTGGTTGGGCTGTCCTTTCAACAATGCTTCCCTTTACTATGTTAGCAATATTTAAAAGGCATTGTGTTATGGTGGAAAGAGCTGTATAGTTTTTAAATTCAATCAAGTGTGAGTTTGAATCCTGGCTTGAGCGAGTTCTTCATCTCTCAGAGACTATTAAAATGGTAGCGATGGAGGACAAATTCTATCTTCTCAGGTTACTGGGAAGCTTAGCAAAGGGCTATTAAAATGCCAGTGAGTACTGATCATTTTTGGCAAAAGCACTATGTTAAAACAACCATTCAATAGTCCACGAGAACAATTATTCATAAATCAGTTCAGGCAATCATTCATTCACTCATTTTTGTTGAGCGCTTTTGTAAGTGCTCTGTATGAGGCACCATAGAGCATCAGTAGTTCTTTTCTGTTACTGCTTTCTTTGTAATAATCTCACTAAGCAAGCTATCAACATGAACTATTTTAGATGGTTATAAAAATAGAAGCATAGTATGTTTTCTTTAAATGTTTAAAAGTCAGAGAAAGAAATAAAAACCATCTCCAAATATTAAAGTGATTTTCGGGGAAGTGAAATTATGTATGTCCTATGTTTTCTTCTTCATGTTTTATTTACATTTTCTAAACAATTTTTACAAATTTAAATGATTTGGGGATAATAAAAAGGACAACAAATCTTATTAAAATTTTAACAGTGTTTGGCTAATTCTGATAATCACCATTGCAACAATCAGTAATTGCTTCCCACTGTACACTATTAGGGG
>SJYX01008813.1:0-10628 GCA_006410675.1 Oreotragus oreotragus
TTTTTTTTTTTTGTCTCCCAGTCATAGCCTTCCAGATAACGTCATGTTGTAGTGATATTTTAGGTGACTATAAATTTTGTTATAGCTTATTTACTTTATATAGTATGATACAGTCCAAATAAAGCTAGCCTAGAAATCTCACCTCCATCACTTTTAGTTGCAGTGATCCTTAAAAGTCACTTAACTTCATCTACAAAATAGTGATTACATCCTCCCTTTTCTCTTGAATTCAGTTTGTGAAACAAGTCTGTAGTGCACATTCAGATGTTCTGTATCCCATTTACCACAAACCAAACACAAAGCCAGAGAGCTTAATTTTGAAGCACCAAACTCTTTCCTAAGGAAATGTTTCTCTTTCTCTTCAGATGGTAAAAACCCACTGGCCACAGTCTGTGAGCCAAACATGATAGGATTAATCTTCATTGCCTACTGTAACTAGATTTAGCATTCTAGATCCAATGAAGATCCATAAATGTCAGGCCTTAAACCAGGAGAAAAGTAAGATCTTGCTTCCTCTGAGGAAAAAAGAATGTTTTTAATCCCCTGAGGAAAATCAGATATACTCAAATGGGGCCAAGTTATTTTGTTAGCTTATATTTAAGCTAACAAAAACAACAATAGAAATATTTCAATTGCTCTTAAATCTTAGGCCAAATCACTCTGTGAAGATTTGTGGGGCTTTCCTAAATGAAAAGGGCAAGACTAGAAGGGGAGCAGAATCATGCACTGAGGCTGCCCTTACTCTAATATACTACATTTTTATGCAGTAAAATCAGGATAAAATGGAAATAAAGGTCACTTTTGACATGATAGAAGTGACAAAAGAGGTATCTAGGGAAACAGCAAGGAACAGAATAGAGGTGGGATAAGAAAGCACATACTGTTCGTACTATTCATGTCCCATCACTTCATGGCAAATAGATGGGATACAGTGGAAAAAGTAGCAGACTTTATTTTGGGGGGCTCCAAAATCATTGCAGATGGTGATTGCAGCCATGAAATTAAAAGACGCTTACTACTTTGAAGGAAAGTTATGACCAACCTAGACAGCATATTAAAAAGCAGAGACATTACTTTGCCAACAAAGGTCCATCTATGGTTTTTCCAGTAGTCATGTATGGATGTGAGAGTTGGACTATAAAGAAAGCTGAGCATCGAGCAATGATGCTTTTGAAGTGTGGTGTTGGAGAAGACTCTTGAGAGTCCCTTGGACTGCAAGGAGATCCAACTAGTCCATCCTAAAGGAAATCAGTCCTGAGTATTCATTGGAAGGACTAATGCTGAAGCTGAAACTCCAGTACTTTGGCCACCTGATGCGAAAAACTGACTCATTGGAAAAGACCCTGATGCTGGGAAAGATTGAAGGCAGGAGGAGAAGGGAACGACAGAGGATGAGATGCTTGGATGGCATCACCGACTCAATGGACATGAGTTTGGGTAAACTCTTTGAGTTGGTGATGGACAGGGAGGCCTGGCGTGTTGCAGTCCATGGGGTCGCAAAGAGTTGGACACTACTGAGCTACCAAAATGAACTGAAGAAAGAACAGGTCGACCTAATTTTTCTTGCTAAATTTTATGAAGAGACTTAACTATAAGCAGAACTGGGAGCTGGGTATCTGTATAAAACCCTCAAGGCATTTTTTTTTTTCACATTTTCTTTTGCTCCAATCTCTTTCCTCCCCACAGGGATCTTTCCCTAGTTACTGTCTATCTCCTTAGCAATGAGAGAAGGGAGGCTGGTCAAATCACCCATCGTGAATCTGCCACCCCTACTCTCTAGGTATGGCTTCACCTAGAATAAGATTATAAGCATACAACTTTCAGGTAGTTCAGGTCAGTTCAGTCGCTCAGTCGTGTCCAACTCTTTGTGACCCCATGAATCGCAGCACGCCAGGCCTCCCTGTCCATCACCAAGTCCCGGAGTTCACTCAGACTCACGTCCATCGAGCCAGTGATGCCATCCAGCCATCTCATCCTCTGTGGTCCCCTTCTCCTCCTGCCCCCAATACAACTTTACTTCTCACAAACACAGGGGTGACAAGGAAGCTCAGAGTAAAGCAGAGTGCACTCTGGCTGCCAGTATAGAAATTAGGATCATTTAAATGTACTGAACCACATTTATTTAGAAAGAGCTCAAAGAGAATGATAAGAAAAACACTAAGACTCTGCCAGACAAATAAGTACAATCAGTTTCAATAACCTATTAAGAGATACTTATCAAGAGCCTGAAAATGTTCATACCCCTTATCCTATTAGTTCACACCAGGAAATCAGCCTAGAGAAACAGCATTTTCTGCACAAAAGTTTTTACCGCAGAATTATTTAGAAAAGCAAAGCTTTGGAGAAAACAGAAAGTAGTAAAATAATAGTAATAACAGTAGTAAAATAATAAATCAGTAATAAAGAATAGGCAGTTAATTTTTTAATATTTGTGTAATATAAAAATATTAATATTTTGATATGTTAAGATCAACATGATCTCAAATGTTTGGTTTATGTTATGCACATAGAAAGATTGGGGCATCAAATCAAGATCTAGCAGTGCTGGAATTATAGTTACATTTTACTTTCCTCCTTTGACCATTTTTTGTTTGTTCCTAATAAAATCAATAAATATTGTATCATTGTAAAAATAATCCATAGTTGTTGGGTATTTATGTGTTAAAATGGAAAGCCTAATCTTTAGGAGGAAGTCTGAAAAATGGCTGTTCTGCTGGAGCGAAAGAATGCTTTAAAGAGAAGAATGGCATACTAATGTGAGAAAGCCTGTTGTTTTTAAATGGGATGGTTTTCTTGGTGACATGCTGAAGTCAGTCTTTTTCCTCTTGAATGACAGGATTTCTGTATTAAAGTGTTAGTATGAGGAGATGGCACCCCACTCCAGTGCTCTTGCCTGGAGAATCCCAGGGACGGGGAGGCCTGGTGGGGTCGCACAGAGTCGGACACGACTGAAGTGACTTAGTAGCAGCAGCAGCATAAGGAGACAAATAGTGCCTCTCAAATGTGCAGAGAAGCACATTCAGTAACCGACTACAGGAATTCACAGAAATTATGAAGCCCTCCATGCAAGTTCAGGTATGTGAGTTAAGCAGGAACAGTTATGGAACAGTAAAGAAAGGGGTAAGGCAGACACAGACCAACACATAGAAGGTGACGACTAAGGAAGATTAAAAAAAAAAAAAAAAAAAAGAGCATGGGAAAGAAATAGTGCAGAAAGGAAAGGAGAGAAAATTGATCTTGTAACCAGATAGACTGTGGCATGTGCAAACGACACTAAAGAAACAGAGGATGTGTCATATTTCTCTTTATACATACAACACATTCCTCTATAAAAAGGTCTCAACGAAGGATTTAATTAAATATTGCTTGGTAACATGAGTAACACCCGGATATAGTCGAGTTAATACCAGACAAACCTACCAATTATCTCATCATTAAAATAAAACCCTAATGATGATGGTCTTTGAGGGGATATGCCCAAGAAAAAGTTGAAGGAGACAAGATTACTGGAAGAGGATGCAACATGAGGTCTCACTATTCCCAAGAACTGGAACTTCTTTCAGTATCAGCCCATAAGATCTCCTGACACGCTCAAAAGGGAGAGAACAACAAACAGAATGACACCATTATCACTGTCTAACCAAACAGAATCTCTGTACTTTTTAGAATGGAATAGATATTGTATTGCTTTATTGCAGAAGTATCTAGAGTCTGCAGCTGGGGACTGGTGAGGTCCTTATCCATCTGAGAATTTCAAATTTCTCTAAAACAAAAATGAGAAACAGAAAGAGTTTAACAAATATAAGGACCAAATCCAACACTTCAAAGCAAATGCTCCCTTCCTAGATTCAAATATGTTGGATTTTCTTTTCCTTATGCTTCATGTCATTTCATGGCAAAGCTGCAACTCTGATGCTTAGAACTGTGGACGTTTACTCTCTAGTTACCAAGATTAATTAGCTAAAAGATCATATCTAGATGTTAATGAAAGTGAAAGGTTTATCTAACATTTAATGCCTCAGAATTTTATTCATTAAAGAGCAAGAAACAAAGGTTGATTATATCTTCTTTCTTATAAGCTATTTTAGAATAACCTTTATTCTGGCTTTTCTTCCCCCAGAAATGATTTATGGTGATAGCATTCTTTCCTGCTTGTTTCTCTTTCCAGAATAATATGACCATTTCCCCCCTTTGTCCACACTGGTTTTAGGCAGATCAACTTCATGTTAGGAAACAAAAACTAAAGGAAAAATCTCTTTTGAGTGCTCTCATTCATTGATCTTCACCAAACTAATCATAAAACTATGCTTTCAAAACTACCAGGTAATATAAGTGTGGTCTATTCCAGTGTGAGGATTCTTTCCAAGGTAGTTTGGAGCTAATTCACTAGGTCGATTGGTAAGTCAGGTCTTCATTCCATAAAATGATTATGGCCGAAGGGAACATAACATAAAACTAAGCACAATGGTTTCTAAGTTATTAAACAGTGTGAGGATTATCTTCAAAGCAAAAATTAAAAAAAAAAATCAATCAGCATAAATATGGGAGCAATGGTGTGCACAAGTGACTTTTAAACCAGAAAATAGTTTTCAATAATTTCATTAGGGATAAAGGGACAAGTTTGGGATGTGGGATTAACAGATAAAACTACTATACATAAAGATTAGTAACAAGGATTTACTGTGTAGCACAGGGAGCAATGTACATCCATAGTGGCTCAGCAGTAAAGAATCCACCAGCAATGCAAGAGACACAGAAGACTTAGGTTTGATCCCTGGGTTGGGACGATCCCCTGGGTTGGGAAGAAGAAATGGCCAGTATTCTTGCTGGGAAAATCCCATGGACAGAGGAGTCTTGTGGGGTGCAGTCCACAGGGTTGCAAAGAGTCAGACTGCTGAGCCCGAGCACAGGAATTATAGTCAACACTTCAATAAATGAACAAATAAATCTCATTGTAAAAAAAGTCACCTTTAATAGTGAAATATTGGGGTTAAATCACATGTTGCCTATATATTTCAAGATAAGAATGAACACCACTTATACAAATATTTGTTTAAGAGCAGAATTTGTAAATGTTACAGAGCATTCAGTACAATGTCCTGCTGACTAGTCAGAAGTGGACCTGATGGGAGCCTGGCACTCAGATTTCCTGAGCTCTGAGGTTTCACATTTTGGAATGTGTTCTACATAAGGAATATGTCTTCTCAGCCTAGGCTTCTAGTTAACTTACACATATCAAGAACACTGGCATAAAATAAGAGGCATTGGGTGAGAAGTCAGTCACCAATTTTGTCACCATTTTGGCACGGTTCAGGAAAAATAAATAATCAGTCTGCATCTTAGCTACTGAATCTATCACATAAGATAAGCAAACAGGTGGGAAGAATTCAATGAGACTGCACAACAAAGTTCACTGGAAATAATGTATTGTGAAAGTTCAAGACACAGTTATGAAAGCACTAATATGTCAGGAACATTGGTAAACTTCAGAATAATTCCTTGTGGTCTATTTTTGCTTTAGTTAAGGAGATGTGGGTAAATATGTTTATGAAATTTCATTCTGTGGATAGCAGAGATGGGGACACCAGGACTAAGACGTTTATTAATTAATCTGGAAGTTTCCCAGACCAGTATTGAGCACTATCAATCTAACTGACCTGTGTGTGTGGGCTAAGTCGCTTCAGTCACATCCAGCTCTTTGCAACCCTATGGACTGTAGCCTGCCAGGCTCCTCTGTCCATGGGATTCTCCAGGCAAGAATACTGGATTAGCAAGAATCCTTCCATCTCAGGTATCAAACCTGTGTCTCTTATGTCTCCTGCATTGGCAGGTGCCATCTGGGATCAAACTAACTGACCTGGGTTTCATNTTGCAACCCTATGGACTGTAGCCTGCCAGGCTCCTCTGTCCATGGGATTCTCCAGGCAAGAATACTGGATTAGCAAGAATCCTTCCATCTCAGGTATCAAACCTGTGTCTCTTATGTCTCCTGCATTGGCAGGTGCCATCTGGGATCAAACTAACTGACCTGGGTTTCATTTATTTAATGAACACCTGATAACGGTCATCAGAATGAGGATCATTCCCAGAGGCTATCCAGCATCACCAGTTAATTGGAGGAAGGGTTCTCCCCTTACCAAGCCTCAGGAAGCTGTCTCTAAGAGAATTATAGCTTTGGTACAAGCAGATAAACTCAGATTACGCTTCAGGAAACTCTATTTAGTGGTGATTGTATATAGGTCATTTAAAAGGAAAAAAAATCTCCCTGCACACAGCCTGATCCTGTACTACCCAAACACATCAATAGTTATGATTCATTACTCTTCAAAGGTCTCATGTTGGTGCTCAATATTCCATTGGGAGCTTGGATAATGAATCTGTCCCTTCACTGAGTTATTAGACAAGTTTCAACACATCTTTTCATCAGCATGAGAGAGTCCAGAAAACCCAGCTTCTCTAAATTCAGAGAAGGAATCTTGTATTTTACAGCACATGGAAAGGGTGTTAGTCACCATTACTTGTTTCAACTGCAGGCCTCTGATCAAGCCCCTATCTTCTCTGTTTCCCTTATCCCTACTAGTAAAATCTTACCTATTCCCTGCACCTAGTTGGAGTCCCTTTATGCTAATGAGCATTTGCAGTTAATAGTACTGTATCGTGTTAATTTCTTAGTTTTGCTAATTATACTATAGTTCTGCAAGATGTTAACCTCTGGGAAACTAGATGAAGGATGAAGTGTGTGCATGCTGAGTCACTTCAGTTGTGTCCAACTCTTTGTGATCTTTTGGACTATAGCCACCAGGGTCCTCTATCCATGGGACTCTCCAGGCAAGAATACTGGAGTGGGTTGCCATGTCCTTCTCCAGGGGATCTTCCCAACCCAGGGAGTGAACCTTTGTCTCTTATGTCTTCTTCATGGGCAGGCAGCTGAATGCTGAAGAACTGATGCTTTTGAATTGTGGTGCTGGAGTAGACTCTTGAGAGTCCCTTGGACTGCAAGATCAAATCAGTCAATCTTAAAAGAAATCAACCCTGATTATTCATCAGAAGGACTGATCCTGAAGCTCCAATACTTTGGCCACCTGGGGCGAAGACCCAACTCATTGGAAAAGACTGTGATCTGGGAAAAATTGACGGTGAGAGGAGAAGTGGGAGACAGAGGGTGAGATAGTTGGATGGCATCACTGACTCAATGGACATGAGTTTGAGCAAACTCTGGGAGACAGTGAAGGACAGGGAAGCCTGCTGTGCTGCAGTCCATGNTGGCCACCTGGGGCGAAGACCCAACTCATTGGAAAAGACTGTGATCTGGGAAAAATTGACGGTGAGAGGAGAAGTGGGAGACAGAGGGTGAGATAGTTGGATGGCATCACTGACTCAATGGACATGAGTTTGAGCAAACTCTGGGAGACAGTGAAGGACAGGGAAGCCTGCTGTGCTGCAGTCCATGGGGTTGCCAAGAGTCAGGCAAGCCTGAGCAACAACAGTGAGGGGCAGTCTCTCCTCTGGTGGGCTTTACAAAGCTGCTGCGAGGCTGCTTTCCTCACCCAAATCACCTCTATTTCTGCAGCTCCTTGTTTGCTAGGTGATCATGTACTCTAACCTTACTTACCCTCACCCTGCACCCTGTCTTTAAAATAAAAAATGTTTCTGAGGCCCTAAATACCTATCTCAGATACCAACAGTTTAAAAAAACAAAACCTGTAGCTCATTATGGCAGCGACTTTCAATTGTGTGTGCCTATGTGGTGGGGACTGATGGGACCTCAAATCTCTAAGGCAGGTAAAACAGGCATGGTGGGTGGGGCCTGTGTAACATGACATGTCCTTTCCAGCCTGTCTTACCTGGAGGTGAGCTTCTCTGCTCAGAGTCATTATCTCTGTTTATTCACATTGTCCCAGTCTCTGAAACTTCTTATATTTCATTCAACATTCTCCCAACTGCTATTCCCAACTATCGTCCTAATCGTGACCTAAACCAGCCAACCAACTCTCTACCTTGCTTGCTGAGTGATCTTTGAAAATGCAAGTCCAATTCTGTCATAAGTCCTTCGGTATTAAGTCCTACAGTGTCTCTCCATCCACTTTTTACTAAAGTCCAAGCTTCTCAGCAACACAGAGGCTACCACTTCTGTTCTGACCTTTCTAGCCCCTACTCTCCCCATCCTCTGAGCCCCTCCTCTTTCCCTAGGCCAGCTCTTGTCCTGCAGAATCGTGTGCACGCCTCTAAATGGTACTGGTCATTTCTTTGGAGCTTGTGCACAGGCCATTCTTCCTGGCTAACCCTTGCTCTACCTTGCCTGACTAAATAGGCCACTTAGCTTCCGCTCTTTAAGACCCTCTTCCTTATCACTTTCTCCCAGTGGCTTCCTTTGACCTCAGAAGGGCTTTTCAGAGGCCACCCTTTCCTTTTCCTTTAGTATTAAATCACCATGATCCTTATCACAATGTATCACACACTAATTACCTGTTTAGCTTCTGTCACCATCTCACATCTCACTGGACTATCAGCTCTCCAAGCCAAGGAAGGTGTTTTATTAGTTGTTTTTTTGCTTTTCTTTCCTTGCTGTTTTCTTTTTCCCCTTTGGTATGCTCATTGTCTGGCACTGCCTTCAGCACTAGGGAATGACAGAATGGACATGAAGGGATGAATGAAGAGGTATTTCAAAAAGTCATAAAAAGTGAAATGAGTCTGTACACTATAGTGGAATGATTATGAAACTACACCCAGCAGTTTTGTGAATCGCCATGAACCAAACCACTTTAGTGCAGCTTACCCAGTTTTGTAGTAAGATGATTAATATCACTCTTTACCTACTTCTATCTGTGAGAACAGACTAGTGTCTGTAATTAAAAACTATATGATGTTACTATTAATTAATCTCAACTGGTTACTTCATTTCCTGACTGTCCCACACATTCCCTGGACCATGGGTTTTCAATTGCAGGGTCAGAGAGAGCTGGAATGAGGTCTGTCTGATATTTTATTAAAAATTATTTCTTATTTAACTTTTATAGATGCCATTTTTTTCCCATCTATGAAATAATGATGACTTTGCTATTGGTTTTTGTGGCTACTACTCAAAAAACTAAGATCACGGAATCCAGTCCCATCACTTCATGGCAAATAGATAAGGAAACAACGGAAATAGTAAGAGACTTAACTTTCTTGGGCTCCCAAATCACTGCAGATGATGACTGTAGCCATGAAATTAAAAGACACGTGCTCCTTGGAAGAAAAGCTATGACAAACCTAGACAGCATATTAAAAAGCAGAGACATTACTTTGCCAACAAAGGTCCATCTAGTCAAAGCTATGGTTTTTCCAGTAGTCATATATGGATGTGACAGTTGGACCACAAAGCAAGCTGAGAACCTAAGAAGGTGCTTATTTATGAACTGTGGTGTTGGAGAAGACTCTTGAGAGTCCCTTGGACTGCAAGGAGATTAAAGCAGTCAGCCCTAAAGGAAGTCAGTCCCGAATATTCATTGGAAGGACTGATGCTGAACCTGAAGCTCCAATACTTTAGCCATCTAATGTGAACAACTAGCTCATTAGAAAAGACCCTGATGGTGGGAAAGAATGAAGAAAGGAGGTGAAGGGGATGACAGAGCATGCAATGGTCGGATGGCATCATCAGTCTGATGGACATGAGTCTCAGCAAGCTCCAGGGGTTGGTGATGGACAGGGAAGCCTGGCGTACTGCAGCCTACAAGGTCAAAAAGAGTCAGACACGACTTAAAACTAAGCGACTAAACCGACTGAACTGATGGGTAATACATATAAAATACATACTTTAATTAATGCCAAACACTAATAACAGCTTAAGTAAATGATTCTTCTTCCTCTTCAAAGTATTATATTTAGTTGGTACCTAATAAATACTTGATGCTTTAAAATTAACTAGCTAAAAATGTTTTAATATCTAGGAACCAAATTTCCAATTTTGCTTCTCAGCCAAATATGAAGGATGGAAAGGAAGGAGCAAGACACAGAAAGATTAGTTTTCCTCTAGCACATGTCAGAGTTCCCCACTTTTGTCTTGTAACTCTGCTGTTGAAGGTGATATTTTATCCTATGAAGTCAGTTATGAGATTTCCTATACAGAGTAATGAAAAAGCCTGTAACAGCTAGTGACCTGCCTTCCCTGCTGTTTCCTCCACAGAATAATTTTGCCATAAAAAATAAAGGGGACATCTCCTTTTATTGAATTATGACAAGTTTTCAACTGACTTGGAACTTAGGAGTGTCCTGCTTTCCCCTCCAATGACTCTCCTACTGAGGTGACACGTGACACATCACAGGGAAGCATCAGAGCTAAAGAGAAGGTTAAGACTGCGCCACATCCATCAGCACTTCCTTTTGCTTTAAGAAGAACCGACCCTCCCCGTCATCACCTCAGTCTGTCTCTCTCTGTTCTCAGGATTCTTTTATTCCTCTGGCTAAGAGGAGATTTACAGGCAAAAGCCCATGCAGAGTAGCAGAGACACCAAATATCTCCCTCCTCTCTCTCTCTTTCCCTCCCTATAAGTGGGTATATATATTTCTATCATACAATATATATATGCAATATATATAATGTCAACTATGTGCCAGCCACTGAGCAACAAACAAAGCCTGCCCCTGTG
>SJYX01008817.1:0-11003 GCA_006410675.1 Oreotragus oreotragus
GGGTGAGCCAGATTATATAGGAATTTTGTAACAAAGAGCAAGTAGTCTGAATGTTAAATGATTATTTTAATTAAAGAAAGCCAGGTATCTCAAGTTAAGGGGTTTAGCATTTTTCTATCTGTGGGAAGATACAAATCTGGGCTCACTGAAATCATTCCTTTGATACGAGTTCTCTTGGGGCTCGCCAGCTCACCATTGGCTGTGGCTGCAATCAGTGATGACTATGACACCCTTTGTTTACTGATATGGCAGGAAATATTTCATTTCTCAATTTCATAGGTGAGGAAACCAAGGCTCAGAGAAGGTGGTAGATTATAGGACACAACAGAGCCAGGACAGATTTGTGGCTGTTGGACTCCAAAGCTATGCTCTTGGTTAAAAGTTTATGTGTATTGAGAGCATTCTCTGGGCTAGATGCTGGACTAAGACCTTTGTGCAACTCACCCCCATAAGACAGTATATTCATCAGGGTTCTCCAGAGAAACAGAACCAATAGAATGCATATATATATATACATATATATATATGTATGAACAGATTTCTTTTAAGGAATTGTCTTGTGTGATTGTGGAGGCTAAGTTCCCATCTGCAGAAGGCTGGAGATCCGGGGAAGACATACTGTATCAGTTCAAGTATGGTGGCATCTGCTGCACATCCCCTCTTACTTGGGGTGGTCACTCTTTTGTTCTGTTAAGGCCTTCAACTTATATGGTGAGGCCCACCCACATTATGGTGGGCAATCTGCTTTCCTCAAAGTCCACTGATTGAAATGTTAATTTCATCTAAAAACACTCTCATAGAAACATCCAGAATAATGTTTGACCTCACATCTGGGAACCAGGGCCCAGCCAACTTGACACATAAAATAAATCATCATAGTTAGGTACCATTGTCATTTCTCCTTTGTGGATTCATTGCCTCCACGTGGTCGCTGAGAGATCGGATTTGGTCCTGTGAATAAATTACCCAGTTGGACATAGTTGATAAGTGATGGAGTAGGATTTGGCAAAGGATTCTGTGACCACTGCATACCCTCTCTCTACCCAACTGCATTCCTGTCTCAGGTCAGCAGGAGCTGGCCTGGCAGAGACAGCACAGAGTGGCACATTTCTAGAGGCTGTGTGATGTACTTCAGGAAAAGCAGCCTGCATTTGCTGGGTGCACCCAGGATGAGTTTATTTTGAGCCTCAAATTCAATATCGCAGACCCATTTGTGAGACTCAAAGCCACCAAAATATCTTATCTTACCACCTTGCCCTCCTTAAGATCTAATGACCAGAGGATTCCAGCAACATTACAGATGATTTCATCTTATTGTAAAGATAGTGGATACCATAAGTACAGGACTTCCCTGCTGACTTAGCAGTAAAGAATCCACCTGCAGGAGAGGCAGTTTCAATCCCTGTATTGGGAAGATTCCCTGGAGAAGGAAATGACAACCACTCCAGTATTCTTGCCTGGTAAATCCCATGGACAGAGGAGCCAGGGTAAAGAATCTGAAGGACCAAGGGCATACATACATCCACCCAGAACCAGTGCCCTCTTCTAGCACATTCTCAAGACATCAAAATTCCCTGGACAAATGACTCCAAGCTTGGGGGCAGGCGTGGGGGGAAGGGGGGTGGTGGACCCTTCCAAGCATTCCTCCTACAGGGTGGACTGAAGGCCAGGCAGTGGATGTTGGCAGGGCATGTGAACAGAGGCTGGATGTTCATGCTGTGGCATCCAGTATAGGTATACAAGGCCCTGGGAGGGCAAGATGGAGCAGGGGCTGGGAAGAGAAAGGGAGAGGTCTTAGATGACTCAGCTCTCCCCACATTCCCATATTCTGATGGACTAGGATTTGGCAACAGGTGCTGTGACCAAATTGCCAGGAATTCAAGAATCGTTTAAATATCTCCCAAGTCATTAAGAAGGTATTTTTGTCAAGATAGCTGGGTGGAATGTTGCCTGAGCCGTTTATCTTCCTTTATGGCTTACGAATGTGTAGGTATGGGTGTGTGGAGCGTATTTGTATTCTTGTCTAGGTTTCACAGATGTTACAGGTAAGCCTGGGTACCACAGCAGAGACAGAGGGCAGACGCGCATCCTGGCCGTGGCCCTAGGACTGGACACCACTTCTTCCCAAGGGCTTCCCGGGTGGCATTAGTGGTAAAGAATCTGCCTGCCAATGCAGGAGACGCAAGAGATGTGGGTTCTATCCCTGAGTCGGGAAGATCCCCTGGAGTAGGAAATGGCAACCCACTCCAGTATTCTTGCCTGGAAAATTCCATGGACAGCAGAGCATGGCAAGCTAGAGTCCATGGGGTCACAAAGAGTTGGACACAGCTGAGCGACTGAGCGCACACGCTGCTTCTTTCTATTTGGCTGGTCCACAGGGGCCTTTATACACAAAGGCTACAGAGGGCACACACGCTGATTGCTCTCACCAGTGATGGAGAGGTTTGCGTTGAATATTCGTGTTTTCCCTTCCCCTCTCCTTCTTCATCCTGAACCTCCCCCTCTGACTTCCCCTCCTCCTCTCTCTCCTCCCCACACCAGTGTTATGGCCCTAAACTTTAGGTATGTCAGGGGCTGGAGGTAGGTGGCTTTTCCACCTTCATTACATTTAACTGGACCCCGAAACACATCAAGACTCTGTTTCCTTAACATCCCACCACCACCAACTGGCCAACCTCAGACCCTGAGCCTTGGGCCTCTGCCATTAAATTTTTTAAGATGATCTCTAGTGGCCTTGAAGATTAGTGATTTATATTTTGCAAATGGTCTGTTCTCCACTGAAACTGCCCCAAATCAGACATCTGTGGATTTTATCTTTTGGCAACCAACAAGGTAGCCTTATTCTTTAAGACTCCAGGCTAATAAACACACATCCAAACATTGTTTTCCATATCAAATAATTTTTAGAAATAAAAATAAACAGGGTTCTCTGCTGTTTGCAAACCTGATCCATTTTCTGAAAACATACCTTTCCAGGGAGTAAATGAGTTATTATATTTTGGCCTTGGGAAAAAAATACAATGTGCTTTTCTGGCGAAACCTCTCTCCCATGCACAGGGCGGTTAGTCATGAGCTCAGTTGCTCTCTGGAGAGCCTTTGGTGCCTGAGTTGGAGTGTTTTTTCCCGTACAGACTCACCATCCCTATTCAAGCCTTTGATTATGTATTCATAATTGGAATGAAGCAATCAGATGTCAGTCAGCCTCAAAAGGAGCCCTCAGGGGTGGAGGGCCAGCCTCCAGTGGAGCAAAGGCCTGTGCCCATAGCTCATGCCTTGGGCTGTGCCAGGGACCCTTTGGGAGCCTCAGGTCCTAGAGAAACACTGACTTGTTGGCAGAATTGATGAGAAAGAACACAATGAAACAATGGGAGGGATGCCCCTCCTCTCCGACCAAAGATGGTCCCTTCCCTTTCTCCAGAATCCTTGGGAATCCATAGAAAAGGGTGCCATTTCAAGAGATCAAGACCAGAGCTTGAATCCCAGCATCAGATAACAGGCCTCAAGAGCCAGCAGTCTGACAACCCCAGCGGGTAATCATAGGAGCTCAGTTCTCATTTCTACATGTTGTAATCAGTGCCCAGCCCCACTGCCAGTGGACTATCAAACCCAGCTGCATCTGGGGCTTGAGCCTGCATAAATGTCAGAGGCCACTTTTGCATGCATATCCCTGGGGTCCACTCATATGGAATACAAATGAGGCCACATCAATACTCAGACTATGTTGTCCTGGTGGATCCTGCCTGCCTGATGGCAGCAGTGATACCCCACCCCTGCCCTACAGACACTACATATGTATGGGAATGAGGAGTCTCTCAGGCTTGAAATCCAGCATGAACTGGCTTCCAGCAAGCACCTGTCATTCCTGCTGATGGTTCATGCTTGCCCTGGGCAGCATGGCCTCCACCAGCCATCTCTGGCTCCTTGAAGACCCCTCTGTCAACTTAAAAAATAGTCACAACCTAAAAGTTTAAGAGTTATGTTTTATTTGGTGGGAATTTTTAGGACTTCTTGTCTGGGAGGCAACATCTCAAATGGCTCTGAGAGAACTGCTCCAAAGAGGCAAGGGGAGGAGTCAGGTTATATAGAAATTTTGCAACAAAAAAGGGGATGGGGTAGTCTGAACGTCAAAGGGAAAGTCACTCAGTGATGTCCGATTCTTTGTGATCTCATGGACTATACAGTCTATGAAATTCTCCAGGCCAGGATACTGGAGTGGGTAGCCTTTTCCTTCTCCAGGGGATCGTCCCAACCTAGGGATCAAACCTCCCACATTGCAGGTGGATTCTTTACCAGCTGAGCCACAAAGGAAGCCCAAGAATACTGGAGTGGGTAGCCTATTCCTTCTCCAGAGGATCTTCCCAACCCAGGAATTGAACTGGGCTCTTCTGCACTGCAAGCAGATTCTTTACCAACTGAGCTATCAGGGAAGCCCATTGAACGTCTAAAGGTGATTATTAATGAAAGAAAACCAAATATCTCAAGTTAAGGAATTTAGGGCGTTTCTATGCATGGGAAGATGCAAGAGTCTGGGCTCACTGAAATCATTCCCTTCATATGCGTCTCAGCTAAGGGGACAGTATTCTGTGTTTTTCACATCCTTAGCTCCCTTGGGGCTCAGAGTAGGGACTGGCTGTAATCTGATGTCTGCTAGGTTGCAGGTATTCTTCTCCTTTCTGAATGTCCCTAGGGCTCACTGGCTCACACTGAAGGGCTGCGATAGCTGATGATGACTATGACATCCTTTGTTTACTGGTATGGCAGGAAATATTTCACTTTTCACCTCCCCACACCATCCCTGCCTTGTCCAGGTGTATGATCTCAGACTGCCATTCCCTCATTCACATTCATGGGGTGTTTCCCACAGATGTGGGGACGACCCCCTTCCATAGGGTTAGGTTAGATTAGACCCTAGGCCAGGCTTAGAACCAGACCCCCTAAGAACTTCCCAATTTCCCCACCTCTCTGGCTTCCACCCTCAGGTTTCCACTCCAGTTTATCAACAAGAACAAATAGATTCCCTGAGCAGGGCTGCCCCTACCTGCAGCCATGGCCATTAGCCAGTTTCTGAGCCAGAGATAGCTAGGGTGGGACATGGATACAGACATCCTTCCTAATTGATGGGGGAGGCTGCAGATTCTGCTGAGACTAGGGGGAGCCCTGGACTCTCCACATCCGGAGAGCTGCTTGGGAAGGCAAGAAATGCAGGGACAAGATATCCCTACCAGGGGACTCTGAGTTGGCACTATGGAATTCTCTGTCCCCAAAGACGCTCCATACGAAGTCAGAGCCAGTGGGTCACCTTCACTAAGCATCAATCTTTGACTAGTTTGGCAGACGCGAAACCTCAATTGTCACACGAACAGGGGAAAATGCACACTCTTCCATCTGAAGAAGTTCACACCATGTGGTCTACCTTAAGGGAGTCCAAGAGAGGGAGTAGGCAGAAGCAGGCTGGGGTTCATGCCAGCTTATTGCACTGACCTACAACCACTGATCTGGTCCTAATAGAGTATTTGGAAGAAGTGTTGTTGGAGCATTGAAATAGCAGAGTAATAAAACTTACTGGTATATGAATACCAGGGTTTTCACACTCTGCCTGAGTACTGGGAGGGTAACCAGTAGGCCCTCAGATTGTATGATGCTGCAGTGAGTGGTCCTGGACTTTGCTGACTGCTCCCCTCTCCCAGCACCATCCTAATCACTCACTCCCTTCAGCCCCTTGGCACCCCTTCAATCAAGAGCTCTCCCCTCAGCCCCAAATGCTCTTCCTCTAGACCTCTGCTTCTCCTTGGGATTTAAGCCTTAGCTCAAAGGTCACTATCTCACAAAGGTCTTTCTGCCAATCCCAGCTGAAGAAAACCTCACCTGTCACCCTCTAATGCCTTGTCACCCTTGGGAAAAGCAATATTTCCTGCTATATCAGTAAATAAAGGATGTCAAAATCATCAGCAGTTGAACCAGTGAGCCCTGAGGGCACTCAGGGAGGAAAAGAATACTTGCTACCTTGCAGCCGTTCCCTGCAGCCTAAGGTGAGCCCTGAGGAAACTCAGGATGTGAAAATGCAGTATACTGGTCCCAGATAACTGTGGGGTGTATCAAAGGAGCAGTTTCGGTGAGTTTAGACTCTTGCATCTTCCTATACATAGTTCAGTTCAGTTGCTCAGTCATGCCCAACTCTTTGTGACCCCATGGACTGCAGCAGGCCAGGCTTCCCTGTCCATCACCAACTCCCAGAGCTTACTCAAACTCATGTCTATCAAGTCAGTGATGCCAACCAACTATCTTATTCTCTGTCATCCCCTTCTCCTCCTGCCTTTAATCTTTCCCAGCATCAGGGCCTTTTCTAATGAGTTAGTTCTTCACACCCACCCACCTTATCCATCTACTTCACAGATAGGTATCAGATTTCAAGCCTTAAAAAATATTCACAACCTCAAAGTTGAGAATTATGTTTTATTTGGTGGGGATTTTTAGGACTTCCAGCCTGGGAAGCTGCATCTCAAGTAACCCTGAGAGAATTGCTCCAAAGAGGCAAGGGGAGCAGCCAGGCTTTATAGAAGCTTTGTAACAACTGTAGTCTGAATATCAAAAGATTATTAAGTAAATGAAAACCAGATATCTCAAGTTATGGAATTAAGTGCTTTTTACATACAGGACATGGACTGCTTCCCAGGCTGGAAGTCCTAACGATCTTCATAAATAAAACACAATTCTCAACTTTGATGTTGTGAATATTTTTTAAGGCTACACTCTGTTTCATTCTCTTCACAACAATCATGTGTGGGCTTCTTGGGTTTTGTTTGCTTGCTTGTGTACCGTTTCCTCCTCCCTGAATTATTAATGGCAAGAGCAAGGTCCTTGTTTGCCTTGTAGGCCCAGGGCTTGGCAGAAATCTGATAAATATCTGTGAAGTAGATGGATAAGGTGGGTGGGTGGATGGATAGATAAATGAGTGGGTGAATGGATGGGTGAATAAGTGAGCAGATGGATGGTTGAGTGGGTGGATTGATGAATGGATGGATGGATAAATGAGTGGATGGAAAAATTTCCACCCTTTCAAAGACTTGAAAGCCACACATAACATGTGAGGAATATAATCAAGGAAGGGTTCATAAGATATACTGACTACATTAAAAGAAAGTGTTTCTTCACCTTGCAGAGGGCACAGTTCTGAGCCTTGGGCTGCAGTAATGTCAGGAGCCACTTGTGGTGTTTCCTTCTTTAGCAGTTGCCCATCTTTGTTGCAGCTTGAAGCCTTCCCCTCTGCTCTTTGTGGGCTGCTGATTACGGATGCAAACCCCTAGACCTTGCACTCTGCCTTTCGTCTGAGAGCCAGAAGAGCCAGCCCTCCTTGGATCTCCATGTCTTGTGGGTGGGGGCAGCCACTGACTCTTTTTCAATTTGGGTCCTCATCCCTCGTGTTCTCCTCTCCTTGGTATAGCTAGCCTTGGCATCAACATTGAAAGATTTCCTTTCATGACCATCTGACCCTAATTAATTCCATTAATTACTTGGACAGATTCCACTGCAAAAAAGCCTTAAACCCAGGGGTGGAAGGAGAAGGGAATGTTCTTCACCTGTCCTTGTCCACCACCTGCCTCTGGAGGGAGGAGGCTATGTGGCATTCAGGTTATTTAATTTTCTGGAGATTTGCTCTCAATGGAGTTCAGTCTGTCACTCAGATCAGAGTTCCCTCTAAGAGCTTTTTCTCTCACTAATCCTGCATCTTCTAAAACGCTTGATTGCTTGTTGGAGGGAAACAAGTGTGAAGGGAGGGGAGAGCTGATGCAATGTGCAATTAACTGGCTCAGTGATTCCTGGTCCCCATTCTTACCTCCATGTCCAGGGAAAGGCCAGGCTGGGACAGAAGTCCAAGTGGGGCATGAAAAGCCTGCAGCTCCCAAGCCCCTCAAGCCACCGTCTCACTCATCGTCAACCCCACTACTCTCTAGGTCTAGGGAGAGTGTAACAAGCTCCCAGGTCGCCTGGCTTTGTACTTTCCCCTCATTTGCCTCCCTTTGTTCTGCTCAAATCTTCCTCATCTTAGATGCTTCTTACTTAAGATTCACTCACTCATTCATTCATTCAACATTTGTTAAATATATCCCCTGGGCCAGGCACTGGATATATAATGACACAGGACAAACAGGTTCTCATCACCAACAGTTTTCCATCAGAGAAGACAAGTCAAACAAGTGAAGCACAATAATGTGATGACTTATGCTGGGGAATGCTGGTGCCTGGGAGCCCCAGCGTAGGGCCAGTTCAGGGTGAGCAGTCAGGAAAAGGTCCTCTCAGCTACTAATTGGCACTTGCCATGGGCTTCCCTGGTGGCTCAGCTGGTAAAGAATCTACCCACAATGTGGGAGACCTGGGTTCGATCCCTGGGTTGGGAAGATCCCCTGGAGAAGGCAATGGCCACCCACTCTAGTATTCTGACCTGGAGAATTCTATGGACTGGATCTGCAAAGAGTCAGACATGACTGAGTGACTTTCACTTTTTATCTACCTTCACAAAGATCAAATCATGTGCTGCTGCAGCTTCTGACTCTCAACCTCTCTGAAAGGAGTTCAGAGTGGAGAACAGAAATTCTGTGCTGGTTGGGTCTAACTGGGTCTTCAGATAGTTAGATATTTTCAGGAGCTGACTTTATGAGCCTAGTTCTTGTATCTCCTCGTATCTAGGAAAGCACTAAAATCCTTCATGGTGATGACTCCTTGTGACTAGCAAAAACCTTCTGCAACAAATATATATGTGCTCGAGTTAATGTATTCCCCTTCCATGAAAATCACATATATACTGACCTCCCCCCCCACTGTTTTGGAGCAGTCTATCAGAGCTCTCTGAGGTGCTGTCTCCTGGGCTGCAGTCCTCATTTTGCCCCAAATAAAACTGATCTTGCAACTTTCACATTGTACTTTTTTTTTTTTTTTAAAGTCAACAGGCCCCTAGTGAGAACTAAAGACTGTCCAAACCCCTGCAACTGAGAGAGGACCAAACCCTAGCCGGGTTTCTAGGAGCTTAAGGCCTTGTTCTTAGGAAGATCCCAATCCCCATCAAATGCCTGCCTGGACACCTCCAGGCTGCCAAGAGAATTCACTGCTGTTCTAGCCAACACCTGATATTGAGCCAAACTTCTGTTTCTTAGTGATCTATTAAAAAGTACTTACCATTGTGAATCCTTCCTCTGTACCCTTGAGATATATACATATCTCCTATATCTCAGGGGTGCCTTCTTTGGGCCTGAGGACCATCCCCTTGAGAAGTCATCATCAGGAAGACAGGGCTCCTCTCCCTTCTCTTCTCTCCCAGTCTCTGTGAGAGGATGAAACCTTGACCTCCACATGCCAGCTAGTAGGCACAGCTTCCCTAACTGCATGGGCACTGACCAGCCCACTGGCCCATTGAGACTCCTGGCTTCTCTGACTGTACTGAGCCGCTGCACCACCCAGCCCACTGCAGCTGCTCCTTCAGTCCACCCGTAACATGCCCCACCACCTCTGCACAATGGAAATGGAGCTCTGCCCTTTGCTCACTGTCGGTAGTGACTGAATAAAATCTGTTTTCACCACTTGCGCTCACTTCCACTTCCAGTGCCAATCTGTTTATCATTGACACTGTTGGAGGGACATTTTATCTGAAGCTGGAAAGTTGAGCAGTAGTTAGCCAGGCTAAGTCTGTGGGTCTGGGACCAGGAGGCAGGTAGAGGGTGGGAGAGGGATAAAGCAGAGAACAAGGGAGAAACCAAAAGAGCATTGAGAGACTGGAGGTGGAAAGCAGCATGAGGTGTTTGATTCTTGCCAGCACACAGGCACCCAAGACCTTTGTGGGCACAGCCTAGCCATCCATCCATGGTGAGAGACTCAGACACTGGCTGAAGTTTCTTCTACATCCAGCCAGCTTTCTTCCCTCTGCCCAGACAGCTCTTCCCAGCTGGCACTCAGCCTGCTCTGTCAAATCCCCGAGGGGCTGGTTCAGGGTTGTCCAGCTCTCTCTGGGGACCAAGAGGATGCTGCTGCCTCCTGGCTTCTTTTTTTTTTCCCCATTAAAAAGATCAAGAGAGACTTCTCTGGTGGTCCAGTGGCTAAGACTCCAGCTCCCAAAGCAGGGGCTCGTCTTTGATCCCTGGTCAGGGAACCTAATCCCACATGCTGCAACTAAGAGTTCACACGCCCCAACTGTGGTAAAAGATCCTGCATGGCACAGAAGGATAGATCTCAAACGCTGCAACTAAGACCCAGTGCAGCCAAATAAATAACCAAAGCAGGGGCTCGTCTTTGATCCCTGGTCAGGGAACCTAATCCCACATGCTGCAACTAAGAGTTCACACGCCCCAACTGTGGTAAAAGATCCTGCATGGCACAGAAGGATAGATCTCAAACGCTGCAACTAAGACCCAGTGCAGCCAAATAAATATTTTTTAAAAAACTGAAAAAAAATCAAGATATAATTCACATACCATGAAGTCTAGCTTTATAAAGTGCACGGTGGTTTTAGTACATTTACAAGGTGGGACAACCATAGCTGGGATTTCCCTGGTGGTTCAGCAGTAAAGAATCCACCTGCAATGCAGGAGATTCAAGAGACTCAGGTTCAGTCCCTCAGTTGGGAAGATCCCCTTGAGAAGGGCATGGCAACCTACTCCAGTATTCTTTCTTGGAGAGTCCCCATGTACTGAGGAGCCTGGCGGGCTACAGTCCACAGGGTTGCAAAGAGTCAGACACCACTGAAGCGACTGAGCATGGATGCACAACCATCACTACTGTCTAACTGCAGAACGTTTCATCATCAGGAAGAGAAACCCCATACCTGTTAGCAATCACTTCCCATTTCCCCTTCAACCTTTAATCTGCTTTCTGTGTCTGAGGAATTGCCTCGTCTGACACTTCATATACGTGGAATCATACAACTTGTGGCCTTTGGTGTCTGGCTTCTTTCACTTAGCAAAATGCTTTCAAGTTTCATCCATATTGTTGGTCTCCAACATTTTTTTTTTTTTTTT
>SJYX01008817.1:14667-40139 GCA_006410675.1 Oreotragus oreotragus
TTGTTTATCTATTCATCTGTTGAAGGACACCTGGGTTGTTTCTGCTTTTTAGCTACTGTGAGTAATGCTGCTATGAACATTCATGTACGTTTGGCTTCTTATGTGCCTGTGTGCTAAATTGCTTTAGTGTTCAACTCTTTGTGACCATATGGACTGTAGTCCACCAGGCTCCTCTGTCCTTGGTATTCTCCAGGCAGGAATACTGGAATGGGTGCCAAGCCCTCCTCCAGGGAATCTTCCCGACCCAGGGATCAAAACTGAATCTCATCTCCTGCATTGGCAGGTGGATTCTTTATCATTAATGCCACCTGGAAAACCCATGGCTTTTTGTGGACATATGTTTTCGATTCTTTGGGGTATAGATATGGAAGTGGAATTGCTAGATCACCTGGTAGCTCAGCTTAACTTTTCAAGGAATTGCCAGACTGTTTTCCAAAGCGACCACACCATTTTCCACCCTACAGTCAATTGGCAAGGGTTCTAACCACACTATATCTTCAGCAACACTTGCTATTGTCTGTCTTTTTTTTTTTTGAAATATAGTTGATTTATAGTGTTGCGCCAGTCTCTGATGTACCAGAGACTGCTGTGCCAGTCTTTGCTCTCTGAGCAAAGTGACTCAATTATACATATGTAGACATTCTTTTTATTTTCTTTTCCATTATGCTTGATCACAGGATATTAAATATAGTCCCCTGGGCTATACAGTAGGACCTTGTTAATCTAGTTTACATTTTCTAACCCCCAAATCCCAGTCTTCCCCTCCCCCACCCCCTCCCCTGGGCAACCACAAGTCTGTTCTCTATATCTGTGAGTCTATTTCTGCTTCAGAGATAGGTTCATCTGGCATTTGTCTTTCTCTGACCTACTTCACTTAGCATGATAACCTCTAGTTGCATCCATATGTCTGTCTTTTTGATTAGAGTCCTTTTTCAGGAATTTAGAAAGATGGCTCATGACTTCTTATTTGTCATTTCACTCACCCTCCTTCACTCTGGCTTTGCCTGCAGAGTGGCATCCAATACACTTCTAGTTCCTCCTGGGGATGGTGAGGAACCCTCAGGGGTAGGTAAGAATGCTAAGAACTCAAGGACTCGGATGTAAACCTGCCCTTTTCTGTGTCACCCTGGAGGAAATCCTCCACAGGGTCAAAAAGCTCAGAGTGGCCCCTGTCCCTCAAGTGAGGCTGGGAGCCTGGGTTCTTTTTCAGAAAATATGCTTGATGAGGTTCAACTAGAGAATCTCCCAGTGAAACTGTTTGGCTTTATCTCAGGAGCTCTGAAGAGCTCGGATATTATAGCTCCTTATGTCTCAGGCAAAGCAGAATTCAGGGAGAGCAAAGTGATAGATAAGAAGTGATTTATTAGAATAAGATGCTTGTGAGATTTACAAGCAGGCCAGTGAGAAATGCTATGCCATGATAACTTACTGGACTATAGATTTGCAATCAAAAGAACAGTTAAGGGGTGGGGGAAGTATTTCCTTGTCTTTCTTGAGTGGACATTATACTTCCATCTTCAACTCCTCCTCCAGGTTGAGAGGAGAGTCATCTTGTCCCTACATGATCAAGCTAGGTCCACAAATCATTCTTTTTTAAGTTTCCCGAGAGCATGTCCTAGGAATCATTAACTCACTGAGCTCACTGGGCAGGATGTGGGTCTCAAGCCACCATTGTTTCATTGTTTGGGGGCATGTCTCCTGCTTTAGCTGCATGATTTTGCTGCTGATTAAGCCTGCTTGACTTTGTGGTTAAGCAAACCTGCTTTTCCAAGTAATCATTAACTTACAAGAGTATCCCATATTTTTTTCCTACTTATAATCCCCTAGTGGATTCACTGTTTAATCACCTACTTTGCCCCTCACCTACTTTTCCCCTTTGTTCTGTACCTATCACCAGCTGGCTTCCCAGGTGTCTCAGTGGTTAAGAATCTGCCTACTAATGCAGAAGACACAGGTTCAATCCTTAGGTTGGAAAGATCTCTGGAGAAGGAAATGGCAATCCACTCCAGTATTCTTGCCTGGAAAATTCCATAGACAGAGGATCATGGTGGGTTATATTCTCTGGGATCACAAAAGAGTCAGATACAACTGATTGACTGAACTCTCTCTCTCTCTCTCTCTCTCACACACACACACACACAGTAAGATTAACTATTTAATCACCTACTTTGTTCCTTTATTCTGTCCCTATTAGCTGCAGCATTTCTGTCCTCACTGTCACACCTGACTTTGGGAGCAGAATCCATACTCTCAAAGAGAAGTCAGCACCCTGAAAGTGGAAAGAAAAGTGCTCAGAACACCTACTCTGACCCTACAGGGTGGAGTGGATTGTTTCCAGAAGAGCAGGCCTCAGGGCCAGAAGCAAGGAAACCATCCAGCACCCACAGGGCCATCCTTCCCCGCCTCTCTGCTCTCACCAGATGGCAGAGCCTCTTGCTAGAATGTGGCTCCAACTGCAGGAGTAGGAGTAAATGCTCATTTTAATTCACCATCCCTGCTAGAAAGGTGTACACTTTCCTCCCAAAAGAGCAGTTGAGTCCTTTGGCAAAAGGAGATTCTCCATTGTCAACTGGGAAAAAAAAAAAGGGCAACCTAAAAGATGAGAATTATATTTTATTTGGTAGATTTACTGAGGACTATAGCCCAGGACAGCCTCTCAGGTAGCTCTGAGGGACTGTTTCAAAGAGGTAAGGGAGGAGCCAGACATATATGATATTTTGCAGAAAACAGCAGGCTGGAACATTAAAAGATTACTGTTTATTAAAGAAAATCAGATGTCTCAAGTTAATACATTTAGCACATTTCTGTGAAAGATGCAAGAGTCTGGGCTTACTGAGATTATTCCTTTGACATGCACCTTCCCTAACTAGAGCCAATATCGTGTTTTTCTCCATCCTGAATCCTTTCAGGGTGAACTGTTGGGGCGGCCTCAGAGGCTAGGGGCTTGATGGCCTCAACATATTTTGATTACTGAAATGGCAGGTGCCCTTCTTCGTCCACACCAACATTGCTGTGGCCTCCCTAGATGCAGTTTGGAGTTAGACACGTTCATCCTTACATTCTTTCTGGGGCTTTGCCTAACAGCTGTATCCTTCTCTGGTGCTTACAGTTGTACTGTTGAAGGCACCACCCTGGAGTCACACAGCCCTCCCCTCAAGGGTATGCTGGAACAAGGGCTAATGGGAAAAAGTCCTGATGTGTGTAGCATTTGCCAGTTCTCCAGTGTAAATATTCACCCCTTGACAATTCCAAGCTCCCAATGTGATGCCACTGAACTTGGGAGTTAGAAAGAGGTGTGCAGTTGATCTCACCAGCTGGCAGGATTCGGCACTAGTACATCACTGTTCTATTTCCTAGGGTCCCACATGTTAAGGGCCAGTGGCTGATGGGGAGGAGGTAGTCAAGGGTTAAAAAGTACCCCCTCCTTTGACTCATGTGGGAAGGGTTCTGGGAAGGAGGATAGGTTGTGGATGTGTCCCAGCTAAACTCCTGAAACCAGTCTTGGGTTCCTTCCCCTTCTTCTTCAGCTTCCCTCTGTCCCTTACTGGTTTCTTTCCATCAACTTAAAAATAATCATGACCTAAAAGTTGAGAGTTTTGTTTTATCTGGTGGGAGTTTTTAGGACTTCAAGCCCGGTCATCTCAAGTGACCCTGAGAGAACTGTTCCCAGAAGGAAAGGGGAGGAGCCAGGTAATACAGAGTTTTTGCAACAAAGGGCAAGTAGTCTGAATGTCAAAAGTTTTTTTTTTTTTTTTTGNTGTCACACCTGACTTTGGGAGCAGAATCCATACTCTCAAAGAGAAGTCAGCACCCTGAAAGTGGAAAGAAAAGTGCTCAGAACACCTACTCTGACCCTACAGGGTGGAGTGGATTGTTTCCAGAAGAGCAGGCCTCAGGGCCAGAAGCAAGGAAACCATCCAGCACCCACAGGGCCATCCTTCCCCGCCTCTCTGCTCTCACCAGATGGCAGAGCCTCTTGCTAGAATGTGGCTCCAACTGCAGGAGTAGGAGTAAATGCTCATTTTAATTCACCATCCCTGCTAGAAAGGTGTACACTTTCCTCCCAAAAGAGCAGTTGAGTCCTTTGGCAAAAGGAGATTCTCCATTGTCAACTGGGAAAAAAAAAAAGGGCAACCTAAAAGATGAGAATTATATTTTATTTGGTAGATTTACTGAGGACTATAGCCCAGGACAGCCTCTCAGGTAGCTCTGAGGGACTGTTTCAAAGAGGTAAGGGAGGAGCCAGACATATATGATATTTTGCAGAAAACAGCAGGCTGGAACATTAAAAGATTACTGTTTATTAAAGAAAATCAGATGTCTCAAGTTAATACATTTAGCACATTTCTGTGAAAGATGCAAGAGTCTGGGCTTACTGAGATTATTCCTTTGACATGCACCTTCCCTAACTAGAGCCAATATCATGTTTTTCTCCATCCTGAATCCTTTCAGGGTGAACTGTTGGGGCGGCCTCAGAGGCTAGTGGCTTGATGGCCTCAACATATTTTGATTACTGAAATGGCAGGTGCCCTTCTTCGTCCACACCAACATTGCTGTGGCCTCCCTAGATGCAGTTTGGAGTTAGACACGTTCATCCTTACATTCTTTCTGGGGCTTTGCCTAACAGCTGTATCCTTCTCTGGTGCTTACAGTTGTACTGTTGAAGGCACCACCCTGGAGTCACACAGCCCTCCCCTCAAGGGTATGCTGGAACAAGGGCTAATGGGAAAAAGTCCTGATGTGTGTAGCATTTGCCAGTTCTCCAGTGTAAATATTCACCCCTTGACAATTCCAAGCTCCCAATGTGATGCCACTGAACTTGGGAGTTAGAAAGAGGTGTGCAGTTGATCTCACCAGCTGGCAGGATTCGGCACTAGTACATCACTGTTCTATTTCCTAGGGTCCCACATGTTAAGGGCCAGTGGCTGATGGGGAGGAGGTAGTCAAGGGTTAAAAAGTACCCCCTCCTTTGACTCATGTGGGAAGGGTTCTGGGAAGGAGGATAGGTTGTGGATGTGTCCCAGCTAAACTCCTGAAACCAGTCTTGGGTTCCTTCCCCTTCTTCTTCAGCTTCCCTCTGTCCCTTACTGGTTTCTTTCCATCAACTTAAAAATAATCATGACCTAAAAGCTGAGAGTTTTGTTTTATCTGGTGGGAGTTTTTAGGACTTCAAGCCCGGTCATCTCAAGTGACCCTGAGAGAACTGTTCCCAGAAGGAAAGGGGAGGAGCCAGGTAATACAGAGTTTTTGCAACAAAGGGCAAGTAGTCTGAATGTCAAAAGTTTTTTTTTTTTTTTTTGTCTATTAAAAGAGACCAGATAAGCCAAATTAAGGAATTTAGCACTTTTCCATGTATGGAAAATTAAGGTTAAGGAAATCACTTCTTTCACCTGCACCTCAGCTACCTGGGGCCAGCATCCTGTGTTTTCACATCCCGTGTCTCCTCAGGGCTCAGTGTGGGGAGTGGCTGCAGTCTGGTGGCTGCTAGATGCCAGGTGTTACTCCTCATCCTCGGTTCCCTCGGGGCTCAACAGCTCACAGGGGAGGCCTGCAACTGCTGATGACTGTGATATCCTTGCTTACAGATACGGCAGGAAATATTTCATTTCTCACTTCCAAGGGCTCTCACTCTATCAATCACAGGCCCACAGACCCTGGTCTCAGGCTCAGTTTCTAGGGGCCCCAACCCATGACTAGTTGCTTTGTCAAGCAGTGGCCCTCCCCTGACCAGACTTTCTCCTAAAGTTGGGCGGAATGTCTCTCCCGCAGTCACCCTCCGCATGCTTGTTTCTGAGAGTGGAGGGATGGAGGGCATGACCATTCCTGACGTTTGTGAGTTGGTCACCATAGCCCTGTGCTAGGAAGCAGGAAATCTGGATCCTACCTCCACTGCTGACCTTTTTGCAATGAAAAGGAAAAAAGAGGAATGAGGTTTTGTTTTTTTCTTTCCTTTTCCTAGAAAACCGAGAAAATAGAGAACAGTCACTAGGCTGGAGAAGAAACATAAATGGGCCTGGAAGAGCTAATTACTCGTTGTTTGTTGTTGTTTATTTGCTGAGCACATCTGACTCTTTTGCAACCCCATGGTCTGTAGCCCACTAGGCTCTTCAGTTGCCTGGGATTTCCCAGGCAACCCACTTCCTTCTCCAGGGGATCATCTTGACCCAGCAATCAAACTCGAGTCTCTTGTATTGGCAGATGGATTCTTTACCACTGAGCCACCATAAAGGGGCCTGAGAGAGTTAATTGCTCCTAGCTTTAACTGACTCTCATCTGTAGTTTGTAACTAGGTTTGCTTTTCCCAAAGTTAACCTGACACTCTGTAAACTACATCCTACACCTATTGCCCCCTAACTCTGTATGAGTTATATCCTGCATCTATTATCCTTTAACTCTATGCTAATTACACCGTGTACTTGATATTTACTTTTCCTGCACACTCTTGTAGCAAATCACCCCTTATAGCTGTTTGCATTTCAGAGAAAAGGCCACAGGCCAATAACCCAGAGACAAAGGGACCCAATTATCAAACTGCCTGACACTAAGTATGACTGTTTTGAAATAATGTGGGAAAAAGAAAAACTCAATACCTTCACTACTTTGAACTTTATCATTTATCCTAAGACCACAAGACCCAGCTTATATAAAGTCTCTAATTTCCCTTAGAGGCAGGGAGCAAGGTTGTTGAGACATATGTCTACCGTTCTCTCCTCGGCCATCTGAGGATTAAATCCATCTTTCTATTTCCTCCAAACTCAGTCTCTGTACTTTTTATTCAGCATCTGTGAGCAGAGAAAGCCAAGATTTTCTGTGGCAACAACCCTGGACAAGACCCTTCCCTTCCACTGCTAAGCTGCTGCTAGGTCGTTTCAGTCATGTCCAACTCTGTGCAACCCCATAGACAGCAGCCCACCAGGCTCCCCCGTCCCTGGGATTCTCCAGGCAAGAACACTGGAGTGGGTTGCCATTTCCTTCTCCAGTGCATGAAAGTGAAAAGTGAAAGTGAAGTCTCTCAGTTGTGTCTGACCCTCAGCGACTTCATGGACTGCAGCCTTCCCGGCTCCTCCATCCATGGGATTTTCCAGGCAAGAGTACTGGAGTGGGGTGCCATTGCCTTCTCCGCTTCCCTTCCACTAGATCTTCACAACTTTCACCAGGAAAAAGATAGATATTGACTCTATCATGTGAAGAAGCTTTGAAATTCTGGATCAGGTCCCATTCCTGGAAACTTGGGTTCATTAAGCCCAGGTTGGGTGTTTTTTAGTTAACAAACACCTCTGGACATCCTATTATCAGGTGAGAGGAAAGCTGTGTTCTTGGGTAGAATTTCTCAGCCTCAATTCAGTTCAATTCAGTTCAGTCACTCAGTCGTGTCTGACTCTTTGCGACCCCATGAATCGCAGCATGCCAGGTCTCCCTGTCCATCACCAACTCCCGGAGTTCACTCAGACTCACATCCATTGAGTCAGTGATGCCATCCAGCCGTCTCATCCTCTGTCATCCCCTTCTCCTTCTGCCCCCAATCCCTCCCAGCATCAAAGTCTTTTCCAATGAGTCAACTCTTCACATGAGGTGGCCAAAGTACTGGAGTTTCAGCTTTAGCATCATTCCTTCCAAAGAAATCCCAGGGCTGATCTCCTTCAGAATGGGCTGGTTGGATCTCCTTGCAGTCCAAGGGACTCTCAAGAGTCTTCTCCAACACAACAGTTCAAAAGCATCAATTCTTTGGCACTCAGCCTTCTTCACAGTCCAACTCTCACATCCATACATGACCACAGGAAAAACCATAGCCTTGACTAGACAGACCTTAGTCAGCAAAGTAATGTCTCTGCTTTTGAATATGCTATCTAGGTTGGTCACAACTTTTCTTCCAAGGAGTAAGTGTCTTTTAATTTCATGGTTGCAATTACCATCTACCACTGAAATTTGGGCTCTGTCATTCTTTGTTATGGAGGCTTTCTTGTACTTTACAGGCTGTTCAGCACAGGATGCCAGTGTTGCCTGCTGTAATCTTGGACTTCTCTACCCAGCAAAATCGAATGAAAAATACGGAGACAGAGTTTGGAGGAAACAGAAAGGTGGTTTTTATTCTCAGCTGGGGAAGAGGAGAACACACTAGGCTCATGCCTCAAGAACTGAGCCCAGCCATGAGGAGTCTAGGCACTTATGTAAGGCAAGAGCTTGAAGTCAAGAGTTGGTGAAGAAGAATAAATTTGATAGGATCTTGATTTCTTCCTCTTACATTGTCTCAAAGACAGCATCAGTAACCCAGCCATTGGGTCTGGCTGTTAGGTGGCTCTGCGGCCTTCTTTCTGACATGTAACTACAAGGGGAAGGGTGTTGTAGGGGTAAACACCAGATAGGGGATGTCTTTAGCATCGAGTCAAAGGAAAAACATGTGAATTGTAACTCCTGCAGAGTTAGGAGGTAGAAAAGCAAACTTAGTTACAGACATGCAGAATTAGGAGCAGTTAAAGTAAAAACAAAAAAACCAAAAAACAAAAAAAAAAACTAGGAATGTTCAGGCCTGCTTACTCTTCTCTTTATCTTTCTTCTCAGGAAAGGGAAAAAAAAATTCCCCTTTTTTCCTTTTCGCTGCAACGACAGGAGCACCCTCCCCAGCTGTGATGACAAAAATATACCTCCAGACTCTGCCAAACATGTCCTGGGGATCAAAATCATACCCCCAACTCTATGAACCTTGAAATGTCATGGCTAAATGTCAAACTATGCTAAGGAGACCATACGTATTGAATTCCCACAAAACTCTTTGCCCTTAAAAAATCTATTTACATTGTATTTTCCAATTATATTTTCATAGAAGTATACTGATATACTGCCTCTTATTTTTCTTAAATTTGTCATCACTGTCCTTATTTTAAAGGAAGGCATCAACTTAAAAAAAAAGCAAAATGTGAGAGTTGCGAGTTAAGTTTTATTGGGGGCAATATGAGGACTGTGGCCCGGGACATAGCATCTCAGATAGCTCTGAGAAACTGCTTCAAAGATTTAGGGGGGAAAGACAGTATATATGTGACTTTGGCAAAAGGGGAGTTAGGCAATCAAGTACATATTTTTTGTAGAAAATTTCTATTGGTCTCGTGAAGCTTCTGCTAGTCATGAGAAACAATCATCACCATGAAGGATATTAGTGCTTTTCTAGATATGGGGAGATATAAGAATTGGGCTCATAAAATCAGCTCCTGAGAGTATCTACCTAAAGACCTGTCCTGCCAATTTCTTGGAGCACAGAGTGCCTCATTTCTATTCTCCACCCTGAACTCTTTCAGGGGATGTTGGAGGTCAGCAGCTACCAGCAGCACAGGATTTAATCCTTATAGAGGTGGATGACAAGCATCCATGGCAAGTGCCAATTTGTGGTTGACAAAGGAAAGGAAAATTGCATCCAATTCTTTTTCTGGGGATGCATCAGTGTTGCTTTATCTCCCTCCCCTTCATACTTGTGTTTCCTCTCAATCACTTTCTCTAGATGTAGGCAGTCTTCACTGAGTCTCTCTGTTCTCATTGCTGTAAGCAGAAGCTCCTTCAAGACCTAGGGTGGGAGGGGCAAGTGGAAGGAGCAAGAATATATGAGGAGGAAGCAAGTCACTGTCCCTGAGGGAAGAGACTCAGAGCCAAACCTATTAGAGGCCACAGAACTGCCTTCAAGTCCTAATTCAGTGGCAGGTTCCAAGAGCCTTTTAATTGGAGAAGCACGTGGAACCTCAGAACACTTAGGGAGTGACTAGCAACCCTCTTTCATCCCAATAGAGTCCTTGTAAGCCAGACAGAGGAGGTGGGGCTCTTTATGTAATGCAGTAGGGAGTCATTGAAAGCTCTTGAGCAAGTGCATGGTGACACTAGCTAACATGCTGCAAAGCAGAAGGATCCTGACATTTGCTGAATATCTAGGCTTTCTGATGCCTCTCCAGCATACAGCAAGCTGCCTGAAAATAATGAAAGGGTAACTGAAGGAGGAAGAGCTCCCTAGCCACCCATCAACTAGACAGAAATGAGACCATGTAGCCAGTTACTGGGAATTCCTTGAATGTCATATCTGTGTAACCAGGCAGGACCCCATGGGGCTTTCCCAGGGACAGGCCCTTCCCCCATATCCTCTGCTATAGTTCCTCTATGAAGTACCTAGATAATATTATTTGATGTTCATTTCCCGAGTTGTTTTGCCAATGCAAAAACCCTTCAGCAAATGGAAGATGTTAACTAATTCATGACCAGAAACACCCAGCCCCATGTCCCCTGGAGCCTAAGGACTGACAACGTTAACCCCTGTGACATCACTCTGTTACCTCACCATTAGACAATCAAGGAATTGTGCACAATATGATCAAGTACCCTACAACCCTCCCCTCTCCAATCTGGCTTTTAAAACTGCTTTGCTAAAACCCTTCAGGGAGCTCCCGGTTTTAGGGCATGAGCCACCTGTCTGCATGCGTGGCTGCCTCTGCAATAAACCTTTTCCTGCTCCACACTCTGATGTTGCAGTGTGTCTGGCCTCACTGTGCATCTGGCACAGGAACTTGCACTAATGTTTGTACTGTAAAGTCCTTCCCCATCCAGGGCAGAGTCTAGGGGAGCAGGTGCTCTTAGCAATGGGGGTGCTAAGGGAACAGGCAGCTTGCTACAGGTGGCAGTGCTGATAGGTGCTCTTGGTCAATGTCTGTCTGGACCGTGGCAGGCTAGACGATCCCCACTGTGAGCAGCACTGGCTTTGTATCCCCGGCCCTGCTGTTCCAACCAATGTCTTCCAAGCACTCTGATACGTCGGGCCCAGGGACTTCTCTGTAAGGGGAGAATTTTCTCAGACTAACCAAAAGAGAAGCATAAATGGCACCCTGACTGAGACTTTCATGAGGACATCTCTGTTTTCTTGAGGCATAGTCTTGATTCTCCTGGATCCTCATGAGTGACAAGGATGCTGCTTCAAACCATCTTGGGGTGGGAAAGCTGATCAAAGAATGTAACTCTGTGCAACTGTAAGTCCTGTCCCTTCCCTTTCACTTTTCTTTCCTCATAACCTACCTTTCTAAGTTTGAATAAATATGGTCAAGTACAATCTAGATTCTCCCACGAGGGGTTTACACAAGTCCACAGGCCTTGGCAGGTAGATGTCTTTATTTATATCAGTAACTCAAAAGGTCATTGAAGCTGCCATTTCCAGCCCCAGATACAGCATCCAGTTTAAAGGTATGATATGGACTGTTCCTTCTCCATCACCAAAGGGTGGACTCTCATTCCTGAGCCTCTGTCCTGGCTCTTAAAATGGGCTGATTTCAATTTAGGACAGTACCCTGGTGGCTCAGACCAGAAAGAATCTGCCTGCAATGTGAGAGATCCAAGTTTGATCCCTGGGTTGGAAAGATTGCCTGGAGAAGGGAATGGCAACCCACTCCAGTATTCTCGCCTGGAGAAGTCCATGGACAGAGGAGCCTGGCTGGCTACAGTCCTTGGGATCACAAAGAGTTGGACATGACTGAGTGATTAACATACTTTCACTTTCAAGCGACACCAACCTCCACCCAGGATATAAAAGCAGCTCAAGAATTGGTATGGGGTTTCCTTTAGGGGTGATGGAATTTTGGGGGGATTAGATGATTGCCCACACTGTGAAGGTACTGAATGCCACTGAATTCACTTAAAAAAATTCTTTATTTAATTCATTACAGTGTTGTTTCTGTTCTGTTCTATTCTGTTCTGTTTGGCCGAGAGGAATGTGGGATCTTAACTCCCTGACCAGGAATTGAACCTGTACCCTCTGCATTGGAAGGTGAGGTCCAAACCACTGGACCATCAGGGATGTCCCAGTGCCACTGAATTAACTTTTAGTGATTAATTTTATGTTAAGTGAATTTTGCCTAAACAACAAAAAAAGGCAGATCGAGTTAACAAGTTGTAAGGGTCATTATGCAGCCTCCTACCCAACCCTTTTGTACCCATAATCACCTTTTTTGAACCCAAACTGAGCTTCTTGGTCTTATTTCCCTGGCTCCAAACTCAAGACTTCTTATTTGTGAACTTAAGTCACACTCTGGCTGCTCAAAATCTGACATTTATATTCATTGGTCCCCAGAAATGAGATCTCAGTCTCCAGTGTTATTTCAGCTTCAATCTGCTTGCCACATCCTCCCATTTCTTGTCTGAGTGGGGATCCCCAGGGTCCACTACAAGCCAGATGGGTGGCCTGGGGTCCACAAGTGATGGGAGGTCCTTTAATACAATAACCTCTTCAGAACTCTTAGCCAATAAGGGAGTAAAAACAAGCAAGAGGTTGAAGGTGCCACCCCATTATGACTCCAGGTTGCTTTGTCCTTGTCTCTGAAGTGCATCTTATTTACTTGTTTACTTGTGTACATAGGATAGCAGTAGGCAGAATCCTGATAGTCTAGATTCCCACCTAGATTCTAGTCTTCAGGACTCCCACCTCTTGGTGTGTACAAACCCTATATCACCCCTACCTCTTGAGTGTGTGGGTGGGACTGAGAAAATGATGGGATTGCATTTATGAGATTAGGTTACATTATAAGGCCAAAGGATAAAGGGATTTTGCAGCTGTTGACTATGTGTTCATCAAAAGGGAGATTATCCTGGGTAGGCCAGGAGGATGTTGATGAGAGAGGCTCTTTCCTGCTGGGGTGGAAGGAGCAAGTTGTCATGAGCACTACGGCTGCAGAGAAATGAATCTTGCCACATGAGCTTGGAATAGGACTTCGAACCTCAGATAAGATCCCAATTCCAGTGGACACCTCGACTATGGCCTCATGGGACCCTGAGCGGGGAACCCAGCTAACCCATGCCCAGACTCCCCACCCACAGAGACTGGGAGATAGTAACTAGATACTGTTTTAAGCTGCTACATTTTTGAAAATTTGCTATTCTTCAGAGCACCTTAAAATATAGTGACTTGGGAAGAGAAAGTCATCCTGGTCAGAAACCAACAGGAGATTGTATCTTGGGCTTCCCTTAGTGGGGTTAAGAACCTGCTTAGCAGTGCAGGAGACATGTGTTTGATCCCTGGTCCTGGAATGTCCCACATGCTTTGGGGCAACTAAGCCAACAAACCACAACTACTGAGCTTGCGTGCCCTAAAGCCCATGCTCCAGCAAGAGAAATCATTGCAGAGAGAAGCCCATGCACCTCAACTCGAGAGTAACCTCCACTTTCCACGACTAGAGAAGCCTGCACACAGCAATGAAGACCCAGTGCAGCCAAAAATAAATAAATAAAAAGAGAGACTGTATCTTATTTGAATGTGCCTTGGTGTTGCAGGGGCAGAGGGAGTAGATGATGGAATTTTTTTTTTTTTTTTTTTTAACAACTCTATAACCCGTCCATCCTTAAGGAGACCAGTCCTAGGTATTCATTGGAAGGACTGATGCTGAGGTTGAAACTCCAATACTTTGGCCACCTCATGTGAAGAGTTGACTCATTGGAAAAGACCCTGATGCTGGGAGGGATTGGGGGCAGGAGGAGAAGGGGACAACAGAGGATGAGATGGCTGGATGGCATCACCGACTCGATGCACGTGAGTTTGGGTGAACTCCGGGAGTTGGTGATGGATAGGGAGGACTGGCATGCTGCGATTCATGGGGTCGCAAAGAGTCGGACACAACTGAGCGACTGAACTGAACTGAATAGAGATATAGCTTTCCTTTCCTCTTTCGCCTTTTGCTTCTCTTCTTTTCTCAGTTATTTGTAAGGTATCCTCAGACAACCATTTTGCCTTTTTGCATTTCTTTCTCTTGGGGATGGTCTTGTTTACTGCCTCCTGTACAATGTCATGAAGCCCCGTCCATAGTTCTTCAGGCTATCTATCTATCAGGTCTAATCCCTTGAATCTTTTTGTCACTTCCACTGGATTTGATTTAGGTCATACCTGAATGGTCTAGTGATTTTCCCTACTTTCTTAAATTTAAGTCTGAATTTGGCAAGAAGGAGTTCATGATCTGAGTCATAGTCAGCTCCTGGTCTTGTTTTTGCTGGCTCTATGGAGCTTCTCCATCTTCAGCTGCAAAGGATGTAATCAATCTGGTTTCAGTTTTGACCATCTGGTGATGTTCATATGTAGAGTTTTCTCTTGTGTTGCGGGAGGAGGGTGTTTGCTATGACCAGTGCATCCTCTTGGCAAAACTCTGTTAGCCTTTGCCCTGCTTCATTTTGTACTCCAAGGCTAAATTTGCCTGTTACTCCAGGTATCTCTTGACTTCCTACTTTTGCATTCCAGTTCCTTATAATGAAAAGGACATCTTTTTTGGGTATTAGTTCTAGAAGGTCTTGTAGATCTTCATAGAACTGTTAAACTTCAGCTTCTTCAGCATTACTGGTTGGGGCATAGACTTGGATTACTGTTATATTGAATGATTTGCCTTGAAAGCCAACAGAGATCATTCTGTCATTTTTGAGACTGCACCCAAGTACTGCATTTTTGATGCTTTTGTTGACTATGCCACCTTTATGGCAGAAAGCGAAGAGAACTAAAGAGCCTCTTGATAAAAGTGAAAGAGGAGAGTGAAAAAGCTGGCTTAAAACTCAGCATTCAAAAAACTAAGATCTTGGCATCTAGTTCCATCACTTCATGGCAAATAGATGGGGAAACAATGGCAACAGTGAGAGACTTTATTTTCTTGGGCTCCAAAATCAATGCAGATGGTGACTACAACCATGAAATTAAAAGGCACTTGCTCCTTAGAGAACTTCCCTGGTGGCTCAGATGGTAAAGCATCTGCCTCCAACGCAGGAGACTTGGGTTTGATCCCTGGATCGGGAAGATCCCCTGGAGAAGGAAATGGCAACCCACTCCAGTGTTCTTGCCCGGAGAATCCCATGGATGAAGGACCCTGGTGGGCTACAGTCCATGGGGTCACAAAGAGTTGGACACGACTGAGCAACTTCACTTTCACTTTCACTTTACTCCTTGGAAGAAAAGCTATGACCAAACTAGCCAGCATATTAAAAAGCAGAGACATTACTTTGCCAACAAATGCCCATCTAGTCAAGGCTATGGTTTTTCCAGTAGTCATGTATGGATGTGAGAGCTGGACTAAAAAGAAAGCTGAGCACTGAAGAATTGATGCTTTTGAACTGTGGTGTTCGAGAAGGCTCTTGACAGTCCCTTGGACTGCAAGGAGATTCAACCAGTCAATCCTAAAGGAAATCAATCCTGAATATTCATTGGAAGGACTGATGCTGAAGCTGAAAACTCCAATAGTTTGGCCACTTGATGCGAAGAACTGACTTCTTCAAAAAGACCTGCTGCTGGGAAGGATTGAAGGCAAGAGGAGAAGGGGATGACAGAGGATGAAATGGTTGGAAGGCATCACCAACTTGATGGACATGAGTTTGAGCAAGCTCCAGAAGTTGGTGGTGGACAGGGAAGCTTGGTGTGTTGCAGTCCATGAGGTTGCAAACAGTCGGACACGACTGAGCAACTGAAATGAAGTGAGATATAATTGACACACAATAAATTGTATATATTTAAAGGACGTTATTTCATAAGCTTTTATCTATTTATCTTTCTACCTTTCTATCCCCCAGTCATCTATGTGTCTATCATTATCTATGTATTTATGTATCTGTATATCATCTATCTATCAATGTATCCCCATGAAATCATGATGATGAACATGACCTTCGACCTAAAGGTTTCATCATCCCCTTTGCCATTCCTTTCTCCTCCCTTCCCTCTCCCTAGGCAATCATTGATTTGCTTGTCACTAGAGATTAATTTTCATTTTCTAAAGGTTTTATCAACGAAACTATAGAGTAGGAGTTCTCTTTGGTCTGGCTTCTTTCACTCTGCACAGCTATTTTGAGATTCCTCCATGTTGTTGCCGGTATCAGCAGATCATTCTTTTCATTTATTGCTGAGTTGTCCTGAATGTCCTTTGATCTTAAGCAGGTCGCTCAGTGCCTCAGGACCTCAGCGTCTTCAGCATGCAAACAAACACCAGGTCCCCTGGGAGCTGCTATATGGTTAACTCCATTCTTTCCTTCTGGGTTTCAGGACACAGCACGTCTTTTTCCAGTAATTTCTCCCCTGTGTTCTAGCTGCCTGGGGTTTCCTCCTGTGTGGCTAGTGCCTCTGAGTCTGAGAAATATGTCTCTCTTAGTTCTTAAATTTTTGGGTGAAAGAACTTTTGAGACCCCGAGATTCTGGGTTGCCTCTGTGATGTTGAGTGATCTCCGAGAAGGCAGGCCCTGCTGGAGGACTGGCTGGCATTCTGATCACCCTGAGAACATTGGCTCTGAAAAGAGAATTCAGCATCAGGGCTGCAGAATACAGAGGATCAATAGAAATCCAAGGGTCAATTTGTCACCAGTCCCTCCCCCACCCCAGGTGATGCTAGTGGTAAAGATATGGCTGCCAATGCAGGAGATGCAAGAGATAGCTTTGATCCTGGGTCAGAAAGATCTCTTGGAGCAGGAAAATGGCAATCCACTATAGTATTCTTGCCTGGAAGATTTCACAGACAGAGGAGCCTGGTGGGCTATAGTCCATGGGACCGCAAAGAGTCAGGTATGACTGAGCAACTGAGCACACACACAGACACAGGCAAACACACAGACAACACACACACACACACACACACACACACACACTGTTCTCCTTTCTGCTGGAATCCTGGATGAAGAATATAGAGAGTGCAGCGGGTGGTTAGGACTGGGGGCAGAGAAGCAGCAGGATATAGCCCTTGCCCTAGAAAAGAAATGAAATATGGCTGGAAAAAAAAAAAAAAAAAGAAAGAAAGAAAAGAACAAGAGGGAAACAAACCAAAACAAGGAACACTTTTGTATCTCCTTGGCAGATCTCAAATCTTGTTTTCAGTTTTCACAGATCTATATGGAAATAGTAGCAGTAGACAGCTTACCTCTCTGAAAAGAGTTCACCAAGTGTTGGATGAAAATTGTTTATAAAAAGATGTAGCTGGAATTTCCAAAGCAGAGAGGGCATCCATTGGTGATGGCAGCTCCCAGACCTAGGTCTGGGCAAAGAAGCCCTTATCTTGATCTGAAATTCTATTTTTTGAGGACCTCCACTGACTGGAAATCTTATATGTTGTGGAAGTAGGGGAATTGGCTGGGTTACGCTTATAAGGTCAATGTTTCCAGGTACCCCAGACTACCTGGACATCTCTATCTGTGGTCCAGTTGGAGCCATCTCTGGTTTTCTTGCTTAAGAAACCTTTGCTTCAACACTTGCCCTTTTCTATCTCTGGTTTCTGAGTCTGACTTCCTTTTGCCAGGACAAGCCTGCCATCATTCTGATGGATTGGACTTTCTGACTGCAAGCTGGCACTCCCTCTTGGCATGGGTTCCTTTGGTCATTTTTTTCAGGACAAATGCATTGAGTACCTTCTCTGTGGCACATTGACAGGGTAGCATTGAAGAGGCATCTCCAAGACAACCACATCTCGCCTTCTGCCTACTTTAGGAAAATGACCCTATGAATGCATTCTATGGAAGGCTTATATTTCAGACTAATTAGAATAAGAGAATTTTAGAATGTGAATATAGTTTAATTTCTACACATATATTCCCCTGCCAATTTGCTGATGTGAATATTGAGGAACAAAGCGGAGGTGAAATGACCACAGTAAAGATATAGAACTGGTTAATGGCAAAGCAAAATTAGAACCCTGTTGTATCACTTAGGATTGGGTTTGGCTGTATATCATAGACAAACAAACAACAGCCAGATAACAATGGCTTGAACAAAAGATCAGCTTATTTCTCTCTCAGATCAGGTGGTCTGTTGAGAACTTTCTGGCTACTCCACAATTCCAGGAACCCAGGCTCCTTCTTATTATGGTTCTGTGATCCACAGCAGTTGGCTTCCACCTCATGGTTCAAGATGTCTGCTTGAGGTCCAGCCATCACTTCAGCATCCTAGCCAACAAGAAGGGAAGAACAGAGGGGATGGTCACTCCACTTCCTCTTAAGGAGGTTTTCCAGAAGTTCCACACAACACTTCTGCTTATTTCTTAGTGGTTTGAAGATGGTCACCAGGCCATACTACTTTAAAGGAAAACAAAATCATTTGGTCATTCCAGGTAAAATGCTTTATTTTTAGTAAAGGAAAAGGGAGAATTGAAATTGAGAGGTACCTGGAAGTCTATATAAGTTATATATATATATAGTAACTATATATATAACTATATAGTTATATATACACAACTATATAGATACATAAACCTAGTTAAATGTCATGACATCTAACTAGGTTTATGTATCTATATACCTGGAAAATCCCCCCACCTCTCCCACCAGCCTCAGTCTCAGATGTGACTTGGGACTGGGACTGACCAGGGAAAGCAAGTGTTCAGAAAGCTTCTGCATTTTCTAATTAATTCACCTACATGCTAAAATGTATTTGTAACCCAAACACCCATGTTTTTGCTGTCATTCACAGACATGCCTTGCACAGAGTAGAGCAAACTTCGAGTTGTCAGATGTTTGTGCTCCCAGCTGTGGTCAAACAAGGTGAAACCCTGTGCTTCCATGATGCACACAAAGTTTGCATGGCCTCTTAGTGCCACTTTTTTTTGCATTTTTGTACATTGTGTTTGTGATTTTGTTGTTTAAAGTGGCCATTTAAAAGTGGTAATTTTGTTGTTCAAATAGTGTGGTTCTGAAAGTCTGTCTGGTGCTCATAAGCATGAAAAGAATGTGAAGTGCCTGACAGGGAAATTACAAGTGCTTGACTAGCTTTGCTCAAGCAGGCGAAATAGTTCTGGAGGCCATGAGTCCAATGTTAACAAATCAACAATACACAACCAATAAAGTGTCTTTAGGCAGAAGTATACATAAAACAAAGTTATATAGGGATTGATGAACAAAAATGTGACCCAAGGCTCAAGAATCCTAACCCTGCCTTTTCCCTGGAATGACCAGTGGTTCAGTATTGGACAGTTAATGGTTTGGGTGACTGTATGGAACATTAATTTCAAAAAAATACCTCATTTAATCCTTACAACATTCCAATGAAGGAGGGATCATTAAGCTCATCTGACATGTGAAGATCAGCTCAAGGAGGTTAAAGGGCCCCTCCAAAGCTGTACAGCAAGCAGTGGGCTTGAATTCACCTCTGTTCAACCCTATGTCTCCTACTTGCCCTGTCTAGGCAAATTCAGAGGATTGGAGTAAAGGCTGGGACGGAGGTGGCAGGATAGGCAATTATGCTCAGAGAGGTCACACACCCAGCTCCATTGAGCAGAGGAGCCCAGAGATCCCCTCCTACCCTCCCTGAGGCAGTTTCAGAGTCTGCTGAAACTGCCTCAGAAAAAGTGAGCAGATCTGCTACCTGGGGCCTCCAGGGCTGATCTGTGGGGTCGGCAGTCAGCGTGGGGCTGGCTCTGCCATTGGGCAGTTCTATATAACTGATATATAACTAGAATGGGTGAATTTAACTCAGATGACCATTATATCTACTGCTGTGGGCAAGAATGCCTTAGAAGAAATGGAGTAGCCATCAGTCAACAAAGGGTCCAAAATGCAGTACTTGGATTCAATCTCAAAAATGACAGAATAATCTCTATTCATTTCCAAGGCAAACCATTCAATATCATGGTAATCCAAGTCTATGCCCTGACCAGAAATGCCAAAGAAGATGAAGTTGAATGGTTCTATGAAGACCTACAAGACTTTCTAAAACTAATACCCCAAAAGATGTCCTTTTCATTATAGGGGACTGGAATGCAAAAGTAGGAAGTCAAGAGATACTTGAAGTAACAGGCAAATTTGGTCTTGGAGTACAAAATGAAGCAGGTCAAAGGCTAACAGTTTTACCAAGAGGATGCATTGGTCATAGCAAACACCCTTTTCCAACAACACAAGATAAAACTCTACATATGAACATCACCAGATGGTCAAAACTGAAATCAGATTGATTGCATTCTTTGTGGCTGAAGATGGAGAAGCTCTATAGAGCCAGCAAAAACAAGACTGGGAGCTGACTATGGCTCAGATCATGAACTCCTTATTGCAAAATTCAAACTTAAATTGAAGAAAGTAGGGAAAACCACTAAACTATTCAGGTATGATCTAAATCAAATCCTTTATGATTATATAGTGGAAGTGACAAATAAATTCAAGGTATTAGATCTGATAGAGAGAATCCCTGAAGAACTATGGACAGAGGTGCCTGATATTGCACAGGAGGCAATGATCAAGACCATCCCCAAGGAAAAGAAATGTAAAAAGGCAAAATGGTTGTCTGATGAAGCCTTACAAATAGCTGAGAAAAAAAAAGAAAAAGGCAATGGAAAAAAGGAAAAATATTATCCATCTGAATGCAGAGTTCCAAAGAATAGCAAGGAGAGATAAGAAAGGCTTCCTCAGTGATCAGTGCAAATAAATAGAGAAAAACAATAGAATAGGAAAGACTAGAGATCTCTTCAAGAAAATGAGAGATACCAAGAGAACATTTCATACAAAGATGGGCACAATAAAGGACAGAAAAGGTATGGACCTAACAGAAGCAGAAGATATTAAGAAGAGGTGGCAAGAATACACAGAAGAACTATACAAAAAAGATCTTCAGGACCCAGATAATCATTATGGTGTGATCACTCACCTAGAGCCAGACATCCTGGAATGTGAAGTCAAGAGGGCCTTAGGAAGCATCATGATGAGCAAAGCTAGTGGAAGTGATGGAATTCCAGTTGAGTTATTTCAAATCCTAAAAGATGATGTTATGAAAGTGCTGTATTTAATATGCCAGCAAGTTTGGAAAACTCAGCAGTGGCCACAGGACTGGAAAAGGTCAGTTTTCATTTCAATCCCTAAGGAAGGCAATGCCAAAGAATGCTCAAACTACTACACAATTGCACTCATCTCACACACTAGCAAAGTAATGCGCAAAGTTCTCCAAGCCAGGCCTCAACAGTATGTGAACCATGAACTTCCAGATGTTCAAGCTAGATTTAGAAAAGGCAGAGGAACCAGAGATCAAATTGCCAATATCTGTTGGATCATCAAAAAAGCAAGAGAGTTCCAGAAAAACATCTATTTCTGCTTTATTGACTATGCCAAAGTCTTTGACTGTATGGATCACAACAAACTGTGGAAAATTCTTAAAGAGATGGGAATAGCAGACCATCTTACTTGCCTCCTGAGAAATCTGTATGCAGGTCAAGAAGCAACAGTTAGTACTGGTCATGGAACAATAGACTGGTTTCAAATAGGGAAAGGAGTACGTCAAGGTTGTATATTGTCACCCTGCTTATTTAACTTATATGCAGAGTACATCATGCGAAATGCCTGATTGGATGAAACACAAGCTGGAATCAAGATTGCTGGGAGAAATATCAATAACCTCAATATGCAGATGACACCATCCTTATGGCAGAAAGCAAAGAAGAACTAAAGAGTGTCTTGATGAAAGTGAAAGATGAGTGTGAAAAAGTTGGCTTAATACTCAACATTCAGAAAATGAAGATTATGGCATCCAGTCCCATCACTTCATGGCAAATAGATGAGGAAACAATGGCAACAGTGAGAAACTTTATTTTCTTGGGCTCCAAAATCACTGCAGATGGTGACTGCAGCCATAAATTAAAAGACCGTTGCTCTTTGGAAGAAAAGCTGTGACGAAAGTAGACATAACATTAAAAAGTAGAGACATTACTTTGCCAACAAAGATCCATCTATTCAAAGCTATGGTTTTCCAGTAGTAATGTATGGATGTGAGAGTTGGACTATAAAGAAAGCTGAGCGCTGAAGAATTGATGCTTTTGAGCTGTGATGTTGGAGAAGACTCTTGAGAGTCCCTTGGACTGGAAGGAGATTCAACCAGTCAATCCTAAAAGAAATCAATCCTGAATGTTCATTGTAAGGACTGATGCAGAAGCTGAAACTCCAATACTTTGGCCACCTGATGTGAAGAACTGACTTATTGAAAAAGACCCTGATGCTGGGTAAGATTGAAGGGGGGAGTAGAAATGGATGACAGAGGGTGAGATGGTTGGATGGCATCACCAACTTGATAGGCATGAGTTTGAGTAGGCTCTGGAAATTGGTGATGGATGGAAGCCTGGCATGCTGCAGTCCATGGTGTCACAAAGAGTTGGACATGACTGAGTAATTGAACTGAACTAAGGATTGATTGCTTCTGTCTCCTTGACCTCCATCTGCCTCACTGAAGACTGCCATACTTCATCTTTACACAAATCTAGCAGTTGGAAGCCCCTTCCCTACCCACAACTGCCCTCAGCCCCAGATGCTGGTCAGCACGTACCCTCACAAGTTGGGCTCTGTAGAAAGAAGAGGAAGACATTCACCTTTGTAAAAACATAAAAAAAGCAGACAGTGAAGGCAGAAAGAGATTCTGTTGTTTCATGGAGAAAAGAATACTGGGAGGAAACATTGAGACAGAAGCAAAATGAGCAAACTGTGGGATGCTCAGAGCCAGCAGGTAGAAAATGATGGCTTTGAATGATTCTAGAAAAAGTGTTTGTGGTTTCAGACTGTGAATCTTAAATCGTTATAATTAGGCTCAAACACATCTTTACTAATCAAAAAGGAATCATTGCTATCAACACATTTTTGCCAGTGAAAATAAGTTTATTCCTGTGGAATAAAATCCATGCCTTGGGATTCGATGACCCCTTGGAAAGCATTTTCTGCCTCCTGATGGTTGTGGAGGTGTTTTCCCTGCAAAAAGTTGTTGAGATGTTTGAAGAAATGGTAGCTGGTTGGTTGAGAGGTCAGGTGAATATGGTGGTTGAGGCAAAACATTGTAGCCCAATTCATTCAACTTTTAAAGCATTGGTTGTGCAAAGTGTGGTCTACCAATATAACGGAGAACTGGGCTCTTTCTGTTGAGCAATGCAGCCTACAGGCATTGAAGTTTTTGGTGCATCTCACTGATGTGCTTGAGCATACTTCTCAGATGTAATGGTTTCCTTGGGATTCAGAAAGCTGTAGTGGATCAGATGGGCAGCACATCACCAACAGTGACCATGATTTTTATTTTGGTACAATTTTGGCTTTCAGAAATGCTTTGGAGCTTCTTCTTGGGCCATCCACTGAGCTGATCATCCCTGGTTGTCACATGAAATTCAGTTTTCATTGAACAGCAAAATCTGATCAAGAAATGGTTCATTGTTGTGATGTAAAATAAGAGAAGACAGCACTTCACAATGACTATTTTTCTTTCCTATCAGCTCATGAAGCACCCACTTGTCAAGCTTTTTCACCTTTCCAATTTGTTTCAAATGCTGAATGACTGTAGAATGGTCAATGTTGAGTTCTTGAAAACTTCTTCTGTAGTTGGTCAACTGGTCATTGTCGGCTTCTGATGGCCAGTCACTGTGCTCCTCATCTCTCAAGGCTCTCCTCTCCTTTGCAAAATTTCTTGAACCACCTTTGCACTGTATGTTCATAAACTTGGGCCAAATTTGTTGTTGATGTTGTGCGTTGTCTTGGCTGCTTTACAACCTATTTTGAACCTGAATAAGAAAATCGCTTGAATTTACTTTTTGACTAATATCATTTCCTTAATATAAAATAACCTGCAAGGAATAAATAACTAGAAAAAAGAGAGAGAGAGAGAGAAATATGCATTAAAATGATGTATAGCAACCACATTTATTTTATAATATATTCCAATATCAAACAGCAGAGTTCAGCAATGCAAAACCACAATTACTTTGGACCAACCTAATAAGTATTTCTAATCATTTGTATTTTGCTCCACATGTGGCCTTGCCCATTGGATTTCCTACAGGGTTTGACCAGTGATGGCTGGTGATGAGGCAGGGTTCCTGATGGAGCATCACTGGTGGCACTTTGCAAGGTTACATCCATTCCATCTGGGCCCCGTTCCAGTTGTTAGAAACCATTCTTATCAAGGAGAGAAGAAGAGGAGGTCAAGGACTAGGAGTTCACATCACTTAGATCCCTTCTGACCCCGGGATGCTTCAAGTAAAATGGCTACAAAGCCATATCCTGGCCCTGGGTCAAGAGAATGAAAATAATAATGATAATAATTACCTTTTGAGTTTCTACTACATGCATGGTACTTTATTTTTAATTTTTACTTATTTGACTGCACTGGATTTTAGTTGCTGCATGTGGGCTCTTAGCTGAAGCATGTGGGATCTAGTTCTCTGACCCAGGGATCACACCCAGGCCCCTTGTATTGGGAGCACAGAGTCTTAGCCACTGGACAACCAGGGAAGCCCCCAGGTACTTTGCACACATTTTTCAAAGCTCCGTAACAGATGGGTCATATTATCTATGGCATAGATATTACTGTGTTTCCCCCATGGGGACACTGATCCTCAGATGGGAAGCCAAGTACCTAGGGAGACACACATATCCATGACCTTGTCTTTCCTGTTATATCAGGCTGCTCTACCATCAACAACTACAACTATTCAGAAGCTAAAACTCTGGGTGGGATGGACAGGAAGACGTAATTCATCTGTAACAGTGAGTTCTTGGTTAAAACAATTCCTTGGGCTTTTGAGGCTGAAAGGGAGGACCATTCATCTCTACCCATGAATTTCAACTGTATCTAGTTTTAGCAAACAATAAAAACATAGAAAAAGTCTTCAAATAGAACCTGAGGCAAGTGGACCAACCATGAAGTCCAACTTTGTGGGGTGTTCTGGAATGCCAGGCTGCGACGGCGCAGGAACGGCCGAGAGGAGCTACCCTGTGTCTGAGGTCAGTGGCGGCCGGGAGGAGACACCCTGCGTCTGAGGTCAGGGCGGCGACCGGGAGGAGCTACCCCCATCCGAGGTCAGGGACGGCCAGGAAGAGACACCCCACGTCCGAGGCCAGGGGCGGCCGGGAGAAGCCACCTCGTGCCCAGGGCCAAGGGTGGTGACCCGGAGGAGCCACCCTGAGCCCGAGGCCAGGGGCGGCAGCTGGGAGAAGCCACCCGCGCCCGAGGCCACCGCCGGCGGCCGGGAGGAGCAACCGGAAGAGCAGGGGCTGCGCAGGCGCAGGAGGGCCTAGAGGAGCTGTCCCACATTGACGGTCAGGAACTGCGGCGGTAAGGAGATACCCCTCATCCAAGGTAAGGAGCAGCCGTGAAGAGACAACCTGCGCCCAAGGTAAGAGAAACCCAAGTAAGATGGTAGATGTTGCAAGAGGGCATCAGAGGGCAGACACACTGAAACCATACTCGCAGAAAACTAGTCAATCTAATCACACTAGGACCAGGGCCTTGTCTAACTCAATGAAACCAAGCCATGCCTGCAGGGCAACCCAAGGCGGGCGGGTCATGGTGGAGAGGTCTGACAGAACGTGGTCCACTGGAGAAGGGAATGGCAAGCCACTTCAGTATTCTTGCCTTGAGAACCCCATGAACAGTATGAAAAGGCAAAATGATAGGATATCAAAAGAGAATCTCCCCAGGTCGTTAGGTGCCCAATATGCTACTGGAGATCAGTGGAGAAATAACTCCAGAAAGAATGAAGGGATGGAGCCAAAGCAAAAACAATACCCAG
>SJYX01008817.1:41376-119944 GCA_006410675.1 Oreotragus oreotragus
TTTTTTAAAACTTTTTAATTTTATTGATTTAGTTTTGTTTTTGGCTGTGCTGGGTCTTCGCTGCTGCGCATAGGCTTTCTCTAGTTGCAGCGAGTGGGGGCTACCCTTTGTTGCGGTGTGCTGGCTTCTCGTTGCAATGGATTCTCTTGTTGCAGAGCACGGGCCCTAGGCATGCAGGCTTCAGTTGTAGTGGCACCTGGGCTTAGTTGCTCTGCTGCAAGTGGACCCTTCCCAGACCAGTGATCAACTGAACCCAGGTCCCCTGCATTGGCAGGTGGATTCTTAACCACTGGACCACCAGGGAAGTCCCAACTTTCTTCTTTTTGCTTCTTTGCTTTACAACTCTTTAGAAATGTAATCTCAGTTTGTTGATCCCTGGCTTAGAGAACAAATTACAGTTGGAGCTTGGTGTTCAAGGCCTCCTGAGATCTTCTCTAAGCCCTTTTTTGAGCCTTATCCCATATTATTGTCCTTCCCTTTACCACACTTCAGAAAAACTGGAGTGCTCACACTGATCCACCCAAGCATTCCCACTTCCAAAGTGTTCCCTTACATCCTTTCTTCTACTTGGAAAGCCATTTACCAACCTCTTCCACCTGTCAGAATCCTATCTCTCAAATGCTATCTCCTCCATGAAGCTTTCTGGATCGTTCTCCACAGGGTGTGTTGCCTGTGACTCTGAATGTCATCTCCCATAGTGGTGCAGTGCACGCCCTGTGCAACCGAATGTGATTGTCCTGCCCCCAGATGCAAATTACTTCTCCTTTCTCTGAACTTAAAAAAATATATATCTGTATTTTATGGAGCATTGTCTCTATCTAGGTTCACTGTTTTCCAAACAGTGGAGTTCAAATCTCTAGCTCTTCTTTCTTTCATACAGTAATATATTGAGTTTAGTGAAACTGCTAGTCGCTCAGTTGTATCCACCTCTTTGTGACCTCATAGACTGTAGCCCACCATGTACTCTGTCTATGGGATTCTCTAGGCAAGAATACTGGAGTGGATTGCCATTCCCTTCTTCAGAAGATCTTCCTGACCTAAGGATCGAACCCAGGTCTCCTGTATTGCTGGCAGATTCTTTACCATTTGAGCCACCAGGGAAACCTGATGAGTTTACCTCCTAAAATAAAAGTACTTGGGCTGTATCTACATCTCTTTTGTCCATTTTCTGTGTAGCTGAATGGAGTTTCTGATAATGGCTGCAGTGACATCTCTCACCCTATATGGCCTTCTGCAATGTGACTTTGTCACACCTCCATCAGTGGGTGGGGTCTGTTCTGAACGTGAGGGATCTTAAGAGAACTATGAGGAGTAAACTGTAGGGAGGTCCTGCTGGGCTAGTTCCCAGAGAGAAACTTAACTGGTCTTGCAGGCTCTGCTTCTTGCCACTTGGAAGCTAGCATAATATAGAATTTCAACTCCCCTGAGACCACCAAGTGGTGGGATGCCCAGTCATGAGGGGGATGTTGCATGGAAAGACAGACGAGGTCAGGAGAACCAAGGATCCAGACAGGGAAAACAAGGAGCCACCTAGACATTCCAGCACCATGGAGATACTAGGCCACACACATGGGCCCAGCTAAGCTGGTCAAAGCTCCCCAGATGAGACCTGCGGAAGCAGAGACAGTGTTTCCTGACCACTCACCTGAATTCCTGAACCATGAGCACCAAGAAAATGGTGGTTGATTTTACAGCTGAGTTTCGGTGTGCTACGCAACCACAGCCAGAACATCCCCCATCCTAACCTGTGCCAACATAGATGTGTATAAGAGACAGGGCAGGAGGAGAAGGGGACGACCGAGGATGAGATGGCTGGATGGCATCACGGACTCGATGGACGTGAGTCTGAGTGAACTCCGGGAGATGGTGATGGACAGGGAGGCCTGGCGTGCTGCGATTCATGGGGTCGCAAAGAGTCGGACACGACTGAGCGACTGAACTGAACTGAACTGAACTGGAATGGGCACCCAGCACATCCCTTGTCTCCTGGCAGATTTGTTCATCATCCTCTGCTTCCTGATATTGAAGAAATCAGCAGTATCAGCCAAGAACAGTCCTGGTGGGGCTCACTCGTGAACTGACTGCCTCCCTAGCACAAGCTCCCCCTCTCTACACCTGGCTGACCAGGGCCACCTCTTACCTGCTCTCCTGTCTCCTCTCCCTCCTGTGTTCCATCTCCCAACCTCCTGTCCCCAAGTCACCCTTTGTCAAACAGAGAGAAACACACAAGAACCTCCCAAGACTCTTTCTGTAAAGAGGCAGGCAGCCAACACTTTAGGCTTTCTTTCTTTTTTACTTTATTTTACTTTACAGTACTGTATTGGTTTTGGCATACATTGACATGAATCTATCACGGGTGTACATGAACTCCCAAACAAGAACCCCCCCTCCCACCTCTCACCCCATATCATCCTTCCAGAGACACGTACATGCTGCCTCTGTTTTACAAGTTTCTTCTTTTTTAAAACTTTTTAATTTTATTGATTTAGTTTTGTTTTTGGCTGTGCTGGGTCTTCGCTGCTGCGCATAGGCTTTCTCTAGTTGCAGCGAGTGGGGGCTACCCTTTGTTGCGGTGTGCTGGCTTCTCGTTGCAATGGATTCTCTTGTTGCAGAGCACGGGCCCTAGGCATGCAGGCTTCAGTTGTAGTGGCACCTGGGCTTAGTTGCTCTGCTGCAAGTGGACCCTTCCCAGACCAGTGATCAACTGAACCCAGGTCCCCTGCATTGGCAGGTGGATTCTTAACCACTGGACCACCAGGGAAGTCCCAACTTTCTTCTTTTTGCTTCTTTGCTTTACAACTCTTTAGAAATGTAATCTCAGTTTGTTGATCCCTGGCTTAGAGAACAAATTACAGTTGGAGCTTGGTGTTCAAGGCCTCCTGAGATCTTCTCTAAGCCCTTTTTTGAGCCTTATCCCATATTATTGTCCTTCCCTTTACCACACTTCAGAAAAACTGGAGTGCTCACACTGATCCACCCAAGCATTCCCACTTCCAAAGTGTTCCCTTACATCCTTTCTTCTACTTGGAAAGCCATTTACCAACCTCTTCCACCTGTCAGAATCCTATCTCTCAAATGCTATCTCCTCCATGAAGCTTTCTGGATCGTTCTCCACAGGGTGTGTTGCCTGTGACTCTGAATGTCATCTCCCATAGTGGTGCAGTGCACGCCCTGTGCAACCGAATGTGATTGTCCTGCCCCCAGATGCAAATTACTTCTCCTTTCTCTGAACTTAAAAAAATATATATCTGTATTTTATGGAGCATTGTCTCTATCTAGGTTCACTGTTTTCCAAACAGTGGAGTTCAAATCTCTAGCTCTTCTTTCTTTCATACAGTAATATATTGAGTTTAGTGAAACTGCTAGTCGCTCAGTTGTATCCACCTCTTTGTGACCTCATAGACTGTAGCCCACCATGTACTCTGTCTATGGGATTCTCTAGGCAAGAATACTGGAGTGGATTGCCATTCCCTTCTTCAGAAGATCTTCCTGACCTAAGGATCGAACCCAGGTCTCCTGTATTGCTGGCAGATTCTTTACCATTTGAGCCACCAGGGAAACCTGATGAGTTTACCTCCTAAAATAAAAGTACTTGGGCTGTATCTACATCTCTTTTGTCCATTTTCTGTGTAGCTGAATGGAGTTTCTGATAATGGCTGCAGTGACATCTCTCACCCTATATGGCCTTCTGCAATGTGACTTTGTCACACCTCCATCAGTGGGTGGGGTCTGTTCTGAACGTGAGGGATCTTAAGAGAACTATGAGGAGTAAACTGTAGGGAGGTCCTGCTGGGCTAGTTCCCAGAGAGAAACTTAACTGGTCTTGCAGGCTCTGCTTCTTGCCACTTGGAAGCTAGCATAATATAGAATTTCAACTCCCCTGAGACCACCAAGTGGTGGGATGCCCAGTCATGAGGGGGATGTTGCATGGAAAGACAGACGAGGTCAGGAGAACCAAGGATCCAGACAGGGAAAACAAGGAGCCACCTAGACATTCCAGCACCATGGAGATACTAGGCCACACACATGGGCCCAGCTAAGCTGGTCAAAGCTCCCCAGATGAGACCTGCGGAAGCAGAGACAGTGTTTCCTGACCACTCACCTGAATTCCTGAACCATGAGCACCAAGAAAATGGTGGTTGATTTTACAGCTGAGTTTCGGTGTGCTACGCAACCACAGCCAGAACATCCCCCATCCTAACCTGTGCCAACATCCTCTCTTGGCCTTCCAGAACAGATTAACAGTGCTCCTCCTGAATCTATCTTCCAGACTGGCGCCAGAGCCATTTTAGTAATCGGATCACTTTGCTTTCTGCTTAGAAACCTCAAAACCTTTCAAAGCTTTCCCATTAGTCTTACAGCAAATCTGAACCCTGTCCCATGGCTTCTGAAGGCTGGTGAGTCTGCTATCTCTCCAGCTCACCTCCCTCTTGCCAGGAGCTGCCCCCACCACTTTCTACCAGGTCCTGGAATATGCCGGCTCTTTCCTGCCCCAGGGTTTCTATACAGGCTCTCCCCCCAGCCTGGACTGCTCTCCCCAGGTGTTGAGAGGGCTGGTTTCTCATCAGTCAGCTTGAGGAGCACTTACTCAGAGAGGTGGACCCAAGTAGAGCCTCCTGTCCCCTCTCATCATGCCCTCTGCCTTACGAGTTCTTCACCTCCTCCCCGCTTGGGTCCTTTCTTGCTTCTTGCAACCACTTTAATTTTGATTTGTTTGATAGTCTGTCTCACTCAGGTCTTCCCTGGTGGCTCAGTCAGTAAAGAGTCTGCCTGCAACACAGGAGACTGACTCCAATCATAGGAGGCCTGGATCCGATCCCTGGGTCAGGAAGATTGTCTGGAGAAGGAAATGGCAACCCCCTCCAATATTATTGCTTGGTAAATCCCATGGACAGAGGAGCCTGGTGGGCTATGGTCCATGATGTCACAAGAGTCCGACATAACTTAGCGACTAAACCACCACCACCCTATCTCACTTGCTAGGAAATATGCTCATGAGTACAGGAACAGCATTTGTCTTGGCAACTCCAGTTCTGGGCACAGTCCTGGGCAAAGAGGAAATGCTCAGTTTGTGGAATGAATGAAACGAATGAAAGGTGATCCTTAAGGCTTGGCCCAGGCCCAGGCCTAAAGCTTTGGAATCTCACAGAGCTTAGCTGGTACCTGACTCTCAGCAGGTATTTGCTAAACAAATATGGTGATGCCCTCATACATAGGCTGGGAGTTCGGGCTTAGTAGATGCAAACTATTATATTATAGGATGGATAAACAACAAAGTCCTACTATATAGCACATGGAACTATATTCAATATCCTATACTAAAACATAATGGAAAAGAATTAAAAAAAAGGAATTTCTGAATTGAAAGTTCCTGAATCACAATCATGTGTTTGCCCTTTGATCAAGGTTGATAGGAGAGAGCCAGAGATGGGGAGACCACCATTTCCCAGATCCTCAGTATCCTAGAAGATGCTGTCTCTCCACATCCTTGACCCATACTTCCTCCCCTCTCTCCCCCTTTCCTCCTTTTCCCCTCTGTCACCTCCACCTTCATCCTCAAAGCTTGCAACTCAGACTCGATGGGCTAGTTCAAGAGAAGGCGGGGGGGGGGGGGGGGCGNAGATGGGGAGACCACCATTTCCCAGATCCTCAGTATCCTAGAAGATGCTGTCTCTCCACATCCTTGACCCATACTTCCTCCCCTCTCTCCCCCTTTCCTCCTTTTCCCCTCTGTCACCTCCACCTTCATCCTCAAAGCTTGCAACTCAGACTCGATGGGCTAGTTCAAGAGAAGGCGGGGGGGGGGCGGCGCTGGACTGCCCATCTGGCCATAGATCCAAGCCACAGTCTCCTCCTAATGTTTTCAGAACAAAATCAGCATTTGGACCTGCACCTAGCTCCTGCATCTTCTCACTCAGTTCTGATATGCAGGCAGGGAGAGGAGGCATGATCTCTCAAGTTATTTCCCCTCAAGTCTCAATACAAGAGTACCAACAATATGTATTAAGCATCTACATGGGCCAGACACAGGATCACTGCTGAGTCAACACTGATAAATAAGATGCGTGAGGTCTTATAAGCCCCCTGGAGCTGGCCACCTCAGAAGAAATAAGAAAGCACATCATTTCAAATTGTGATGTTTGTTCTGTGGAGGAAATCAATAGAGTGAATGATGGGGAACATCAGAGGTGATCAGGGAGGGATTCTCAGAGGAGGTGATATAGAAGCTGAGACCTGGAGGATGAGAATGAGCAGGCCTAGTAAAAAGGGAAGAGGGTGAGAGAAGGGTAGGAGAGGATTCCAGACAGAGAGGAGATGTCCCCTGCCTATTTCCTTCCACTAACCCCACCTGCCAGAGTCAAGGTTATGCAGCCCACTGAAGTTCCTGTACCACCCTCCAGCCCAGCCTGTGACAGTGGGAGATTTTACCCAGAGGAAGAAAGGCCACGTCTGTCTTGTTTGGAAGTGAGTTAATGTCCCCTGCAATGTGCTGCAGAAGAAGGTGACAGCTCTTTGATTTATCTCTTGCTGACATTCCTTCCAATCGGTGAAGAGGCAGCACCAAAATAGACCTGAAGTGCATTCGGAGAAGCCCACCTGCATATGTATTTTACTCAGGAAGCAGAAACTGCCCGGACAAAAGAGAAACTATGTGACAGCAAAATGAATTGTTGAGAAACTGAAAGGGTTTGGCCAAATCCGTGTACAGACGGTGGATACAGGACAAGCTGCCAGCTTGATTACTTATTTATCACACTGACCAGATTCTCTTCAAGACAGCCTCAGTGAAATACAGCATGGAAAATCAATTTCAGCTTCTCTGCAAAGCAAAAACGAAACAACCCCCCCCCCACCGTTAATTACTATAATATTTTATAAAGTTCCTTGATTATTCCAGAATATAAACTTGAATCTCCAATGGTTCTTGAATTAGACAAAATGAAGTCTTTTATTTTTTTCAAGTCTGTTTGTATGGAACACGAGAGTAACCTAAGCTGACTTCAGTTTTTTCTTTCCCTCTGACCTTGGAAATGGCATTTGCTTCCTTAAAGCTAACTTTTCCCTTTGACTTCCTTGCATGACCCTGGCAGATAAAATCCCTTTATTTCTTCTTTTCCCCTTCTTTGTTTTGTTCACTGTCTTGGATTTGCTTCTTTGTCCTAAACAGAGGCAATCACAAGAAAAGCTTACAGATTCAAATCAGACTAGTTAAATATGTAGGTTGTACTCTGTGCTAACTGAAGAATTAAAAACAATGCATGTTTGCCTCCCTTGAGAAAAGAACAAAGGGAAAAATGTAGTAAATCTTAAAATTGACCTCTCTTTTTGTTATCATTTGTTTTTCCTCAGGGGAAAGGGATCTTACAAGGTTGAGGATTTTTCAGAGAAGTCTCATTAAAACCAACTCGGATTCTGCACTTTTTCCCTCTTGGGAGCAAAGAAAGATCTGAATGTTCAAGGAGGTTGAGCCCTCCGTGTGTAACCACATCAAAGTGGGTCATAGATCTGCTCCAACAGATTTCACTGTCAGATTGGAAGCTGGCATCAAGCCCAGCCCATGATGGAAAGTTAATAGACTAGTTCTCATCCCGGAGTGCTTGGATTGCATGGAGATGTTAGGGACATGAAACCAGGCCACAGTGTTAAGTCGAAGAAAAAAATGTCATGTTTTGACAGCGAGTTAACTTTCAGACACCCTCTCCCACTGCCCGCTCCTGAATATGTATATATTTCGAGAGCAGTTGAGTGAGAAGCAATTACCTCCAGTATATTTCTCGATTTTCTTCAAGTGTCTTCTTGAAATGTCTTCTCTCTTTCTCACAGCTTTTCCCAACGGGCTGAGTGCCTGGGTCCTAAATTCCTGGAGCAATGTCGACAATTGGCATAGCTGTATTTTGTCCTGTGAAGCTGGTGGCTACATCTCGGTCACACAGCAGTGCCCTCAGCTAGAAGCAGGTTAGGCTAGGTGTAGTGGACTGTTAAAAGTCCCATCCAGACCCCTGTGCTGGGCATGTGTGCATGCGTGGTAAGTCTCTTCAGTCATGTCCTACTCTTTGTGATCCTATGGACTGCAGCCCACTAGGCTTCCCTGCCCATGGGATTCTCCAGGTTGCCATGCCCTCCTCTAGGGAATCTTCCTGACCCAGGGACTGAACTACGTCTCTTATGTCTCATGCATTGCAGGCAGATTCTTCACCATTAGCAGCCACCTAGGAAGTCTGCCACACCCATTCCCCACTGCTGTGAGGACTGATGACCAATGGCTCTCAGCTCTTTCTTCACCTAGAGAACCATTTCCCCCACCTCCCCCAACAGAGTTCAGTTCAGTTGCTCAGTTGTGTCCGACTCTTCATGACTCCATGGATTGTAGCACACCAGGCCTCCCTGTCCATCACCAACTCCTGGAGTTTACTCAAACTTATGTCCATTGAGTCGGTGATGCCATCCAACAATCTCATCCTCTGTCATCCCCTTCTCCTCCTGCCTTCAATCTTTCCCAGCATCAGAGTCTTTTCCAATGAGTCAGGTGGCTAAAGTATTAGAGTTTCAGCTTCAGCATCAGTCCTTTCAATGAACATTCAGGACTGATCTCCTTTAGGATGGACTGGTTGGATCTCCTTGGAGTCCAAGAGATTCACAAAAGTCTTCTCCAATACCACAATTCAAAAGCATCAATTCTTCGGTGCTCAGCTTTCTTTATAGTCAAACTCTCACATCCATATTTGATTACTGGAAAAACCATAGCTTTAACTAGATGGACCTTTTTTGGCAAAGTGATATCTCTGCTTTTTAATACGTTGTCTAGGTTGATCATAACTTTTCTTCCAAGGAGCAAGTGTCTTTTAATTTCATGGCTGCAGTCACCATCTACAGTGATTTTAGAGCCCAAGAAAAGAAAGTCTCTCACTGCTGCCATTGTTTCCCCATCTATTTGCCATGATGTGATGGGAGTGGATGCCATGAAGTTAGTTTTTTGAATGTTGAGTTTTAAGCCAACTTTTCACTCTCCTCTTTCACTTTCATCAAGAGGCTCTTTAGTTCTTCGCTTTCTGCTATAAGGGAGGTGTCATTTGCATATTGAGGTTATTGATATTTCTCCCAGCAATCTTGATGCCAGCTTGTGTTTCATCCAGTCTGGCATTTTGCATGAAGTACACTGCATATGTACCTCATGCAAAATGCCAGACTGGAAGAAAGCAAAATGGCTGTCAAAAGAGGCTTTACAAATAGCTGTGCAAAGAAGAGAAGTGAAAAGCAAAGTTGAGGAAAGGAAAGATATACCAATCTGAATGCAGAGTTCCAAAGAATAGCAAGGAGAGATAAGATAGCCTTCCTCAGCAATCAATGCAAAGAAATAGAGGAAAACAATAGAATGGGAAAGACTAGAGATCTCTTCAAGAAAATTAGAGATACCAAGGGAACATTTCATGCAAAAAAATGTTATGCAAAGAAATGTCCATATCAGAAATGGTATGGACCTAACAGAAGCAGAAGATATTAAGAAGAGGTGGCAAGAATACATAGAAGGACTATACAAAAAAAATCTTCACGACCCAGATAATCACGAAGGTGTGATCACTCACACTCACCTAGAGCCGGACATTCTGGAATGTGAAGTCAGGTGGGTGTTAGGAAGCATCACTATGAACAAAGCTAGTGGAGGTGATGGAATTCCAATTGAGCTATTTTAAATTCTAAAAGATGATACTGTGAAAGTGCAGCATTCAATATACCAGCACATTTGAAAAACTCAGCAGTGGCCACAGGACTGGAAAAGGTCAGTTTTCATTCCAATCCCAACGAAAAGCAATACCAAAGAATGCTCAAACTACCACACAATTGTACTCATCTCACACCCTAGTAAAGTAATGCTTAAAATTCTCCAAGCCAGGCTTCGACAATATGTGAACTGTGAACTTCCAGATGTTCAAGTTGGTTTTAGAAAAGGCAGAGGAACCAGAGATCAAATTGCCAATGAAAAAGCAAGAGATTTCCAGAAAAACATCGATTTCTGCTTTATTGACTATGCCAAAGCCTTTGACTGTGTGGAAAATTCTGAAAGAGCTGGGAATACCAGAGCACCTGACCTGCCTCTTGAGAAACCTATATGCAGGTCAGGAAGCAACAGTTAGAACTGGATATGGAACAACAGACTGGTTCCAAATAGGAAAAGGAGTACGTTAAGGCTGCATGTTGTCACCCTGCTTATTTAAATTATATGCAGAGTACATCATGAGAAATGCTGGGCTGGATGAAGCACAGCTGGAATCAAGATTGCTGGAAGAAATATCAATAACCTCAGATATGCAAATTACACCACCCTTATGGCAGAAAATGAAGAAGAACTAAAGAGCCTTTTGATGAAAGTGAAAGAGGAGAGTGAAAAAGTTGGCTTAAAGCTCAACATTCAGAAAACTAAGATCATGGCATCTGGTACCATCATTTCATGGCANGTGTGGAAAATTCTGAAAGAGCTGGGAATACCAGAGCACCTGACCTGCCTCTTGAGAAACCTATATGCAGGTCAGGAAGCAACAGTTAGAACTGGATATGGAACAACAGACTGGTTCCAAATAGGAAAAGGAGTACGTTAAGGCTGCATGTTGTCACCCTGCTTATTTAAATTATATGCAGAGTACATCATGAGAAATGCTGGGCTGGATGAAGCACAGCTGGAATCAAGATTGCTGGAAGAAATATCAATAACCTCAGATATGCAAATTACACCACCCTTATGGCAGAAAATGAAGAAGAACTAAAGAGCCTTTTGATGAAAGTGAAAGAGGAGAGTGAAAAAGTTGGCTTAAAGCTCAACATTCAGAAAACTAAGATCATGGCATCTGGTACCATCATTTCATGGCAAACAGATGGGGAAACAGTGGAAAAAGTGGCTGACTTTATTTTTCTGGGCTCCAAAATGACTGTGGATGGTAATTGCAGCCTTGATATTGAGACGCTTACTCCTTGGAAGGAAAGTAACCTAGATAACATATTAAAAAGTAGAGACATTACTTTGCCAACAAAGGTCCATCTAGTCAAGCCTATGGTTTTTCCAGTAGTCATGTATAGATGGGAGAGTTGGACTGTGAAGGAGGCTGAGCTCTGAAGAATTGATGCTTTTGAACTGTGGTGTTGGAGAAGACTCTTGAGAATCTCTTGGACTGCAAAGATATCCAACCAGTCCATCCTAAAGGAGATCAGCCCTGGGTGTTCATTGGAGGGACTGATGTTGAAGCTGAAACTCCAATACTTTCGCCAGCTGATGTGGAGAGCTAACTCATTGGAAAAGACCCTGATGCTGGGAAAGATTGAAGGCAGGAGGAGAAGGGGACAACAGAGAATGAGATGGTTGGATGGCATTACTGACACAATGGACATGGGTTTGGGTGGATTCCAGAAGTTCATGGTGGACAGGGAGCCTGGCGTGCTGTGGATCATGGGGTCGCAAAGAGTTGGACACAACTGGGCAACTGAGCTGAACTGACACTGCATGTAAGTTAAATAAGCAGGGTGACAACATACAGCCTTCCCTATTTGGAACCAGTCTGTTCCATGTCCAGTTCTAACTGTTGCTTCTTGACCCACATACAGATTTCTCAGGAAGCAGGTAAGTTTGTCTGGTATTCTCATTTCTTTAAGAATTTTCCACAGTTTGTTGTGATCCACACAGTCAAAGGCTTTTCAGTAGTCAATAAGGCAGAAATAGATGTTTTTTTCTGGAACTCTCTTACTTTTTCGATGATACAACAGATATTGGGACGTTGGTCTCTGGTTCCTCTGCCTTTTCTAAATCCAGTTTGAACATATGGAAGTTTTGGTTCACATACTGTTGAAATCTGACTTGGAAAATTTTGAGCATTACTTTGCTAGTGTGTGAGATGAGTGCAATTGTGCCATAGTTTGACATTTTTTGGCATTGCCTTTCTTTGGGATTGGAATGAAAACAGACTTTTTCCAGTCTGTGGCCACTGCTGAGTTTTCCAAATTTGCTGGCATATTAAATGCAGCACTTTCATAGCATCATCTTTTAGGATTTGGAATAGCTTAACTGGAATTCCATCACCTCCACTAGCTTTGTTCATAGTGAAGCTTCCTATGGCCCACTTGACTTTGAATTCCATGATTTCTGGCTCTAGGTGAGTGATCACACCATCGTGATTATCTGGGTCATCAAGATCATTTTTGTATAGTTCTTCTGTGTATTCTTGCCACCTCTTCTTAATATCTTCTGCTTCTGTTAGGTCCATACATCTTTGTCCCATCTTTAGGTCCCATCTTATGTCCCATCTTTGCATGAAGTGTTCCCTTAGTATCTCTGATTTTCTTGAAGAGATCTCTGTTCTTTCCCATTCTGTTGTTTTCCTCTATTTCTTTGCAATGACTATTGAGGAAGGCTTTCTTATCTCTCCTTGCTATTCTTTGGAACTCTGCATTCAAATGGTTCTATCTTTCATTTTCTCCCTGGCCTTTCACTTCTCTTCTTTTCACAGCTATTTGTAAGGTTTCCTGAGGCAGCCATTTTGCTTTTTTGCATTTCTTTTTCTTGGGGATGGTCTTGATCCCTGGCTCCTGTACAATGCCACGAACCTCCATCCATAGTTCATCAAGCACTCTGTCTATCAGACCTAATCCCTTGAATTTATTTGTCACTTCCACTGTATAATCATTAGGGATTTAATTTAGGTCATATGTGAATGGTCTAATGGTTTTCCTTACTTCAATTTAAGTTTGAATTTTGCAATAAGGAGTTCATGGTCTGAGCCACAGTAAGCTCCCAGTCTTGTTTCTGCTGACTGTATAGAGCTTCTCCATCTTTGAGTGCAAAGAATATAATCAATCTGATTTTGGTATTGACCATCTGGTGATGCCCATGTGTACAGTCTTCTCTTGTGTTGGAAGAGGGTGTTTGCTATGACCAGTGCATTCTCTTGGCAAAACTCAATTGCCTTTGTCTTGCTTCATTCTGTACTCCAAGGCAAAATTTGCCTGTTACACCAAGTATCTCTTGACTTCCTTCTTTTGCATTCTAGTCACCTATATCACCTATAATGAAAAGGACATCTTTTTTGTGTGTTAGTTCGAGAAGGTCTTGTAGGTCTTCATAGAATCATTCAACTTCTGCTTATTCAGCATTACTGGCAGGGGCATAGACTTGGATTACCGTGATATTGAATGGTTTGACTTGGAAACGAACAGAGATTATTCTGTCATTTTTCAGATTGCATCCAAGTGCTACATTTCAGACTCTTTTGTTGACTATGATGGCTACTCTATTTCTTCTAAGGGTCTTGCCCACAGTTGTGAATATAATGATCATCTAAGTTTAATTCATCCATTCCAGTCCATTTTAGTTCACTGATTCCTAAAATGTGGACATTCACTCTTGCCATCTCCTGTTTGACCACTTCCAATTTGCCTTGATTCATGGACCTAACATTCCAGGTTCCTATGCACTATTGCTCTTTATAGCATTGGATTTACTTCCATCACCAGTGACATCCACAGCTGGGTATTGTTTTTGCTTTGGCTTCATCTCTTCATTCTTTCTGGAGTTATTTCTCCACTGATCTCCAGTAGCATATCGGGCACCTACCGACCTGGGGAGTTCATCTTTCAGTGTCCTATCTTTTTGCCTTTTCATGCTGTTCTGTGGTTCTCAAGGCAAGAAAACTGAAGACCATTCAGGTATGACCTAAATCAAATCCCTTAAGATTACACATTAAAAGTGACAAGTAGATTCAAGGGTTAGATCTGATAGACAGATTGCCTGAGGAACTGCAGAAGTAAAGTCCTTTTGGCAGCTCTGACTCAGGCATCCCACAGTCAAGACTCACTGACAAGGGAGAACAAAAGGCAACTCCCTGGATCCACAGCGTGATACACTCCCAACTCCACTGCAATACCCTGGAGGAGGGGGAGGATCAGGTGGAATCAGGCTCCAGCTGGGACTAGGTCCTTGCTGGGCTTCGTCCCCTGCCTTCTCCATGTCTTTCATGCTCTTTTCCTTTCCCAGTTAACCTGTGTGCCTGCATCCTTGTATCAATCTCTTCTATTAGGTACTGGTACCTAATACATTTAGATGTGCAGGTGCCCAAAAGTCACCAACAAGGCACACTGATCAACTGGGGCTAAACTCATCTTCATTATTTTTTCAGAAAAGCTTTTGCATTTGAGAGCCTAACGATGCACATCTAGGGCATTTTTTCATCACATTGGGGTGTGGTGTTGCAGACTGCAGCTGCTGCTCTGTTCACCTGGGGAATAAGTAAATTTCTCATAAAGCTCTTATACTGTGTAATGGCTACACAGTAATATGAGACTGAGTGGGTCAGGACTGGACATGGCTGGCGGATAGTGGCAAGGGTGAAAAGGAGCCAAGGAGGTAAAAGAGGGCATCTCTGACAATGCTTGCATTATTGTAGGGAGTAGATTCAGTAGTAATCTGAGACCCTTAGAATGTATGCAGAACCTGACATCTCTATGGAAGTCTCCATAATGCCATTGCTTCTATTAGTATGATATATATTTTACACCTAAAGTAAAAATTCTGGCCTATAACAACATTAAAAGTGGAATTGGAGCTGAAAGTCACTCAGTCATGTCCAACTCTTTGCGACCCCATGGACTATACAGTTCATGGAATTCTCCAGGCCAGAATACTGGAGTGGGTAGCCTTTCCCTTCTCCAGGGGGTCTTCTCAACCCAGGAATCCAACTGGGGTTTCCTGCATTGCAGGTGGATTCTTTACCAACTGAGCTCTCAGAGATTTAGGAAAATCACTTAACATTATTTGAGATATTTGAGAAGTGAAAGTGTTAGTTGTTTAGTTGTGTCCAACACTTTGCAACCCCATGGTCTGTAGCCTGCCAGGCTCCTCTGTCCATGGGATTCTCCAGGCAAGAATACTGGAGTGGATAACCATTTCTTTCTACAGGGGATCTTCCTGACCTAGGGACTGAACCCAGGTCTTCTGCATTGCAGGCAGATTCTTCACTGTTTGAGCCACCAGGGAAGCTCAGAGTGTTAAATTTTATAGGCTCAGAAAAGGTTTTTTTTCTTTAGTAAAGAGCATCTTCCAAGAACCTACAGAAAATACAATTAATGGTGAATCAACAGAAGCATTATAAGCAGTGTGGTGCTGGCGAAGACTCTTCAGAGTCCCTTGGACTATGAGGTCAAACCAGTCAATCCTGAAAGAAATGAACCCAAATATTCATTTGAAAGACTGTTGCTTAAGCTGAAGCTCCAATACTTTGGCCACCTGATGTGAAGACCTAACTCTTTGGAAAAGACCCGAATGTTGGGAAGGATTGAAAGCAAAAGGAGAAGGGGGCGAAAGAGTTTGAGATGGTTAGATAGCATCACCGACTCAATGGACATGAATTTGCGCAAACTCTGGGAGTCAGTGGAGAACAGAGGAACCTGGTGTGCTGTAGTCCATGGGGCTGCAAAGAGTCCGTCATGACTTAGCAACTGAACAACAGCAACAAATAATATGCCTTTGTTGATTATTCAATATTGCACTAAAGGTCTTGGCCAATTTTTCAAGAAAAGGAAATAAGAGGTATAAATATTTGAAATGAATTGTGTGTTAATAAATGACATGATTGACTACATAGAAAATCCAAGAATATCTACTGATAAACTTTATTGAACTCATCTGTTAGTTCAGCAAGATGTGTGTGTGTGTGTGTGTGTGTGTGTGTGTGTGTGTGTGTGCATGCTCAGTCACTAGATTGTGTCCACCTCTTTGCAACTTCATGGACTGTAGCTTTCCAGGCTTCTCTGTCCATGGAATTTCCCTGGAAAGAATACTGGAGTGGATTGTCATTTCCTAGGGGATCTTCCTAACCCAAGAATCAAACTTCTGTCTTCTTCCTCTCCTGCACTGGCAGCTGGATTCTTCACCACTGCACCACCTGGTGGACAGGCACAAAATTAACGTGCACAGGTCAGGACCTCTTAGACTAGTCAATTCTTGCACAAAAACTAACCACAAATTTAGGAATGTACAAGTAACTCAGTGGTAAAGAATATGCCTGCCAGTGCAGAAGATGCGGGTTTGATCCCTGGGTTGGGAAGATCCCCTGGAGAGGGAAATGGCAACCCACTCTAATATTCTTGCTGGGATAATCCCCATGGACAGAAGAGCCTGGCAGGTTACAGTCCATGGGGTCACAAGAGTCGGACATGACTGAGTGACTGAGTGCATAAATAAAATCTAATCCAAACTGCTTTTAATGTATAACTAACCCCATAAGGGGAAGAGGAAGTATTCATTTACATTCTAGAACAAAACAGAGCTTGAAACTAGAGTGGTGAGAAAGTGAACTAGCAAAATGACTGATGGGGAAAAAGAGATGTTAGTGCAGGGAGTCATTATGGGCCCAGGAACCTAGGGGCCTGGGTTTTAAGACCCACATGGGGGACGAGTACAAAACTAGTCTGGAAAAGATAGGCAACTGGAATTAATATCAGGACATAAAACTGAGTCATCAAGATCTTACTGTAAGTGAAAGGAGGAATTCTAGATGTCCACCTGCCACTGCAGGGAGGTTCTGGGTGGGTAGGGAAAAAATTATCTCTCCTTATGAATTCGATTATCCAGCCCATTCCTTGGGCAGATTTGCAGCCTATTTTATTTTTTAAAAAACTTTTTCCTTTTTATTTTGCACTGGGGTATAGCTAATTGGGGGCTTCCTAGGTGGTGCTAGTGGTGGTCAAGAACCCACCTGCCAATGCAGGAGATGAAAGAGATGAGGGTTTGATCCCTGTGTCAGAAAGAGTCCCTGGAGGAGTGCATAGCAACCCACTCCAGTATTCTTGCCTGGAGAATCCCATGGACAGAGAAGCCTGGTGGGCTTCAGTCCATGGGGTTGCAAAGAGTCAGATACAACTGAAGTGACTTAGCACGCATGCACGTAGCCGATTGACAATATTGTGATAGTTTCAGGTAAACATCAAAGAGACTCAGCCATACATATACATTCATTCATTCTCCTCCAAACTCCCCTCCCTTCCTGGTGTAGCCTATTTTATATGCACTATGTGGTCCAGGAAACTCTAAGATGAGAAATGAAGTTACCGTTTGTCCCATGTCACTGACATCACTGGGACACTTGAAAATTACAGTAGCAAAATGATCTTAGGATGGAATGCGTGCTTTTGGAGAACCCAGTAGCAGAAGCTACAAAGAATTCCCACATATAAAGCCTGGTGAAGATGAACCCAAACCAAAATTACAGTACTCATTCTAAAATATTCCTCCAAGAGTCAGGATAAGCAAACCATAACGATCAGGAGGATTTGAACCCTGGAAATAATACAGATAGAACAATCTGGAAGAGGCTTTAAAATAAGATATTAGAAATGAATGAAAACATAAAGGAATTGAAATCTTAAAAGATACTAGTTTTAAAAAACCTATTTAAAAAATAGAATCAAATAGAACTCTTTGAAATTCTTTATCCAAGAGATAAAAATTTAAAATTTCTCAGGATTTGTAGAAGACATCATCTCTTAGATTCAGGAAGCCCAGTAAACCTGAGCTGAATAAAGGAAAATGAATCCATCTTGATAAACTATATGAAATTCAGAACGTCAAAGGCAAAAAGGTTACCTTAAGAGTGCCAGAGAGAAAAAACCAATTACCTACAAGGGAACGACCATTTGCTTTACAGCTGGCTTCTCAGCTCCATTAATGGAAATCAGATGCCCTTCAAATAGGAACAGTATCTCCATATCATTAAGAATGTAATTGTCTTCTAAATTCAGCAAAATTCATTCAAGAGTGAGGTGGAATAAAAGCCTTTTAAGATGACAACTGAGTTTTCCACTTTTAGCTGTTGAAAAAGAAAATCACATCTATAAAAAAGGTCTGAGATTCAAAAAGAAATGATAAGTAAAGAAATTGAAAAACAGGCTGTTAATCTAAACAAACCCCAACTGTATAAAACAGAAATAATGACAAGTTTGGAGTACAAAAGCAAGGGGTAAATAAAATCCTAAACAACAATGTAATGTAAGAAAAGAGGAGTAATTGGCATTAATTTTTTTCTATTGTTTGAAAGGAAGATAGAGACACAATTTTTTTTTCAATTTTAAAAATAATTTTTATTGGAGTATAGTTGCTTTACAGTGTTGTGTTAGTTTCTACTGTACAGCAAAATGAAACAGCTATATGTATGTGTGTGTGTGCGTGTTAATCACTCAGTCATGTCTGACTCTTTGTGACCCCATGGCCTGTAGACTGCCAGGCTCCTCTGTCCGTGGAATTTTCCAGGCAAGAATACTGGAGTGGGTTGCCATTTCCTTCTCCAGGGGATCTTCCCAACCCAGGGATGGAATCTGGGTCTCCTGCATTGCAAGCATATACTTTACCACCTGAGCTAGTAGGGAAGCCCAGCTATATGTATACACATATCCAACCATGAAGAAGGCTGAGCGCCAAAGAAATGATGCTTTAGAACTGTGATGCTGGAGAAGACTCTTGAGAGTTCCTTGGATTGCAAGGAGATCCAAGCCATCCATCCTAAAGGAAATCAACTCTGAATATTCATTGGAAGGACTGAGGCTGAAGCTGAAGCTACAATATTTTGGCCACCTGACGCGAAGACTATGACTCATTACAAAAGACCCTGATGCTGAGAAAGCATGAAAGCTGAAGGAGAAGGGGTGGCAGAGGCTGAGATGGTTCGATAGCATCACCGACTCAATGGACATGATTTGAGCAAACTCCGGGGGATAGTGGAGGACAGAGGAGCCTGGTGTGCTGCAGTCGATGGGATCGCAAGGAGCATGACTGAGCAACTGAACTGAACTGAACTGAATTAATAAGAGTACATCATGGGAAACGCTGGGCTGGAAGAAGCACAAGCTGGAATCAAGATTGCCGGGAGAAATATCAGTAACCTCAGATACGCAGATGACACCACCCTTATGGCAGAAAATGAAGAGGAACTAAAAAGCCTCTTGATGAAAGTGAAAGAGGAGAATGAAAAGGTTGGCTTAAAGCTCAACATTCAGAAAACAAAGATCATGGCATCTGGTCCCATCACTTCATGGGAAATAGATGGGGAAACAGTGGAAACAGTGTCAGACTTAATTTTGGGGGGCTCCAAAGTCACTGCAGATGGTTATTGCAGCCATGAAATTAAAAGATGCTTACTCCTTGGAAGGAAAGTTATGGCCAACCTAGATAGCATATTGAAAAGCAGAGACATTACTTTGCCAACAAAGATCTGTCTAGTCAAGGCTATGGTTTTTCCAGAAGTCATGTATGAATATGAGAGTTGGACTGTGAAGAAAGCTGAGCGCCAAAGAATTGATGATTTTGAACTGTGGTGTTGGAGAAGACTCTTGAGAGTCCCTTGGACTGCAAGGAGATCCAACCAATCCATTCTGAAGGAGATCAGCCCTGGGTGTTCTTTGGAAGGAATGATTCTAAAGCTGAAACTCCAGTACTTTGGCCACCTCATGCGAAGAGTTGACTCATTGGAAAAGACTCTGATGCTTGGAGGGACTGGGGGCAGGAGGAGAAGGGGATGACAGAGGATGAGATGGCTGGATGGCATCACTGACTCGATGGACATGAGTTTGAGTGAACTCCAGGAGTTGGTGATGGACAGGGGGGCCTGGCGTGCTGCGATTCATGGGGTCGCAGAGTTGGACACGACTGAGCGACTGAACTGAGCTGAACTGAACTGAATAAGACTTCCCTCACGCAAACCTCCAGGCTCAGCTGTCTGATGTGATTTTCCCACACTTTTGGGTAATTCCTGTCTTACACAAGTTGTTCCAGAAAATAGATAGCAGAGAAAACTGTGCAGTTAGTTTATGAGGCTGCCTGTAACCTATGTTTCAAAGCTGAATAAGAACATTAGAAGGGAAGTAAATTATAGGCCTGTTTGGCAAGCATTCTTAGCTAACTGAATCCAATAGTGTATTAAAAAGCAGTATATCATGATTAAGTAAAGTTCATTTTAGGAATTCAAGACAACCTCTGAAGAATCTATCATTATAATTCACAATGACAGACTTAAAAAGGAAAAGTATGATTCCCTCAAAAATTCAGAAGTGTTTTAGAAATAAAGCCTTATTTTTTAATTAAAAAATTCTTGGAAAATGAAATGTCATAAGCTAAAAAGGCACATTAAACATCAGACACAGTGTAGAAACTTTAGCTATCTTCCTACGAGGTTTGAAATAAGATAAGAATCTTTGTGGGCAGCTGTGCTCACCACTATGTGACCAGTGCTGCCCTAAACCCTCTAATCTTTGGATTTAAAGACAGCTATGGTATTATGGTCAGTAGCAGAGACTCCAGATCCATACTGACTAATTTAGGTTCAAAACCAGCTCAGTCCTCTTTGCCCATGTGACCTTGTGTGTGTGCTCAGTCATATCCTACTCTTTGCGACCCCATGGACTGTAGCCTTTTAGGCTCCTCTGTCCATGAGATTTTCCAGGCAAGAGTATTGGAGTGGGTTGCCATTTCTTTATCCAAGAGAGGTTCCTGACCTAAGGTTCGAGCCCACCTCTCCTGCATTGGCAGGAGGATTATTTACCACTGCGCCTCCTGGGAAGCCCTTTGTGACCTCGTACACACTTGCTAAATCTCTCTGTGCTTCAGTTCACTCACTTGTTCAGTGGGGTAATAACAATGTCTACCTTAGAGAATTACAGTGGGTTTGTCATAACAACTAATATTATTGCTATTGTTATTATTAAATTTAAAAAATGTTATCAGTTGAAAAAGTAAGTAAAGAAGGTCTACAGTTTAGATAATTATAGGTTCACCAGGATTTCCCTGTTGTTCTGGAAGTATTAATAATAATATCACTTTTCTGCCCTTTTAAATGGATAAGAAAGCTGTGGTACATATACACAGTGGAGTATTACTCAGCCATTAAAAAGAATACATTTGAATCGGTTCTAGTGAGATGGATGAAACTGGAACCGATTATACAGAGTGAAGTAAGCCGGAAAGAAAAACACCAATACAGTATACTAACACATATATATGGAATTTAGAAAGATGGTAATGAGGACCCTGTATGCAAGACAGCAAAAGAGACACAGATGTGTAGAGCAGACTTCTGGACTCTGAGGGAGAGGGAGAGGGAGAGGGTGGGATGATTTGGGAGAATAGCATTGAAACATGTATACTATCATGTAAGAAATGAATCGCCAGTCTATGTTCGATGCAGGATGCAGGATGCTTGGGGCTGGTGCATGGGGATGATCAGGAGGGATGATGTGGGGTGGAAGGTGGGAGGGGGGTTCATGTTTGGGAGCTCATGTATACCCATGGTGGATTCATGTCAATGTATGCCAAAACCAATACAGTACTGTAAAGTAAAATAAAGTAAAAATAAAAATTAAAAAAAATAATAGCACTTTTGTTCACTCTCCAAAGTGTTTCTGGGTTGGGCAGTTAATTGTAGTATCAAGCTGTCTATAGCACTATGTGCTATGCCATGTATATGAATTCAGTTCAGTTCAGTTCAGTTCAGGCACTCAGTTGTGTCCGAGTCTTTGTGACCCCACGGACTGCAGCATACCAGGCTTACCTGTCCATCACCAACTCCCAGAGTTTACTCAAACTCATGTCCATTGAATCAGTGATGTCATCCAACCATCTCATCCTCTGTCGTTCCCTTCTTTTCCTGGCCTCAATCTTTCCCAGCATCAGGGTCTTTTCAAATGAGTCAGCTCTTCTCATCAGGTGGCCAAAGTAATGGAGTTTCAGCTTCAGCATCAGTCCTTCCAATGAACATTCAGGACTGATTTACTTTAAGATGGACTGGTTGGATCTGCTTGCAGTCCAACAGACTCTCAAGAGTCTTCTCCAACACCACAGTTCAAAAGCATCAATTCTTCAGCCCTCAGCGTTCTTTACAGTCCAACTCTCACATCCATACATGACTACTGGAAAAACCATAGCCTTGACTAGACGAATCTTTTTTGGCAAAGTAATGTCTCTGCTTTTTAATATGCTGTCCAGGTTGGTCATAACTTTCCAGACACACAAAAAATGACACTACATATTTTATAAAGATACATGCAAATTTAAGGCTAGGTCACATGGTAGAATAGTTATTTACGGTGGGGAAGGGAGTGGAAGTGAATAAGGGGAATAAAAGGGAATTTATACAGTTGTATACACATATACCTGCCAGTGAGGGCCTCTTGTGTCCAATTATTACAGTGAGCCATGAATGAAGAATCTAGAATAGTCCAATTCTTAAAGATGGAGATGGAGGAAAGGGAGGGAAAAGAAGAAATAAAAGAGAAAGAAGAGAGAAGAAAAGAAGCAAAACATGAATTAGTGTCTTTCGTGGGATGAACTGGGATATTGCAATTCACATATACACTATTGATTGTTGTTGTTCAGTCACTAAGTCTGAATGTCACCGACTCCCAAGGGCAAAAAGGAACATTTGGGAGTGTGAAAATACGCTGTGCTTGATTGTGTTGCTGGTTTCACAGGTGAATACATTTGTCAAAACTTATCAAACTGTAGACTTTAAGATGGTAACGATAACCCTGTATGCCAGACAGCAAAAGAGAACAGATGTATAAAACAGTCTTTTGGACTCTGTGGGAGAGGGCAAGGGTGGGATGATTTGGGAGAATGGCATTGAAACATGTATATTATCATATGTGAAATGAATCACCAGTCCAGGTTTGATGCATGAGACAGGATGCTCGGGGCTGGTGCACGGGGATGACCCAGAGAGATGGTATGGGGAGGGAGGTGGGAGGTGCGTTCAGGATGGGGAACACATGTACACCCATGGCTGATTCATGTCAGTGTATGGCAAAAACAATAAAATATTGTAAAGTAATTAGCCTCCAACTAAAATAAATAAATTTATATTTTAATAAAACTGCAAACTTTAAATGTGTGTAGCTCCCTATCAACAAATTATAACATAATAAGAATGATTTTTAAATCTTCATGAATCAATATGAATAAATCAATATGAATAAATCAACATGAATCAATATGAATAAATCTCAAAGACAAAATCTTGGCCAAAAAATGCACATGGAAAAGGATATATAGAGTATCATGTGTACTATGTCACTTCAGTCAAGTCCAACTCTGAGTGACCCTATGAACTATAAGCTCACCAGCCTTCTCTGTCCATTGGATTCTCCAGGCAAGAATACCAGAGTGGGTTGCTGTGCCCTTCTCCAGGGGGGCAGGGATTCCTGACCCAGGGATCAAACCGACATATCTTACGTCTCCTGCATTGGCAGACAGGTTCTTTACCACTAGTGCCACCTAGGAAACCCAACAGAAAGTGTCACATTTATGTAAATTTTACCAGCATCTGAAATTAAATGCTATTTAGGGAAAAATTAATTTGAAAACAGAGTTGGCCAAAAAGGTTTTTTTTTTCCCCTAACATAATTAAAACGTGCATAGTAATAGTATATGACAAGTTTAAAATAATGGTTATCTTTGGAAGGGAGGGAGAAACAAAGGTTCAAGGATAGGGGAGAATTCCCCAGAAAGAGTCATCTGTATCTATCATATTATAATGGACTTACAAATAGCAAATGCTAAAGAAGGTATGGGGAAAAGGGAACTGCCCTACACGGTTGATGGGAATGTAAATTTGTGCAGTCACTATGAAAAACAGTATAGAGTTTCCTCAAAAAACTAAAAATAGAGTTGTCACATGATCCAGCAATCTCACTCCTGGGCGTATATCTGGACAGTACTCTAATTAAAAAAAGATACATGTACTCCTATGTTCATAGCATCACTATTCACAATAGCCAAGACACAAAAACAACCTAAATGTCCATTGGCAAATGAATAGATATAGAAGATGTAGTGTATTTATATGATGGGTACTACTCAAGCATAAAAGAAGAATGAAATAATGCCATTTGCAGCAACTTGGATGGACCTAGATATTATCACACTAAGTGAAGTAAGTCAGAAAGAGTAAGACATATTTCATATGATATCATTTATATATGGAATCTAAAATACAACACAAATGAAATTCTCTGTGAAACAGAAACAGACTCACAAACATAAAGCACAGACTTGCGGTTTCCAAGGGGGCGTGGGGTGAGGGAGGGACAGATTGGGAGTTTGGGATTAGCAGATGCAAACTATTATAAATAGAATGGATAAACAACAAGGTTCTATTGTATAGCACAGGGAACTATATTAAATATCCTGTAATAAACCCTAATGGAAAAAATATGAAAAATAATATGTATGTATAAAAAATAAAAATATTGTAATAGGCTTAAAGATTTTAAATAAATATGGCAAAATGTTGATTCAGAAGTGTAAAACTGGGTGTGAGTACCTATGTATTTTTATTTTATATTACTCAGCAAACTTCTCCATGTATCTGAGAAATAGAAAAAAAAATGTGAATACGTGAAATATTAAGACATGGAGATAAGGAATGTTGAGACCTCTTTAGAAAAGATTTGCTATGAAGGAAAAGAAATGAAACAAGAGATGAAGGATGCTATGAAGTCAAGTGAGGTTTTTCTTTTCTTTCTTTTTGCTTATTTTTTAAACTGAAGATAGTGGAGAGCCTGTCATAAGTTGATGAAAATAATCTAGCTTGAGGATGAAATGGATGATTCAGGAGAGATGGGGCTAAATACAGGGAAAAACATTGCAAAACCAAAGAGAAGCTTTGGTGATTATAAGGATTTTTTTACTCTGTGATTGACAGGAATCAAAAAATTGGAACAATATAAATTTACATAAACAGGTAAAGGGTAAAATTGTGGACCGTTCTTATTCTGAAATACTATAGCCCTGCTAATACAAATGAGGACAGAGGTTTAAAGACCTGGCTTTATGGGGAGGGAGGAGGGTGGGGGATTCAGGATTGGTAACACATNTCATCCATCTTATTAGAACTGATTCAAATGTATTCTTTTTAATGGCTGAGTAATACTCCATTGTTTTTTTGAGGCTCCAAACCAAGTTAAATATTTAAAAAATTATCTACATGCATTCTTTAAAAGTACTATATATACTTTATACTTTTAAAAGCATCCTTACATTTTTAATATTATATATAAGTCACAGTGCAAATATTTATACTCAAATAACATTTACATAATGTCAGATTAAAAAAAAATACAGTCCTGCTTGCCAAATTGCTTAATATCTTTTTACCTGATCTACCAGCAGATGGCATAGGAGACTTGAGGCTCAGAATGTCTATCACTAGAGATGACTCCAGTCTCTCCTATGCCCTTCCCTCTCCCTCCCTGCATTGGCTGCTAGAGCAGCTTGAGAGACTCATGAGACATTGATGCACTTGCATGCTCAGTTGTGCTTCATTCTTTGCAATCCCGTGCACTGTAGCCCATCAGGTCCCTCTGTCCATGGAATTTTTCAGGCAAGAATACTGGAGTAGGTTGCCATTTTCTACTCCAGGGGATCTTCCTGACCCAGAGATCAAACTCCCATCTCCCGCATCTCCTGGGCAGATTCTTAATCACCGCGAAACCTGAATTATTGTTGTTCAGTCATTCAGTTGTGTCTGACTCTTTGCAACCCCATGGACTGTAGCGTGTCAGGCTTCCCTGTCCTTCACTATCTTCCAGAGTTTGCTTATGTCCATTGAGTGGGTGTTGTTGTTCTGTCATTCAATCATGTCCGACTTTGCAACCCCATGGACTGCAGCACACCAGGTTTCCCTGTTGTTCACCATCTCCCAGAACTTGCTCAGACTCATGTTCATTGAGTCGGTGATGCCATCCAGTCATCTCATCCTATGTCATCCCCTTCTCCTCCTGCCTTCAATCTTTCCCAGCATCAGAGTCTTTCCTAATGAGTTGGCTCTTTGCATCAGGTGGCCAAAGTATTGGAACTTCAAGTTCAGCTTTGGTTCTTCCAGTGAATATCCAGGGTTGATTTCCTTTAGGACTGACTGGTTTGGTCTCCTTGCAGTTCAAGGGACTCTCAAGAGTCCTCTCCAACATCACAGTACAAAAGCATCATTTTTTTGCGTTCAGCCTTCTTTATGGTTTAACTGTGACATCCATACATGACTACTGGAAAAACCATAACTTTGACTAGATGGACCTTTGTTGCCAAAGTAATATCTCTGCTTTTTAATATGCTGTCCAAGTTGGTCATAGCTTTTCTTCCAATGAGCAAGGGATTTTTAATTTCATTGTTCACAGTGATTTAGGAGCCCAAGAAATAACGTCTGTCACTGTTTCCATTGTTTCCCCATCTATTTGTCATGAAGTGATGGGACAGGATGCCATGATCTTAGTTTTTTTGAATGTTGAGTTTTAAGCCAGTTTTTTCAATCTCCTCTTTCACCTTTATCAAGAGGCTCTTTAACTCCTCTTCACTTTCTTCCATAAGGGTGGTATCATATGCATATCTAAGGTTATTGATATTTCTCCCAGCAGTCTTGATTTCAGCTTGTGCTTCATTCAGTCTGGCATATCTCATGATGTATTGTGCATATAAGTTAAATAAGCAAGGTGGCAATATACAGCCTTGATGTACTTCTTTTCCAAGTTAGAACCAGTCTGTTGTTCCATGTCCAGTTCTAACTGTTGCTTCTTGACCTGCATACAGATTTCTCAAAAGTCCTGAGAAATACCAGGTCAGGTGGTCTGGAATTCCCATCTCTTTAACAATTTTCCATAGTTTGTTGTGATCCATGTTGTGCCCGCAGTCCAAGTCCCCAAAACTGAGAAAACAAGACATCCACGGCAATGCAAAAGCAAAAAGGGAATTTATTTCTGGTTCGAACCAGGGCTCCCGCCGCATCCCATGCAGGGGAGTGGGGCAAGAGCCCCGAGCCCTGAATTACAGCAGTATTTATAGGTTTAGAACAAAGACAGGGAGTTGGCAGGGGTGGATTGGTTGCAAGGGTTTTTTGACATCTATTAATTGGTTAAATTTTTCGTGCATTGGGCTTGCTTAGGGGACTCTTCATGTTATCTGGGAGTCTGGGAACATGCTGACCGGCTGAGCCCCAAGGTCGGGGGGAGGATGATCTCAGTTTCTTCTGGGCAGTGACCCAGTTTTTCCCATAATTGTAGCTCTTGCCCACTTTAGTCCTTGAGGCCTGTCCTGAGTCAGGTCTCAACATTCCCCCCTGTCCTTTGATAGCTCTGGTCCACTTTAGTCCTTGAGGCCTGTCATGAGTCGGGTCTCAACATTCCCCCCTGTCCTTTGATCATGGAGAGGAATCTTCCTCTCCGTTCTGAGATATTGCCTGATATTGTTGAAAGCTAGCATCTCTTGTTGAAAAGCACGCAACGAGAGAGATGGTCTATTTTTTCCTTTAAACACCGGAGAATTGGGGGGTGGACTTTCATATATAATGTCAAAGGGAGTCAGACCTAATTTATAGGAGGTATTGTGTGCCCGAAAGAGTGTGAAGGGAAGGAGGGTCACCCAGTCTCCGCCAGTCTCTATTGCCAGTTTTGTCAAAGTTTCTTTTAGGGTCTGATTTATTCTTTCTATTTACCCTGACCTCTGGGGACTGTACTCGCAATGCAGCTTCCATTTGGCCCCCAGGGCTGAGGCCAGTCCCTGTACAATTTTGCTCACAAATGCAGGTCCATTATCTGAGCCGATAGATGCCGGCAGCCCAAACCTAGGCATAATCTCTTCTAGAAGTTTTTAGCTACTATTATTGCTGTCTTCTTTAGTGGGGTAAGCTTCTACCCACCCAGTCAAAGTGTCAACCAGAACTAGCAAGTAACGGTACTCATACTTGCCTGGCCTTACCTCAGTGAAATCTATCTCCCAATGATGTCCTGTCCTTCCCCCCCAACTAATATCTTACACCTGTGTGCTGTCCTTTTCCCGGTCTCATCGTCTGACAGGCCTTGTAGGTGCGGACCATATCTTGGATGGTTTTCTTCTGCTGGAGAAACCGCAGCTGCGCTGTTTGTAGAAGTGTCAAAGTCTTTTTCTCTCCCAAATGGGTGGTTTGATGCAAATGGGTGCAGAGGTGTTTGCCCGAGTCGGCAGGGAGGAACAGGTTATCGTCGTGGTCTCGATACCATCCGTTTTTGCCAACAGGACGGGTGGTATTATCTTGCACCCAGCGTAAATCAGAGGAAGAATATGTGGGGCTTGGGGGGAGCATTCCCATCCCCGGCGGTGGCAATCCCACAGTCAGCACAGAAGTCCTGCAATCTCCTGCAGAGGCCTCACAGGCTGCTGTATCAGCAGCATGTTTCCCTCGGGCCCGGGCATCCTCTCCTTTCTGGTGTCCTGGGACATGTACTATGGATACCGCGTGGGGCATGTGGACCGCTGCCAGGAGTCTGCAAATCTCAGGTATCCACCATGAAGCCAACTGGTTTCCCCTCCACGTTGATAGTTACCCAGGACTCGGGGAGGGGGGCCGAGCCTTGACCCCCCTAATCACTGTCTTCTCCCGCATGTAGGACGTGGGCCCCCAAGGGAGATTCCTCCTTTCTTACAGTCTTTCTCTTCAGGTCTCCTTTGGGGCACTCATGCTTCCAGTGTCCTTGCTCCTTGCAATAAGTGGATTGGTCTCTTTTTAAGGCCGGCCTGGCTGGTGTTTCCTTTCCTCCTGACCGGGTGTCTCTAGCCCTCTGGGAGTCAGGCCCTGTTCTCGCCCTTGCGAAGAGGATTTGAGCTAGCTCCTTCTGATTCCTCCGGTTTCTTTTTAACCCTGAACTCTCTTTCTTCTTTCCTGATACGCTCAGCAAGTTCCCTTTCTTCCCTTTTAACCCATTCCTCTCTCTCTCCTCTCGTCTAATCCATTCCTCTCTCCTCAGGAGTCTCCCTATCGTTAAACATTTTCTCAGCTACTTTCACCAGACCCTGTATCGACAATTCTCTTACCCTCTCTACTTTCTGTAACTTTCTCCTGATATCCAGAGCTGCCTGATTAGCAAAAGCTAGCAAAACCGCTGCGCTGGATTCCTCAGCCTGTGGGTCCAAGGACATATACTGCCTGAAAGCCTCCATTATCCTCTCTAAAAAGGCTGCCGGGCTTTTATCTGGCTCCTGCCTTATATAAATTCATTGGTTTCCTGGCGGCTGCCCGGAGGCCAGCCATCAGAGTCTGGCGGTATACTCGGAGACGCTCCCTACCTTCAGTGCGCTCGAAATCCCAGTGCGGCTGCAACAGAGGGAACCCCTCCTCGATCAGGTGGGGCTGCGTGGTGGGCCTTCCATCCACTCCTAACAGGTTTTTCTGTGCCTCTGACAAGATTTGTTCTTGCACCTGCAACAGCTGCTGACAATCATCTCAGGTGGGGTTGTGAGTACAGAATTTGCTGGCCCGACCCGGACAGGAAAGGCCTGAATGGAGGAGGAAGGGGCCTCTCGGCTCCGCAGTCAGACGCGTCTCCGCCCCTCGGGTCCTTGCGCGAGTTCCCTGGGCCGGCCCCGCTCCTGCTGCCGAGGGTGCCGGGTCCCTCCTTTGTGGGGGCAAGGGTGGCGGGATATACGGGGGAGGTGAGATTTCAGTGTCTAAATCAGTGAGGCTAGGGCATAGAGACGATTGCTGGAGCGTCGGCTTCTTCCGGCTCTCCCGTGCCTCACGGTCTTTTTCTCTGGAGACTTCTGCGACCAGGACCTGTGGAACGGAAGCGCTGGGGGGTTGTGAATGAAGGGTTTCAGCCAGGCTGGAGGGTCTTTTACTAGCTTTTGCCAGACCAGGATGTAAGGAGCTTGGTCTGGATGGCCCCGACGGTCAGGAGCCATTATTATTATTATTTNGCAACAGCTGCTGACAATCATCTCAGGTGGGGTTGTGAGTACAGAATTTGCTGGCCCGACCCGGACAGGAAACGCCTGAATGGAGGAGGAAGGGGCCTCTCGGCTCCGCAGTCAGACGCGTCTCCGCCCCTCGGGTCCTTGCGCGAGTTCCCTGGGCCGCCCCGCTCCTGCTGCCGAGGGTGCCGGGTCCCTCCTTTGTGGGGGCAAGGGTGGCGGGATATACGGGGGAGGTGAGATTTCAGTGTCTAAATCAGTGAGGCTAGGGCATAGAGACGATTGCTGGAGCGTCGGCTTCTTCCGGCTCTCCCGTGCCTCACGGTCTTTTTCTCTGGAGACTTCTGCGACCAGGACCTGTGGAACGGAAGCACTGGGGGGTTGTGAATGAAGGGTTTCAGCCAAGCTGGAGGGTCTTTTACTAGCTTTTGCCAGACCAGGATGTAAGGAGCTTGGTCTGGATGGCCCCGACGGTCAGGAGCCATTATTATTATTATTATTTTTTTTCGGACTGCCAGGATGACAGGCAAACCAAAAGTTCCCTCTGGTGGCCAGCCGACCTCAAATGCTGGCCACTCAGATGAGCACAGGGTCACTAGTCTGCTCCTCTTCACTAGCATCGACAGATTTTGAGCCTTGGACTTAAAATCAGGAAAATGATCAATCATTACAGACAGTGGTGTAGAATAGTTCTGATCCATGACTGCAGCACTCACAATAAGCACACAGAAAGCAAGCAGGGCGCTGGCACACAGAAACAGGCGGCAGACAGAAGACAAACAGATATCGGCCGAAAACACTGAACTAGGTCTTTCCTGGGTTGTTGTTGTTTTCCTCAAAATATTCAGAATCAGGAGAACTTCTCTCCTTCCCCAGAGCTAGCTGCCCTCCAGCGCGCTCGCTGGGCCTCGGCCTTACGCTAGCTAGGACGACTAATTCGCCCCTGTCCAAACCTGATGTCTCCTTATCAGAGCCAGCTGCCTTCCAGTGCGCTCAATGGGACTCGGACTTATGCTGGCCGGGCAACCCTTTTGCCCCCTGACCTGATGCCGGCGCCCAGATTTACCAGAACAACCAAATGCCTTCCAGCGCGCTCGCTGGCCTTGGTCTTACAGTGGTTGGGTGACTAAATCACCCTTAGTTTGAAAGCTTTCTCCTGTGCCAGTCACCTTCCCGCCTCCCTGCGGGGGCTCGGTTTTACACTGGACTTTCCCTGTGCCAGTCACCTTTCCGCCTCCCTGCGGGGGCTCGGTTTTACACTGAACTATCCCTGCCTAATCACCGGTGCCTCTAACAGAACTTCCCTTATGCCTGGAGGGCGTTGTTTTCCTCAGTGGCATAGAAATACTAAAGCTATGTTAAATGCCTGTACTATTTTAGCATTTTGCTAAAATGAATTTGGATGTGCACAACTAGATTAATTCAAGGACAACTACCCAGCCATGGCAGGCATGGTTTAGTGAGATCCAGAGTCTCCAGATTATTCACAGTTTGGACTACCCCTCCCAGAATTGGAGCTATGTTAAATGCCTGTACTATTTTAGCATTTTGCTAAAATGAATTTGGATGTGCACAACTAGATTAATTCAAGGACAACTACCCAGCCATGGCAGGCATGGTTTAGTGAGATCCAGAGTCTCCAGATTATTCACAGTTTGGACTACCCCTCCCAGAATTGGAGGCTTTGCCTTATATAGTCAAACACTTTCTCAGCAACACAAAGGCCAGGAACTAAGACTTATGGACCCACCAGGAGAACCATGAGGACTGCTTATGTCCACGGTCATGACCTGTGTCAGCAGTGAGGACCCTGGCAAGAGCTCTTCACTCCACTGGTTCATTGGCCACTGAGTATGTTCCCCTTTGTGTGTATTAACCCAATGAACAGACACAGAAATAAGCAAGGAGGTGTGAGATGCCCCAGATAGAATAAAGAACTTGCAGGAATAGTAAGGTTTCAGATCATAGACAACTCCATGCCTTTTAAAATTTTATCAGTATCTGGAAATTCCCAAGATATAAACTGAGAAAACAGGATAATACTTCATGCAGGATAGCAGTAGGTTTACACTAGGGGTCTTTTTATTTCTGACCATTTCTTTACAATCATCCACCAGAGATAACTTTAACTTATGCTTCTCAAGCTCAAATCCCTCTAAAGTCATTTAGGTTCACATTTCTAACTCTGTGGGACACATGTTTCCAAAAGTCACATCAGCTCTCCAGGTCAACATTTTCCTTCTGCACTTTCACTGGCTCACTTTTCCTTTTCTCATTCACACGAGCAGACATCTGAAACCATGGGTCTGGTTTCCCTTTATGATGTACCTGTGTCATAGATTTCAGCTTCCAAGTGCCCAGAAGAAAGCTTTGATAGGTGCACCCAACTAGGCAGGGATGTATTCAATAATTTCTATATGAGAGTATTTGTCATAGTCATAGGAAGTAAAGAAGATGAAATTAAGCCAGATGGTCCTGGGATGTCCCAAGTCTCTCAGAACCTCCAAAAGCTCAGCTCGAAGCTGGGCAAGTCTCTCTTCTGAGAGAACTGCCTGAGAGCTGTTACTCTCCAGAGGGGCTGGGTAAAACTCTTGACTTAAACTGGGCAGCCCTGAGGTGTGACGCAGCAGCTTCTCCATAGCAGCCATGGAGAGGAAGTTCCCACACATGCTGAAGGATCTGAGCTGGGAGCAGTGGCTCAGGGCAGGCAGGATAGCCTCGATTTGGGAGTCCATGATCTCACACTGATTTAAGTCCAATACCTGGAGGGTATCTGCCACTTGCTCCAGCAGAACTTGAAGGAGCTCAGGACTAAAGTCAGCCAGGTTGATACCACTCAGATCTAGGCCTTTTAGCTGACTGATCCTTGGGCACTGGGACAGGTGGGTCAAGTCTGATTCTGTAAGGAGGCAGTGAGTTATTGCGAGGTTATCCAAGGGGCTCATCAGACACCTGTGAAGAAAAGGCAATTAGATCTGAGAAACAGGGGAGGCAGGTGATCTCCAAGCGAGAGACAAGTGATTTGCCCAAGGCCAAGGTCATTCTGATCATCAAATAAAGGTCAAAGGTCAAGTCTGATTCTGTAAGGAGGCAGTGAGTTATTGCGAGATTATCCAAGGGGCTCATCAGACACCTGTGAAGAAAAGGCAATTAGGTCTGAGAAACAGGGGAGGCAGGTGATCTCCAAGTGAGAGACAAGTGATTTGCCCAAGGCCAAGGTCATTCTGATCATCAAATAAAGGTCAGTATCCAACATGCCCAGTCTCATTTTAGCCTGAGTTCTTTCACCTTCACTGTGTGACTGAATGAAGTACATAGAACCTTGAAATCTCTCTTTCCTAATCTGTCATGCAAGGTGTAACATACTCTACTTCCTTATGAAGGTGAATGAACGTAATGGAATATCTAGAACCGGCTCAGAGGGAGAGCCTGACATCACGTCTAAATCAAGTGCAGGCATCTCTGAGTTTTAGTATTGGAAGAGAAGGCAAAAGATACTTTCATCTCAGGCTTTCTTCTGTCTGTGCTTGGGCTCAAGCACTCATATCTCAGGCTTGGTGAGGTACCTGGGTTACATGAATAAAAAAACAACCTGGGTAATTTCCCACAATATCAACTGAGGTTTCCAGTCTGTAGGGGCTCATTTACGTCCCTGTGTTATCTGCAAACGATCTACCACTTTCTACTGTCCCTTTGGCTCCTGCTATTATCATTATCTCCGGAACCATGCATTTCCCATATATTAACTATCTTATCTGAAGCACAAAACAACATTTTAGAGACAGGGAATTTGAGAGAGGCTCATTGTGGCCACAGACTTGCAGAGCACAGAGCTTCCATTTAGAAATGCTCAGGTCCCTCCTCAAGACCCTTTCTGCTTGTTTTTCTGAGTTGTCTGGACATAGATCTCTCCTCCTAAAGTAGAAACCTCAAAATGTTCTTTAGTAGATTCCAACCCCCTAGTCTATAGCTCCCTAGATTGGTGTCCCTTTCCAGAGCCTCTATCCATTTGTTCCTCTATCTTGATTTGGGTAGCTATGTGTTACCACACTTTAGGGTAGAGCATAAAATAAGACAGTGCACTTGACATTGTAGTGTTGTTTTCACTGTTTCTCAGCCAGTGGTGCCTCTCTCACCTGAGCATCTGGTCCAGGCGGCCTGACAGGAAGAAGGGAGATTCTAGATAGAGATCCCGGAGGTGGTGCAGCTTGAGGAGCTGAGAGGTAAACTGGACAACAGCATGCTGTTCCTGCTCCTCAGAGGCAGAAAGTGTGAGTCTCTGCGCGTTACTCATCTGGCCCAGGAGAGGAGCGAGTGTGGCCAGGCTGGACAGATTCCAGTGCTGGCTGACTTCTACATCCTGGATACAGTCCAGCTGTACCATACTCAGGACCTTCATAATATTTTCCACAGGCATTCCAAAGGTCTTCAGCTTCTTACAGCACAGGTGTATGGAATCTTTTCTCTGTTCTGCCCACCTCATGAGGTAGGTGAGGAACTCATCCATGGCCCATTCCTTGAGGCTCACCTCTACGAACACCTCCAAGGGAGCCAAGGGCTGCTCTGTCCTTGACCTCTCCTCAGGAACTGATGCTGCCAGTGAGCTTGAGGGCATGTGGTCCGTGTATCCAGACCACATGCTCCAGAAGTTCTGGCCAGTATTCCTTAAATCCAACACCCGCAGTTTGCACCTCCTGTGGGGAAACACCAGATGGGCATCAATGGTTTAAAATCCAAACTGAATGAAACCAGTCTCAGAATAAAGGCAACACTAAGACTTCCCACCTGAGTTTTTACTTCAGATTCCTGACATTATCTGCTTTCTTGCCCTCTTCCTCTTCAGTAGGGATACTGCCTCACTTTCCTCTATCTCCTTTGCCCCTACATCCTTCCTGATTTTCTACTTTTACAGTCCTTAAGAATCCCTGGGAAGAGGCTGGGACATGTTCTTGCAGGTTTCCCTGCATCTTAGACAGTCCTACACTTCCAGAAGGCATCTCCCAAAGAGGACTCAGCAATGGTTAAGGCCTCTGAAATTCTTTATTGACATCATCAAAAGCCTGTGGTCCATCCCTTGACCATTCACTTTATGACCCCAGCTGTCTCTTCAGGATGTCTAGTAACTTTCCAGGCTACCTGGATTAGACTCACCTGGGGCGCTCCTTCTGGGCAAGCAGGACATCAAGTCCATCCAGTACTGCTTGTAGGGTAATCAGATGAGGCAGCTCCATCAGGCCCCCCAGAGGCAGGCGGACGAAAGGCCAGGCATGCACCATGGTCTGCAGGGTCTTACTGTGACTCCCATAGAAGGCTTCCATGAAGAGTGAGGGGAAGAGCTCGATGGGCAGAAGCTCCAAAGCACTCATGGCCAAGTCCTCATTCCTTAGCAGGCTCATAGCTGCCAGGTCCAGGAGTCTGGGTGAGACCCAAAGACTCATTCTGATCTGACTCTGCTACAAAAGAAATCCTGTGGAAACTTCCAGAGAACAAGGCATTCTTCTCAGGCCAAGCAAGAACACACCTCTGTCTCCCCACTCTTCAGAGGAATCTTCTCAGGGCCAAGGTCACTGCCCTGGGAGTAGTGCAAGTGCCTGTTAGTCCCAATTACACTCTAGACTCAGTGAGCACAAAGCCATAGCTCTACCCTTATGGGCACTAGAGCCTGATCTCACAAGTAGCAAGAAGGCAGAAATCCAACCATTAGTCTATCCATTTCTATCCACTGCTTTCCTTAATCATGTATCACTGGGAAGTGGGTACCATGAGCTAAAGGCTAAGCTTCATCTTTTTGGGGGGAATATTTTTTTAAAATTTTTTTATTTTTACTTTATTTAACTTTATGATACTGTATTGGTTTTGGCATACATTGACATGAATCCGTCATGGGTGTATATCACTTAGAGCCTTAAAACTATAGGAACAGGAGCATCATGTTGCCCAATATAGCCCACAGTTCACTGGGCTGGGAAAGGGTAAGAGATACCCCTAGAAAGAATGTTGTTTGTGCTCAAACTAAACATTTTAAATTTCAAGAAATAAAATTTCAAAAAGCAGAGAAAGAAAATTTAAAAAGAAATGAAATTCCAAAGATGTTTTTCACTAAAAAGAGCATCTGCTTTGTTAAGACATCTAAAAAGCACCAATCAAATATTTGGGATTAAGTCAATACTGTATTCAAGATAAAACCAAAATCTTAAATCAGTGTATATGAAAATAAATAATTTTTATTCATTTATTTTTATTTTTCAATTTTGGCAGCATGGCATGGGGTGTTTTAGTTCCCAGACCAGGAATGAACCTGCGATCCCTGCAGTGGTCCAATTCTGGGATCCCTAGGGAAGTCCCCAGTAAGCAGGTTTTAAAATTAATCTCTCCTTGCATCCTGATACACTTGCCACCATTCAAGACCAGTTGACCATGGGTACAGTGAAGGTGTCTTTAGTTGCATCTGTAACTTACCAGCTCTGTTGTGGTTGGCAGGCTGCTTGCACCTCAGACTTGAGAACTCCAGTGTTGACTCTGGGACCCTGAAGATTCTGCATCTCTTTGGTGTCTAAGGCTTATATAGACCTTTCTAAGCACATCTTTCTTCTTTCCAACAACTAACTGCCAATCAGAAAGTGATACCTGATTAGATTTCAGACTCTATTGGGTTAATCCTGATTGGATCTTTGTTACCTTTAGAGGAATTGATTGAATCAGATTTCATTCAGGAAGGATAAAGAATGAGGGAGAGGTATTGGATTTCTTGATTCACCCACAAATATTGATTTGGCTTTACTAATATTAATAGTAATAGGCCTGGGTGTGAGACAGGAAATGGGTTATCCTTTTGTGACAGAAAAAACAAACTTTGAAGCACCATTGTTTGAGGAACTTCAGCCATAAAAAAATTATCAAAATGTCCCAGAATTAAAATTGCTTTATGAAGACAGTAGTGTTGTTCCCAAAAGAAGCAAGATAAAAGTATCCATCTCTATCAATTGTCAGTCAGGTGTTATGTCTGACAAGTGGAGATCAGGAATCTACTCAGGAAGTAAGTTCAGTTCAGTTCAGTTCAGTTCAATTCAGTCACTCAGTCGTGTCTGACTCTTTGCAACCCCATGAATCGCAGCACACCAGGCTTCCCTGTCCATCACCAACTCCCAAAGTTCACTCAGATTCACGTCCATCGAGTCAGTGATGCCATCCAGCCATCTCATCATCTGTCGTCCCCTTCTCCTCCTGCCCACAATCCCTCCCAGCATCAGAGTCTTTTCCAATGAGTCAACTCTTCTCATGAGGTGGCCAAAGTACTGGAGTTTGAGCTTTAGCATCATTCCTTCCAAAGAAATCCCAGGGCTGATCTCCTTCAGAACGGACTGGTTGGATCTCCTTGCAGTCCAAAGGACTCTCAAGAGTCTTCTGCAACACCACAGTTCAAAAGCACTTCACAGTCCAACTCTCACATCCATACATGACCACAAGAAAAACCATAGACTGCAGCCATGAAATTAGAAGATGCTTACTCCTTGGAAGAAAACTTATGACCAACTTAGATAGTATATTCAAAAGCAGAGACATTACTTTGCTGACTAAGGTCCATTTAGTCAAGGCTATGGTTTTTCCTGTGGTCATGTATGGATGTGAAATTTGGACTGTGAAGAAAGCTGAGCACTGAAGAATTGATGCTTTTGAACTGTGGTGTTGGAGAAGACTCTTGAGAGTCCCTTGGACTGCAAGGAGATCCAACCAGTCCATTCTAAAGGAGATCAGTCCTGGGTGTTCNGTCCTTCAAGAGATGAATGAGTAAGCTGCAATATATACAGAATATGAAAAGACATGGAGGAGACTTAAATGTCTGTTACTAAGTGAAAGAAGTCAATCTGAAAAGGCTACTTACTGTATGAAACTCTGGGGACAGCAAAAAGACCCGTGGTTGTCAGGGATGGTGGAAGCGAGCGATGAGTAGCCAGAGCCAGGAGGGTTTCTGGGCAGTGAAACTGTTCTGTATGCTATTGCAATGATGGATACATGTCATTAAGCATTTCACAAAACTCAAGGCATATACAACACCAAGAGTGAACTTTAATGTAAACTGTGGACTTTGTGTGATATGAGGTGTCATTGTAGGTTCATCAGTTATCACAATTACCAACCCAGTGGGGGTTGTTGATAGTGGGTGAGGCTGTGTGTTTGGTGGGGGCAGGAGGTAAAGGGAAATTCTCTGTCATTTCTGCTTGACTTACTGTGAACATAAATCTGCTCTAAAAAGTAGTCTACTTTAAAAATATATATAATTGAAATCCAGTTCTAAAATTTTATTATTCTAAATATTTTTAAGAAAATAATGCTTGTTCATTGACCTTTAACTTTAGTTTTTTTTTTTTAATGTTGATAAAGACTTTATTATTTTTTTTTTGTATTTATTTATTTTTTTACACGAACTCCCAAACATGAACCCCCCTCCCACCTCCCACCCCACATCTTCCCTCCAGATCATCCCCATACACCAGCCCCAAGCATCCTGCATCCTGCATTGAACATAGACTGGCAATTCATTTCTTACATGATAGTATACATATTTCAATGCTATTCTCCCAAATCATCCCTCCCTCTCCCTCTCCCTCTCCTTCTCCCTCAGAGTCCATAAGTCCGCTCTACACATCTGTATCTCTTTTGCTGTCTTGCATACAGGGTCCTCATTACCATCTTTCTAAATTCCATATATATGTGTTAGTATACTGTATTGGTGTTTTTCTTTCTGGCTTACTTCACTCTGTATAATTGGTTCCAGTTTCATCCATCTTATTAGAACTGATTCAAATGTATTCTTTTTAANCACACACACACACACACACACACACACACACACACACATCTTGCTGAACTAACAGATGAGTTCAATAAAGTTTATCAGTAGATATTCTTGGATTTTCTATGTAGTCAATCATGTCATTTATTAACACACAATTCATTTCAAATATTTATACCTCTTATTTCCTTTTCTTGAAAAATTGGCCAAGACCTTTAGTGCAATATTGAATAATCAACAAAGGCATATTATTTGTTGCTGTTGTTCAGTTGCTAAGTCATGACGGACTCTTTGCAGCCCCATGGACTACAGCACACCAGGTTCCTCTGTTCTCCACTGACTCCCAGAGTTTGCGCAAATTCATGTCCATTGAGTCGGTGATGCTATCTAACCATCTCAAACTCTTTCGCCCCCTTCTCCTTTTGCTTTCAATCCTTCCCAACATTCGGGTCTTTTCCAAAGAGTTAGGTCTTCACATCAGGTGGCCAAAGTATTGGAGCTTCAGCTTAAGCAACAGTCTTTCAAATGAATATTTGGGTTCATTTCTTTCAGGATTGACTGGTTTGACCTCATAGTCCAAGGGACTCTGAAGAGTCTTCGCCAGCACCACACTGCTTATAATGCTTCTGTTGATTCACCATTAATTGTATTTTCTGTAGGTTCTTGGAAGATGCTCTTTACTAAAGAAAAAAAACCTTTTCTGAGCCTATAAAATTTAACACTCTGAGCTTCCCTGGTGGCTCAAACAGTGAAGAATCTGCCTGCAATGCAGAAGACCTGGGTTCAATCCCTAGGTCAGGAAGATCCCCTGTAGAAAGAAATGGTTATCCACTCCAGTATTCTTGCCTGGAGAATCCCATGGACAGAGGAGCCTGGCAGGCTACAGACCATGGGGTTGCAAAGTGTTGGACACAACTAAACAACTAACACTTTCACTTCTCAAATATCTCAAGTAATGTTAAGTGATTTTCCTAAATCTCTGAGAGCTCAGTTGGTAAAGAATCCACCTGCAATGCAGGAAACCCCAGTTGGATTCCTGGGTTGAGAAGACCCCCTGGAGAAGGGAAAGGCTACCCACTCCAGTATTCTGGCCTGGAGAATTCCATGAACTGTATAGTCCTTCCCTAGGTCAGGAAGATCCCCTGTAGAAAGAAATGGTTATCCACTCCAGTATTCTTGCCTGGAGAATCCCATGGACAGAGGAGCCTGGCAGGCTACAGACCATGGGGTTGCAAAGTGTTGGACACAACTAAACAACTAACACTTTCACTTCTCAAATATCTCAAATAATGTTAAGTGATTTTCCTAAATCTCTGAGAGCTCAGTTGGTAAAGAATCCACCTGCAATGCAGGAAACCCCAGTTGGATTCCTGGGTTGAGAAGACCCCCTGGAGAAGGGAAAGGCTACCCACTCCAGTATTCTGGCCTGGAGAATTCCATGAACTGTATAGTCCATGGGGTCGCAAAGAGTTGGACATGACTGAGTGACTTTCAGCTCCAATTCCACTTTTAATGTTGTTATAGGCCAGAATTTTTACTTTAGGTGTAAAATATATATCATACTAATAGAAGCAATGGCATTATGGAGACTTCCATAGAGATGTCAGGTTCTGCATACATTCTAAGGGTCTCAGATTACTACTGAATCTACTCCCTACAATAATGCAAGCACTGTCAGAGATGCCCTCTTTTACCTCCTTGGCTCCTTTTCACCCTTGCCACTATCCGCCAGCCATGTCCAGTCCTGACCCACTCAGTCTCATATTACTGTGTAGCCATTACACAGTATAAGAGCTTTATGAGAAATTTACTTATTCCCCAGGTGAACAGAGCAGCAGCTGCAGTCTGCAACACCACACCCCAATGTGATGAAAAAATGCCCTAGATGTGCATCGTTAGGCTCTCAAATGCAAAAGCTTTTCTGAAAAAATAATGAAGATGAGTTTAGCCCCAGTTGATCAGTGTGCCTTGTTGGTGACTTTTGGGCACCTGCACATCTAAATGTATTAGGTACCAGTACCTAATAGAAGAGATTGATACAAGGATGCAGGCACACAGGTTAACTGGGAAAGGAAAAGAGCATGAAAGACATGGAGAAGGCAGGGGACGAAGCCCAGCAAGGACCTAGTCCCAGCTGGAGCCTGATTCCACCTGATCCTCCCCCTCCTCCAGGGTATTGCAGTGGAGTTGGGAGTGTACCACTCTGTGGATCCAGGGAGTTGCCTTTTGTTCTCCCTTGTCAGTGAGTCTTGGCTGTGGGATGCCTGAGTCAGGGCTGCCAAAAGGACTCTACTTCTGCAGTTCCTCAGGCAATCTGTCTATCAGGTCTAACCCTTGAATCTACTTGTCACTTTTAATGTGTAATCTTAAGGGATTTGATTTAGGTCATACCTGAATGGTCTTCCGTTTTCTTGCCTTGAGAACCACAGAACAGCATGAAAAGGCAAAAAGATAGGACACTGAAAGATGAACTCCCCAGGTCGGTAGGTGCCCGATATGCTACTGGAGATCAGTGGAGAAATAACTCCAGAAAGAATGAAGAGATGAAGCCAAAGCAAAAACAATACCCAGCTGTGGATGTCACTGGTGATGGAAGTAAATCCAATGCTATAAAGAGCAATAGTGCATAGGAACCTGGAATGTTAGGTCCATGAATCAAGGCAAATTGGAAGTGGTCAAACAGGAGATGGCAAGAGTGAATGTCCACATTTTAGGAATCAGTGAACTAAAATGGACTGGAATGGATGAATTAAACTTAGATGATCATTATATTCACAACTGTGGGCAAGAACCTTAGAAGAAATAGAGTAGCCATCATAGTCAACAAAAGAGTCTGAAATGTAGCACTTGGATGCAATCTGAAAAATGACAGAATAATCTCTGTTCGTTTCCAAGTCAAACCATTCAATATCACGGTAATCCAAGTCTATGCCCCTGCCAGTAATGCTGAATAAGCAGAAGTTGAATGATTCTATGAAGACCTACAAGACCTTCTTGAACTAACACACGAAAAAGATGTTCTTTTCATTATAGGTGATATAGGTGACTGGAAAGCAAAAGAAGGAAGTCAAGAGATACCTGGAGTAACAGGCAAATTTTGCCTTGGAGTACAGAATGAAGCAAGGCAAAGGCAATTGAGTTTTGCCAAGAGAATGCACTGGTCATAGCAAACACCCTCTTCCAACACAAGAGAAGACTGTACACATGGGCATCACCAGATGGTCAATACCAAAATCAGATTGATTATATTCTTTGCACTCAAAGATGGAGAAGCTCTATACAGTCAGCAGAAACAAGACTGGGAGCTTACTGTGGCTCAGACCATGAACTCCTTATTGCAAAATTCAAACTTAAATTGAAGTAAGGAAAACCATTAGACCATTCACATATGACCTAAATTAAATCCCTAATGATTATACAGTGGAAGTGACAAATAAATTCAAGGGATTAGGTCTGATAGACAGAGTGCTTGATGAACTATGGATGGAGGTTCGTGGCATTGTACAGGAGCCAGGGATCAAGACCATCCCCAAGAAAAAGAAATGCAAAAAAGCAAAATGGCTGCCTCAGGAAACCTTACAAATAGCTGTGAAAAGAAGAGAAGTGAAAGGCCAGGGAGAAAATGAAAGATAGAACCATTTGAATGCAGAGTTCCAAAGAATAGCAAGGAGAGATAAGAAAGCCTTCCTTGATAGTCATTGCAAAGAAATAGAGGAAAACAACAGAATGGGAAAGAACAGAGATCTCTTCAAGAAAATCAGAGATACTAAGGGAACACTTCATGCAAAGATGGGACATAAGATGGGACCTAAAGATGGGACAAAGATGTATGGACCTAACAGAAGCAGAAGATATTAAGAAGAGGTGGCAAGAATACACAGAAGAACTATACAAAAATGATCTTGATGACCCAGATAATCACGATGGTGTGATCACTCACCTAGAGCCAGAAATCATGGAATTCAAAGTCAAGTGGGCCATAGGAAGCTTCACTATGAACAAAGCTAGTGGAGGTGATGGAATTCCAGTTAAGCTATTCCAAATCCTAAAAGATGATGCTATGAAAGTGCTGCATTTAATATGCCAGCAAATTTGGAAAACTCAGCAGTGGCCACAGACTGGAAAAAGTCTGTTTTCATTCCAATCCCAAAGAAAGGCAATGCCAAAAAATGTCAAACTATGGCACAATTGCACTCATCTCACACACTAGCAAAGTAATGCTCAAAATTTTCCAAGTCAGATTTCAACAGTATGTGAACCAAAACTTCCATATGTTCAAACTGGATTTAGAAAAGGCAGAGGAACCAGAGACCAACGTCCCAATATCTGTTGTATCATCGAAAAAGTAAGAGAGTTCCAGAAAAAACCATCTATTTCTGCCTTATTGACTACTGAAAAGCCTTTGACTGTGTGGATCACAACAAACTGTGGAAAATTCTTAAAGAAATGAGAATACCAGACAAACTTACCTGCTTCCTGAGAAATCTGTATGTGGGTCAAGAAGCAACAGTTAGAACTGGACATGGAACAGACTGGTTCCAAATAGGGAAGGCTGTATGTTGTCACCCTGCTTATTTAACTTACATGCAGTGTCAGTTCAGCTCAGTTGCCCAGTTGTGTCCAACTCTTTGCGACCCCATGATCCACAGCACGCCAGGCTCCCTGTCCACCATGAACTTCTGGAATCCACCCAAACCCATGTCCATTGTGTCAGTAATGCCATCCAACCATCTCATTCTCTGTTGTCCCCTTCTCCTCCTGCCTTCAATCTTTCCCAGCATCAGGGTCTTTTCCAATGAGTTAGCTCTCCACATCAGCTGGCGAAAGTATTGGAGTTTCAGCTTCAACATCAGTCCCTCCAATGAACACCCAGGGCTGATCTCCTTTAGGATNGGAAGGAAATAGCCAACCAAGTCCAAGAAACCCAGAGAGTTCCAAATAGGATAAACCCAAGGCGAAACACGCCAAGACACATATTAATCAAATTAACAAAGATCAAACACAAAGAACAACTATTAAAAGCAGCAAGGGGAAAACAACAAATAACACACAAGGGGATTCCCATAAGGATAACAGCTGATCTTTCAATAGAAACTCTTCAGGCCAGGAGGGAATGGCAAGACATACTTAAAGTGTTGAACGAAAATAACCTACAGCCCAGATTACTGTACCCAGCAAGGATCTCTTTCAAATACGAAGGAGAAATCAGAAGCTTTACAGACAAGCAAAAGCTGAGAGAATTCAGCACCACCAAACCAGCTCTCCAACAAATGCTAAAGGATATTCTCTAGACAGGAAACAAAAAGGGTGTATAAACCTGAACCCAAAACAATAAAGTAAATGGCAACGGGATCATACTTCTCAATAATTACCTTAAACATAAATGGGTTGAATGCCCCAACCAGGGGACAGAGTCTGGCTGAATGGATACAAAAACAAGACCCTTGTATATGCTGTCTACAAGGGACCCACCTCAAAACGAGGGACATAGACAGACTGAGGGTGAAGGGCTGGAAAAAGATATATCATGCAAATAGAGACCAAAGGAGGGCAGGAGTGGCAATACTCATATCTGATAAAATAGACTTTAAAGCAAAGGCTGTGAAAAGAGACAAAGAAGGCCACTACATGGTGATCAGGGGATCAATCCAAGAAGAAGATATAGCAATTATAAATATATATGCACCCAATATAGGAGCACTGCAATGTGTAGGACAAATGCTAACAGGTGTGAAGGGGGAAACTGACAATAACACAATAATAGTGGGAGACTTTGATACCCCACTCACACCTATGGACGGATCAACTAACCAGAGAATTAACAAAGAAATGCAGACTTTGAATGATACAGTGGACCAGTTGGACCTAATTGATATCTATAGGACATTTCACCCCGGAACAATGAATTTCGCCTTTTTCTCAAGTGCTCACGGAACCTTCTCCAGAATGGATCACATCCTGGGACATAAATCTAACCTTGATAAATTCAAAAAAATTGAAATCATTCCAAGCATCTTTTCTGACCATAATGCATTAAGATTAGATCTCAATTACAGGAGAAAAACTATTAAAAATTCCAACATTTGGAGGCTGAACAATACGCTTCTGAATGGCCAACAAATCACAGAAGAAATCACTTGTTTACTTTTGCTTTTATTTCCATTACTCTAGGAGGTGGGTCAGAGAGGATCTTGCTTTGATTTATGTCATCAAGTGTTCTGCCTATGTTTTCCTCTAAGAGTTTTATAGCTTTTGGTCTTACATATAGGTCTTTAATCCATTTTGATTTTATCTTTGTGTATGGTGTTAAAAGTGTTCTAATTTCATTCTTTTACATGTAGCTGTCCAGTTTTCCCAGCACCATTTATTAAAGAGGCTGTTTTGCCCCATTGTATATTCTTGCCTCCTTTGCCAAAAATAAGGTACCCATAGGTGCATGGATTTATTTCTGGGCTTTCTATTTTGTTCCATTGGTCTATATTTCTGTTTTCGTGCCAGTACCATACAGTCTTGATGACTTTAGCTTTGTAGTATAATCTGAATCAGGAAGGTTGATTCCTCCAGCTCCATTCTTCTTTCTCAAGACTGCTTTGGCTATTCTGGGTCTTTTGTGTTTCCATATGAATTGTGAAATTTTTTGTTCTAGTTCTGTGAAAAATGCCATTGGTAATTTGATAGAGATCACATTGAATCTGTAGATTGTATTTGTTAGTACAGTCATTTTCACAATATTGATTCTTCCTACTAAGTGACATGGAATATCTCATCTGTTTATGTCATCTTTGATTTCTTTCATCAGTGCCTTATAATTTTCTGTGTACAGTTCTTTTGTCTCCTTGGGTAAGTTTATTTCTAGATTTTAATTATTTTTGTTGCAATGGTGAATGGAATTGAGTCTTTAATTGCTTTTTCTGATTTTTTGTTGTTAGTATATAGAAATGGAAGTGACTTCTGTGTATTGATTTTATATCCTGTAACTTTGCTAAATTCACTGATTAGCTCTAGTAATTTTCTGATACTATCTTTAGCATTTTCTATGTGCAGTATCGGGAGCTGGCTGTGGCTCAGATCATGAACTCCTTAGTGCCAAATTCAGACTTAAATTGAAGAAAGTAGACCATTCAGGTATGACCTAAATCAAATCCCTTATGATTATACAGTGAAAGTGAGAAATAGATTTAAGTGACTAGATCTGATAGAGTGTCTGATGAACTATGAAATGAGGTTCGTGACATTGTACAGGAGACAGGGATCAAGACCATTCCCAAGAAAAAGAAATGCAAAAAAGCAAAATGGCTGTCTGAGAAGGCCTTACAAATAGCTGTGGAAAGAAGAGAAGCAAAAAGCAAAGGAGAAAAGGAAAGATATAAGCATCTGAATGCAGAGTTCCAAAGAATAGCAAGGATAGATAAGAAGCCTTCCTCAGCGATCAATGCAAAAAAATAGAGGAAACCAAGAGAATGGGAAAGACTAGAGATCTCTTCAAGAAAATTAGAGATACCAAGGGAACATTTCATGCAAAATGGGCTCAATAAAGGACAGAAATGGTGTGGACCTAACAAAAGCAGAAGATATTAAGAAGAGGTGGCAAGAATACACAGAAGAACTATACAAAAAAAGATCTTCATGACCAAGATAATCACGATGGTGTGATCACTCACCTAGAGCTGGACATCCTGGAATGTGAAGTCAGGTGGGCCTTATAAAGCATCACTGTGAACAAAGCTAGTGGAGGTGATGGAATCCCAGTTGAGCTATTTCAAATCCTGAAAGACGATGCTGTGAAAGTACTGCCCTCAATATGCCAGCAAATTTGGATAACTCAGCAGTGGCCACAGAACTGGAAAAGGTCAGTTTTCATTCCAATCCCAAAGAAAGGCAATGCTAAAGAATGCTCTAGCTTGAGCACAATTGCACTCATCTCACACGCTAGTAAAGTAATGCTCAAAATTCTCCAAGCCAGGCTTCAGCAATATGTGAACCATGAACTTCCAGATGTTGAAGCTGGTTTTAGAAAAAGCAGAGGAATCAGAGATCAGATTGCCAACATCTGCTGAATCATGGAAAAAGCAAGAAAGTTCCAGAAAAACATCTATTTCTGCTTTATTGACTAGGCCAAAGCGTTTGACTGTGTGGATCACAATAAACTGTGGAAAATTCTGAAAGAGATGGGAATACCAGATCACCTGACCTACCTCTTGAGAAATCTATACGCAGGTCAGGAAGCAATAGTTAGAACTGGGCATGGAACAACAGACTGGTTCTAAATAAGAAAAGGAGTATGTCAAGGCTGTATATTGTCACCCTGCTTATTTAACTTCTATGCAGAGCACATCATGAGAAATGCTGGGCTGGAAGAAGCACAAGCTGAAATCAAGATTGCTGGGAGAAATATCAATGACCTCAAATATGCAGATGATATCACCCTTATGGCAGAAAGTGAAGAAGACCTAAAAAGCCCAGACAAACGGAAGTTACAAAATCAGGCACATAATAATTAAAATAATAGAATATACACATATATATATATACACTTATAGCATAGTCAAAACAGTCCAACAAATATAAAGTACAGTAGATTGACCCAGTGGACAAAGGAAATAAAAAATTATATTTACCATTTAAGAACAAAACTAACTAAAGCATGAACTGGAAAACAAAACTGAAGTGAGATGCCAAGTGGGGAATAAAGCAATGAAAACAAAACTAACAAACATGTTAAGAGGAAAAGAAAGTAAAGAAAGAAAGAAAGATTAGACATGTAAAGTTAAATAGAGGTAGATGAAGATTTATATACATTAAAGGTTACCTGAAAGAGAAAAATAGTAGGAAAGGCAAACAAAAGAATAAATATGGGAAAAATGTAATAGGTTTTAAAAAATAAATTATTATAAAGAGAAAAGAAAAAGGAAGAGAAAGAAAAACATGAAGAAAAACTCCACAGAACTGCAAGAGCCCAATGTAGAGGCAGAATTTTATAACAATAATAAAAGTGTGACTGAATATACACATACACATATATACCCATAAGCAAAATGAAAACAGTCCAACAAAAATATAGTACAATAGATTGACCCAGTGAACAAAGGAAACCAAAAATTATATTTACCAGTTAAGAACAAAAGTAATTAAAGAACAACCCAGAAAACAAAACTAAAGCAAGATATCAACTGGGGAATAATGTAATGAAAATAAAACTAACAAATGTGTTAAGAGGGAAGGAAAGAAAGTAAAGAAAGAAAGGATATGCAAAGCTAAACAGAGGTAGATAAAAAGATTTATACACATGAAAGATTAACTGCAAGGGGAAAAGAAGAGTAGGAAAAGAAAACAAAGGAATAGATGTAGAAATAATAATAATAAGTTTTTTAAAAAAAGAAAATAGAGATAAAAAAAGGAAAACTTCACAGAACTGTAAAAGTCCAACGTAGAGGCAGAGGTTTATAATAACAATTTAAAAATGTGACTGAAAAAGCTCAAAAGCTTAATTAGATTCCAGAGTGCCAAGAAAATGGACAACTACATCAGAGAGCAAGGAAAAAAGGATGATAAAAAGAAAAAGAAAAAAGTCCAAAGGAATCTACAGAACAAGTCAAAACTTAAGAATAATAAGTGTTTTTCTTGAGTCACTGCTATCAGAGTCCTTTCCCTCGCTGGGAGTCACAGTCTGCCTCACCTCCTTAGGATGCCCTCCAACACTGTGCTGTTTTCTGGACCTGCTGTGGGGGCAGCTCAGATTCTAATCTGGTCCTATTCCTGTGTGTTCTTGCCTCCAATGTTCACAACTATCAGAACTAGTGTGTTTGCTCTTGCAGGAGCTCTCGATGTCCTTTTATACATTCCATAGACAGAGTCTGCCTAGTTGATCATGTGGATTAAATCTGCAGCTTGCATAGCTGGTTTTTCCTGTGGTCATGTATGGATGTGAGAGTTGGACTGTGAAGAAGGCTGAGCGCCAAAGAATTGATGCTTTTGAACTGTGGTGTTGGAGAAGACTCTTGAGAGTCCCTTGGACTGCAAGGAGATCCAACCAGTCCATTCTGAAGGAGATCAGCCCTGGGATTTCTTTGGAAGGAATGATGCTAAAGCTGAAACTCCAGTACTCTGGCCACTCATGCGAAGAGTTGACTCATTGGAAAAGACTCTGATGCTGGGAGGGATTGTGGGCAGGAGGAGAAGGGGACGACAGATGATGAGATGGCTGGGTGGCATCACTGACTCGATCGACGTGAGTCTGAGTGAACTCTGGGAGTTAGTGATGGACAGGGAGGCCTGGCATGCTGCGATTCATGGGGTCGCAAAGAGTCGGACACGACTGAGCGACTGAACTGAACTGAACTGAACTTGCATGGCTGGTGGGGAGGTTTTAGGTCTTCTTCCTTAGCCACACTGCCCCTGGGTTTCAATTGTGGTTTTATTTCCACCTCTGCATGTGGGTTGGCTCCTGAGCCTGCCCTGGAGGACTTGGGTTTACCTCTGTGTGGGCCAGGTGTGGAGGTGGTGCAGCTTCTTGCGTCGCATGGATTCTTGCAGCACCAGGTACTCAGGGGAGTCAGCGGCTAGGGAAGCAGGAAATATAGTGCTCTAGAAGGCTATGGCAACCAGTATTGGCCCATACGCTCCAGGATGCTTGCCTGGAGAATCCCCCTGACTGAGAAGCCTTAAAGAGCTGGACACCATCAAAGTGACCCCACATTCATAAATGCAAGACTTTTTTTGCTTTTGACAGTTTTGGCCCATTGAGAGTTGAGCATGAAGGGAGTGCAGCTGCTTGGCTTGCAGGGACCCTTTCGGTGTCAAGTGTGCAGGGATGCAGATTGCTTCCTCTGCAGGAGTTATGGCCCTATCAGAGTCTTTTTTCGAGCCTTTTGTAGCTGGTGATCAGAAGGCCTCTTTGGCCAATCTTTCTCTGTAGCTCTGTTATTTGTTCAGGCACTCAGATCAGGCACTTAATGGGGCACCCTGGGTGGGGTCCTGCTCTGTAGTTCAATGCATCAGGCATTTGATGGGCCAACCTCTCTATTGTTCAACTCCAGTTGCTGATGGCTCCACCCCCTACACATGACTCAGTAGTATTGCCTTGCTTCCAAGGCTGCCTCACTTTCCTACAAGGGATTTTCCAACACAATCTCCTCCCTCACAGCCCCTCGACCTGCCTCTCCACAGTCAACAGCAGCCTTTGCCTTGCTATTGTTCCATAATCCCTAAACTCCAGCTCCAAGACACCATGCCTTCTAGGAGACTGGTGTCCCTGTCTGGAGTATGCATGGCTGTGGCAAGGACTGTTTGATTCTCATTCCATTTAGGCTGCTGCAGATCAACTGTTTTACTCTCAGCCTTAAATGTTTCTTCTCTGACTCAGATGTGGGGATCAAACTCCTGCTTCAGTTTCCCCACATGCTGAGGGCAGGTCTAGTCTTACTTACACTCTTGTTTTCCCCCCAGTTCCTTCATCCTACCAAGTTTTGCATCGTTTTTGCTAAGAGTCAGATATGACTGAGCGACTTCACTTTCAATTTTCACTTCCATGCTTTGGAGAAGGAAATGGCAACCCACTCCAGTGTTCTTGCCTGGAGAATCCCAGGGATGCGGGAGCCTGGTGGGCTGCCATCTATGGGGTGGCATAGAGTCAGACACAACTGAAGCGACTTAGCAGCAGCAGCAGCAGCAGCAGCAGCAGCATATATTCTTCTCTGCTGATCAGGTACTCCTGTTCGCTCTCAGCTGGTGTTCTGCATGCACTTCTGTGTCTGAAGGTGTATTCTTGATGTATCCATGTAGAGAGATGTACTCCATGTCCACCTACTCCTCTGCCATCTTGTTCTCTCCTAATCCCAATTCTTATTCTTTTCCTGTCCCTTCTGTTAACTATAATTTTTTTTCTAGATCTGTGACTCTATTTCTGTTTTGTAAATAAGTTCATTTGTATGATTTTTAAAAGGTCCCACATATAGGCAATATCATATAACATTTGTCTTTTTATCTGGCTTACTCAGCATGACAATATCTGAATCCATCCAAGTTGCTGCAACTGGCATTATTTCATTCTTTTTTATAGCTGACTAACATTTCATTGTGTATATGTACCACATCTTCTTTATCTAGTCCTCTGTTGATGAACACTTAGGTTGCTTCTGTGTCTTGGCTTTGGTAAACAGTGCTACAATGAACATTGTGGTGGATTATGTAATAGTTTTCTCCAGTAGATGTCCAGGGGGATTGCTGGATCATATAGTAGCTCTATTTTGAGATTTTCAAGGAACAGCCATACTGTTCTCTATAGTAATTGAACCAATTTACATTCCCACCAACAGTGTAGGAGGGTTCCTTTTACTTCATACCTCTCTAGCATTTATTACCTGTAAATATTTTTATGATAGTATTCTGATGATGTGAGGATACCTCATTGTAGTTTTGATTTGCATTTCTTCAGTAATTAGTGATTTTGAGCATCTTTTCGTGTCCTTTTTGTCCATCTATATGTCATCTTTGAAGAAATGTCTATTTAGATCTTCTGCCCATTTTATGATTGAATGGTTCATCTTTTTTTTTTCTAATATACATATATTGAGCTGCATGAGCTTTTTGTACACTTTGGAGATTAATCTTTTGCTAGTTACTTCATTTGAAAACATCTTCTCCCATTCTGTGCATTATCTTTCTGCTTTGGTTCCCTTGTTGTGCCAGAACTTCTTTTTTTCCAGAACTTTTAAGTTTAATTAGGTCCCATTTGTTTATTTTTGTTGTTACTTTCATTACTCACCAAGTGAATCCAAAAAGATCTTGCTGCTATCTGTGTCAGAGGGTGTTCTGCTGTTTTCCTCCAAGAGTTTTATAGCAGCCAGACTTACATTTATAGTATCTGGGCTTCCCTGGTAGCTGGTAAAAAAATCTGCCTGTAGTCCAGAAAACCCAGGTTCGATCTGTGGGTCAGGAAGATCCCCTGGAGAAGGAAATGGCAACCCACTCTAGTATTCTTGCCTGGGAAACTCCATAGACAAAGGAGCCTGATGTGCTGCAGTCCACGGGTCACGAAGACTTGAGCACGAGTGAACGAAAAACAGTTTTGGCCTTAACATTTTGGACATAACATTTAGTTCTTTAATCCATTTTGAGTTTATTATTGTGTTTGATGTTAGTGTACGCTTAAATTTTATTCTTTTTATGCTGTCCAGTTTTCCCAGCACACTTATTGAAGAGAGTGTCTTTTATTCCATTGTATATTCTTGCCTTCTTTGCCATAGATTAGGTGAGCACTGATGCATGGGTTTGTCACTGGACTTTCTATACTGCTTCATTGTGCTATAATTCTTTCTTTGGGTCAGTGCTACAATGTTTTAATTACTGTAGCTTTGTTGTAAAGTCTGAAGTCAAGGAGCCAGATGTGTACATCTCATTTTTTCTTTCTCAAGGTTGCTTTGGGTATTTATGGCCTTTTTGTTTCCATAAAAATTGTAAAATTTTTGTTTCTAATTCTGCAAAATATACGATTGGTAATTTGATAGGAATTCCACTGAGTCTGCAGATTTCTTTGGGTAGCATAATCATTTGACAATATTCACACTTCCAGAAAAGGACATGGTCTATCTCTGCATCTGTGTGTGTTGTCTTTGACATCTTTCATCAGTATCTTATAGTTTTCTGAGTACAGAACTTTTGCCTTCTTACATAGGTTTATTCCCAGATATATATATGCAATGCTAAATGGGATCAATCCACAATTTTTCTCTGATATTCAATTGTTAATGTATAGGAATGCAACAGATTTCTGTGTATTAATTTTGTATTCTCGAGTTTTTCCAAATTCTGTGATGAGTTCTACTTGTTTTCTGGTAGCATCTTTAGGAGTGAGTATGAATATACTAAGTCATTTGCAAACACTGAGAGTTTTACTCTGTCTTTTATAAACTGTATTTATTCTTCTTCTCTGACTGCCATAGCTAGGACTTCCACAGCTGTGTCAAACAATAAGGGTGAGAGTGCTTATCCTTGCCAAATTTCTGATATTTGAGGAAATGCTACAAGTTTTCCACCATTAAGAATATAATTTGCTGGAGGTATGACTTATAATTCTTTCATTATGCTGAGGTAAGTTCACTTTATGCCCACATTTTTAAAACACATTATCATAAAATAAAAAGGTGTCAGTTCTAAACTTCTTTTTCCTTTTTAAAATTATTGATTTCAGTCGAGGACTGTTCTTACTGAGTGTGGCTTAAAATTTGCCAGCTTAAATTATCCTTTAATTTTTTTTCATAAGTGAACTTACTTGCAGGAACAGAAAGACCCATGAAATAGAAAATGAAATCATGGTTTCTCTGTGTGTTTGTGGGTGTGGGTCTGTGTGTCTGTTAGTGGGATGTGTGTTTGTGTGGGACGAATGGTTGGACCTCGAGGGAAGTCATGGACACACCACTGTGTTTACAGTGGACAACCACCGGGAACCTACCGTATAGCTCACGGGGAGCTCTGCTCAATGCTTTGTGCCAGCCTGGACTGGAGGGCTGATCTGGGGAGAATGGCTACGTGGGTTATCTATACTGAATCCCTTGGCTGTTCACCTGAAACTACGGCAACACTCTCAAGTGGCTCTATCCCAACACCGAATGTTTTCAGCGTTAAACAAACAAATTTTTGAAGCAGAGAACGTGTCAAGAGTGAGGAGATCCTCCAGATTACCAAACAGGAAAGAACTCTAAAATGAGAGTGGATAAACACACAGATTTCACTGATTGATTATGTGGTAGAGCAAGGAAATAATAGGCCTGTATAAAGCAAATCCACACCAATTCAAAGGAATTAAATGAAATAAACAAAGACTGGTGGAAAATCTACCGCTCTCCGCCCTGACACAATATTCTGTGTAACGTTCAGGCCTCAGTGATCTCAAGACACTTATTAAAAAAGAAGAACATGACACCCTGTTGTCCACAGATAAAACCTGACTATTCTCAGAGTTTCTTTATTCTGTGTGGGACATCTGATTTGTGTGTGTGTGTTTGCATGTGTGTGCGCACGAGCTCATGTGTGTGTGTGTGTGTGTGTGGGCATGCGCCACAGCAAGTGAGGGCATGTGGGCGTGTGTTGGCTTAGTCCGACTCTTTGGAACCCCACGGACTCTAGCCCAGCAGGCTCCTCTGTCCATGGAATTTCCCAAGCAAGGACACTGTAGTGGGTNGGGGGGGGGCATGCGCCACGGCAAGTGAGGGCATGTGGGCGTGTGTTGGCCTAGTCCAACTCTTTGGAACCCCACGGACTCTAGCCCAGCAGGCTCCTCTGTCCATGGAATTTCCCAAGCAAGGACACTGTAGTGGGTTGCCATTGCCTTGTCCAGGGGATCTTCCCAACCCAGGTAGGAACCCCGGTCTCCCGCATGGCAGGCAGGTTCTTTAGCAGCTGAGCTGCAAAGGAGGCATGACTGTCTATATCTCAGCTCTCATGGGAGAATTCAGTCAGTGTTTGCCAAGTGCATGGTGAATGGATAAAGGATCCTTGATCACCCGGCCACCCCATCAATCCCTGCTCCCTGAATCAACTAATAGAAATGAAGTTGCCAGCGGGATCCATCCAACGAGAGCTCTATAGACTAAGCAGGTGCCCGCTTCTGATTGGCTAAGCAGTGGGCCAGAGGGAGCATGGGAATAGAAAGTCCTTTCCTGGCTCTGGAGTCCCAGATGGGTTCTCCGCAGTGTCCACGTCTGAGCGCCCTGCAAGCCGCAGCAGAGCAGTAAGTTACTACCCTCAGATAAGGACGTCCTCTCCTTACTTAAGGTAAGCTAATGTTGAAGGGCAGCGTGTGCCTCGGATGGCAAGGAGAGTTTTCCAAAACGCCACTTCTTTCCCAGGAATGCATTTCAGGGTTTGATTTTGCCTCTCAAGGCAGTTTTACCTGAATCTCGTCACGTTCTCATCAGGGATGTAGCGGGAAGCATTTTAAATGTCTTCAGCGAGCAGATGTTATTCATCAGTTTGGGACTGTCGTTCTTTTCATGCAGTGTCAAACGCATATTGAGCACACAATTGGCATTCGTGTGCTGGCTCCTCGGTACGAGTGAGATGCGTGCTGCAAGCAGGCAGAGAGATAGCACTCTGTCCCCCACTGGGCCCTGTCTGGTGTTCCATGGCTACGTGCCTCACTTGCAGCCCTGCTAGTGCAGTGAGCTTGGCCCTGAGTGGATTGCGTGAAAGGGAAGGGAGACGGTGTGAGGTGTGCTCCTGCATTGTCTAAACTGCATCCCTTGCTCCCTGGCAGCTTCCACGGGCGTCGTCTTGGAGGAGAGTCAGGATGAGTGCCCAGACGCCCCCCAGACTCGTTGACCTGGCCGGAAGGCACTTGCTGAGGGCCGATGACTTGGACTTTTCCACGCTAGAGAGTCTGCCCACGGAGCTCTTCCCGCCCCTCTTCCTGGAAGCCTTTGACGGATATCGGACTGAGACCCTCAAAGCCATGGTGCAAACCTGGCCCTTTGCCCGCCTGCCTCTGGGGGCCCTGATTGACCTGCCTCATGTGGGGCCCCTACAAGCCGTGCTGGAAGCACTTGATGTTCTGCTTGCCCAGAAGGTTCGATCCAGGTGAGTCTGTCACGGGAGCCTGGTAAAACCCTGGGAGACCCAAGGAAGACAGCTGGCGAGAGAGAACGTAGATGGAACGGGATGGATCAGAGGGTTCTGAAGATAGCCACGAAGAAGCCTTGGGTGGCTATGGGAAATGCCTTCTGGTAGCGTAAGGGTGCCTTCAATGACGGGGAGCCTTCTAGAATATTCCCCACCTCTTCCCAATCATGCTTAGACTTAGTAGAGTGGGCAATCAGACAGGAAAACAGGGCAAAGGGGGAATGGAGGAAAGTGAGGCAGAAAAGAAGAGGGTGAGGCAGCTGGTGACGTCAGGAAGAGGAAGTGACAGCACAAGTGGGCAGTCTGTTTTCCAAATGGGAGGCGGCTTTTTTTTTTTTTTTTCCTGTTTGTTTTCTTTTCTCTGTTTGTTTGTTTGTTGTTGTTGTTGTTGTTGTTGTGGTTTTTACTGTGAATGTGTGGAAGTTTACCACATCCTTGTCAATCTGCTTCTTCTCCCAGGAGGTGCAAACTGCGGGTGCTAGACTTACGAAACACTGGCCAGAGCTTCTGGAGCATGTGGTCTGGGGCCAGCAGTTATGGGTGCTCAGGCTCACGAATGGCAGCAGTGGCTGAGCCCAGGTCAAGGACAAAGCAGCCCTCGACTCCACTGAAGGTCTTTATAGACCTGTGCCTGAAGAAAAGGACCCTGGACAACTTCCTCACCTACTTCCTTAGGTGGGTGGAGCAGAGAAAGACTTCCATCCACCTATGCTGCAAGAAGCTGAAGATCGTCTCAATGCCCATGGGCAATATCGTGAAGGTCCTGAGCATGGTGCAGCTGGACTGTATCCAGGAGGTGCAAGTGAGTTGCACCTGGACTCTGTCCACCCTGGCCACGTTTGCTCCTTTCCTGGGGGAGATGAGTAACTTGCAGAGACTCCGTCTCTCCCACGTGCACGTGTCTGCCTTCAAGAAGCAGGAGCACGATCACGTTGTGCAAATGACCTCCCAGTTCCGGAGGCTGGGCCAGCTCCGGGATCTCCATCTGGAGTCTCCTTCCTTCCTTGAAGGCTGCCTGGACCAGATGCTCAGGTGAGTGTGGACCACTGGCTAGGTAACATTAAACACAGCCTCAGAACGTCCAAAGGACCGTCTCTCACGTTGCTCTCTCCTGAGGTGAGGTGTCCCACAACCCCGCAAATCAAGGGAGGGGCTGAAACTGATCGAGTGGCGCCTCTGAGGAGGTAGAGAGTGTTATCTGGGGTGTTCACATCCCAGAGTTGGTAATTTCCTCCTAACGTGGAGGCATCCATGTTATCATGGTAAAAATAGGTAAGCGAACAGGACACTGAAGTGGGGAAAGGACAGCAGAGCAGAGCCTGCCTGAAGAGAAGCTCCATGCTCCCAAGGTTGGTGCCCTCAGTGAACCCTGTTGTAAATCCCCTGTCTGTAAGAGACTGTGTTGTGCTCTACAGTTGGTTCCTTATGCACGTCTCCCTAGAGCCTCACCTGGCCAGAGATGTAGGATCTGGAGCTCCACCTCGGGCTGAAGGAAGCCTTACCCGAAACCATGTTTAGATCTCATCTCCCCCGGCTAATTTTCAGTGATGTCCACACTTGATGGAGATGCTCTATGGCTCTCCTCACAGCAGGTTCTTGCGATCCCATGATCTTCGCTCAGCCTCAGAAGGAAGTGGAGTACGTTGTCCTCCGCTTGACAGAGGAGGAGACGGTGTCTTTGAGACGCTCTGCAGGGATTCGGTGCCACAGCGAGACTGACAGGCCTCAGACTAGAATGAGACGGGGCCAGTCAGCGTGTGGCCCCTCAGTGGATGGTCAGACTAATGTTAGTCTTTCTGGAAACCTTTGGTCTATCCGCTGTATGCAACGTGGCACTCGGTTCCCAAGAACTAATTGCTCGGTTTCTCCCCCAGGTGCCTGAAGTCCCCCTTGGACAGCCTGTCGATAACCAAGTGCCGGCTTAGAGACTCAGACTTGACCCACCTGTCCCAGAGCCCAGCCATCAGTCAGCTCAAGAGGCTGGATCTCAGCGGTGTCCCCATGACTGACTTTCGGCCTGAGCTCCTCCAGGTTCTGCTGGAGAAAGTCGCAGCCACCCTCCAGGAACTGGACTTAGATGTGTGTGGGATCACGGACTCCCAGCTGGAGGCCTTCCTGCCTGCCCTGAGCCGCTGCTCCCAGCTCAGGTTCTTCAGCCTGTGTGGGAACCTCCTGTCCACGGCTGGCATGGAGAAGCTGCTGCGACACACCGCTGTGCTGCCCTGTTTAAGGCAAGAGCGTTATCCCGCCCCTCAGGAGACTTACAGACCTCGGGGTGTTCTCCTGGAAGCCAGACTTGCCCAGCTTCGGGCTCAGCTGTTGGAGATTCTGAGAGACTTGGGACATCCCAGGATCATCTGGATAAGCCTCAGCCCCTGTCCTCGCTGTGGTGAGGATGTATGCCCTCACATGGAGCCCATTGTATACAGCTGTCCTGCCCCTGCCTAGGGCGTTGCGTCCGTCAGAAGCTCTCTTCTGTGCACCTTGCAACTGAAATCTAGAACTTGGGGCCACGATGAAGGGAACACAGACCCAGCGTTCCAGACCTCTGTTCAAGGCGAATGGGAAACGGAAACGTGTTAGGAGGGCGGCAGAGGGTCGTGGTGGTGGTGCAAGCTTGCAGGGGGGAAGGATAGACTCTGGGAGGGGATGGGACTTTCACGTACATGTGCTTTTAGAATCTGACATGAACCGGTGTGCGTCCACATGGGAGACGCACGTGTTAGAGTTACTCCTGGGGAGAAAGTTGTGAAGAAATTGTCAGGGAATAGCGTAGGACATCCCTCATATGTGGAATCCTCGAGGAAATGACACAAATGAACTTACTTGCAGAAACGGAAAGACTCACGACTTAGAATATGAACTCATGGTTTGTGTGAGTGTTTGTGGGTGGGGGGTGGGGGCCGTGGGTGTGTGGGAGGAAAGGCTGGGCCTCGAGGGAAGTTATGGACACACCACGGTGTTTAGAGTGGACAACCACCGGGAAACTACCGTATGGCTCACGGGGAGCTCTGCTCAATGCTTTGTGCCAGCCTGGACTGGAGGGCTGATCTGGGGAGAATGGCTACGTGGGTTATCTATACTGAATCCCTTGGCTGTTCACCTGAAACTACGGCAACACTCTCAAGTGGCTCTATCCCAACACCGAATGTTTTCGGCGTTAAACAAACAAATTTTTGAAGCAGAGAACGTGTCAAGAGTGAGGAGATCCTCCAGGTTACCAAACAGGAAGGAAATCTAAACTGGGAGTGGATAAACGCACAGATTTCACTTGTGGATTATGTGGTAGAGCAAGGAACTAATAGGCCCGTATAAAGCAAATCCACACCAATTCAAAGGAATTAAATGAAATAAAGAAAGACTGGTGGAAAATCTACTGCTGTCCTCCCTGACATAATACTCTGTGTTCCGTTCAGGCCTCAGTGATCTCAAGTCACTTATTAAAACAGAAGAACATGGCACCGTGTTGTCCACGGTACAAAACCTGACTATTCTCAGAGTTTCTTTATTCTGTGTGGGACATCTGTTTTGCCCCCGCGTGCATGTGTGTGTGTGTGTGTGTGCGCGCACGAGCTCATGAGTGTGTGTGTGTGGGGGGGGGGGGCATGCGCCACGGCAAGTGAGGGCATGTGGGCGTGTGTTGGCCTAGTCCAACTCTTTGGAACCCCACGGACTCTAGCCCAGCAGGCTCCTCTGTCCATGGAATTTCCCAAGCAAGGACACTGTAGTGGGTTGCCATTGCCTTGTCCAGGGGATCTTCCCAACCCAGGTAGGAACCCCGGTCTCCCGCATGGCAGGCAGGTTCTTTAGCAGCTGAGCTGCAAAGGAGGCATGACTGTCTATATCTCAGCTCTCATGGGAGAATTCAGTCAGTGTTTGCCAAGTGCATGGTGAATGGATAAAGGATCCTTGATCACCCGGCCACCCCATCAATCCCTGCTCCCTGAATCAACTAATAGAAATGAAGTTGCCAGCGGGATCCATCCAACGAGAGCTCTATAGACTAAGCAGGTGCCCGCTTCTGATTGGCTAAGCAGTGGGCCAGAGGGAGCATGGGAATAGAAAGTCCTTTCCTGGCTCTGGAGTCCCAGATGGGTTCTCCGCAGTGTCCACGTCTGAGCGCCCTGCAAGCCGCAGCAGAGCAGTAAGTTACTACCCTCAGATAAGGACGTCCTCTCCTTACTTAAGGTAAGCTAATGTTGAAGGGCAGCGTGTGCCTCGGATGGCAAGGAGAGTTTTCCAAAACGCCACTTCTTTCCCAGGAATGCATTTCAGGGTTTGATTTTGCCTCTCAAGGCAGTTTTACCTGAATCTCGTCACGTTCTCATCAGGGATGTAGCGGGAAGCATTTTAAATGTCTTCAGCGAGCAGATGTTATTCATCAGTTTGGGACTGTCGTTCTTTTCATGCAGTGTCAAACGCATATTGAGCACACAATTGGCATTCGTGTGCTGGCTCCTCGGTACGAGTGAGATGCGTGCTGCAAGCAGGCAGAGAGATAGCACTCTGTCCCCCACTGGGCCCTGTCTGGTGTTCCATGGCTACGTGCCTCACTTGCAGCCCTGCTAGTGCAGTGAGCTTGGCCCTGAGTGGATTGCGTGAAAGGGAAGGGAGACGGTGTGAGGTGTGCTCCTGCATTGTCTAAACTGCATCCCTTGCTCCCTGGCAGCTTCCACGGGCGTCGTCTTGGAGGAGAGTCAGGATGAGTGCCCAGACGCCCCCCAGACTCGTTGACCTGGCCGGAAGGCACTTGCTGAGGGCCGATGACTTGGACTTTTCCACGCTAGAGAGTCTGCCCACGGAGCTCTTCCCGCCCCTCTTCCTGGAAGCCTTTGACGGATATCGGACTGAGACCCTCAAAGCCATGGTGCAAACCTGGCCCTTTGCCCGCCTGCCTCTGGGGGCCCTGATTGACCTGCCTCATGTGGGGCCCCTACAAGCCGTGCTGGAAGCACTTGATGTTCTGCTTGCCCAGAAGGTTCGATCCAGGTGAGTCTGTCACGGGAGCCTGGTAAAACCCTGGGAGACCCAAGGAAGACAGCTGGCGAGAGAGAACGTAGATGGAACGGGATGGATCAGAGGGTTCTGAAGATAGCCACGAAGAAGCCTTGGGTGGCTATGGGAAATGCCTTCTGGTAGCGTAAGGGTGCCTTCAATGACGGGGAGCCTTCTAGAATATTCCCCACCTCTTCCCAATCATGCTTAGACTTAGTAGAGTGGGCAATCAGACAGGAAAACAGGGCAAAGGGGGAATGGAGGAAAGTGAGGCAGAAAAGAAGAGGGTGAGGCAGCTGGTGACGTCAGGAAGAGGAAGTGACAGCACAAGTGGGCAGTCTGTTTTCCAAATGGGAGGGTTTTTTTTTTTTTTTTTCCTGTTTGTTTTCTTTTCTCTGTTTGTTTGTTTGTTGTTGTTGTTGTTGTTGTTGTGGTTTTTACTGTGAATGTGTGGAAGTTTACCACATCCTTGTCAATCTGCTTCTTCTCCCAGGAGGTGCAAACTGCGGGTGCTAGACTTACGAAACACTGGCCAGAGCTTCTGGAGCATGTGGTCTGGGGCCAGCAGTTATGGGTGCTCAGGCTCACGAATGGCAGCAGTGGCTGAGCCCAGGTCAAGGACAAAGCAGCCCTCGACTCCACTGAAGGTCTTTATAGACCTGTGCCTGAAGAAAAGGACCCTGGACAACTTCCTCACCTACTTCCTTAGGTGGGTGGAGCAGAGAAAGACTTCCATCCACCTATGCTGCAAGAAGCTGAAGATCGTCTCAATGCCCATGGGCAATATCGTGAAGGTCCTGAGCATGGTGCAGCTGGACTGTATCCAGGAGGTGCAAGTGAGTTGCACCTGGACTCTGTCCACCCTGGCCACGTTTGCTCCTTTCCTGGGGGAGATGAGTAACTTGCAGAGACTCCGTCTCTCCCACGTGCACGTGTCTGCCTTCAAGAAGCAGGAGCACGATCACGTTGTGCAAATGACCTCCCAGTTCCGGAGGCTGGGCCAGCTCCGGGATCTCCATCTGGAGTCTCCTTCCTTCCTTGAAGGCTGCCTGGACCAGATGCTCAGGTGAGTGTGGACCACTGGCTAGGTAACATTAAACACAGCCTCAGAACGTCCAAAGGACCGTCTCTCACGTTGCTCTCTCCTGAGGTGAGGTGTCCCACAACCCCGCAAATCAAGGGAGGGGCTGAAACTGATCGAGTGGCGCCTCTGAGGAGGTAGAGAGTGTTATCTGGGGTGTTCACATCCCAGAGTTGGTAATTTCCTCCTAACGTGGAGGCATCCATGTTATCATGGTAAAAATAGGTAAGCGAACAGGACACTGAAGTGGGGAAAGGACAGCAGAGCAGAGCCTGCCTGAAGAGAAGCTCCATGCTCCCAAGGTTGGTGCCCTCAGTGAACCCTGTTGTAAATCCCCTGTCTGTAAGAGACTGTGTTGTGCTCTACAGTTGGTTCCTTATGCACGTCTCCCTAGAGCCTCACCTGGCCAGAGATGTAGGATCTGGAGCTCCACCTCGGGCTGAAGGAAGCCTTACCCGAAACCATGTTTAGATCTCATCTCCCCCGGCTAATTTTCAGTGATGTCCACACTTGATGGAGATGCTCTATGGCTCTCCTCACAGCAGGTTCTTGCGATCCCATGATCTTCGCTCAGCCTCAGAAGGAAGTGGAGTACGTTGTCCTCCGCTTGACAGAGGAGGAGACGGTGTCTTTGAGACGCTCTGCAGGGATTCGGTGCCACAGCGAGACTGACAGGCCTCAGACTAGAATGAGACGGGGCCAGTCAGCGTGTGGCCCCTCAGTGGATGGTCAGACTAATGTTAGTCTTTCTGGAAACCTTTGGTCTATCCGCTGTATGCAACGTGGCACTCGGTTCCCAAGAACTAATTGCTCGGTTTCTCCCCCAGGTGCCTGAAGTCCCCCTTGGACAGCCTGTCGATAACCAAGTGCCGGCTTAGAGACTCAGACTTGACCCACCTGTCCCAGAGCCCAGCCATCAGTCAGCTCAAGAGGCTGGATCTCAGCGGTGTCCCCATGACTGACTTTCGGCCTGAGCTCCTCCAGGTTCTGCTGGAGAAAGTCGCAGCCACCCTCCAGGAACTGGACTTAGATGTGTGTGGGATCACGGACTCCCAGCTGGAGGCCTTCCTGCCTGCCCTGAGCCGCTGCTCCCAGCTCAGGTTCTTCAGCCTGTGTGGGAACCTCCTGTCCACGGCTGGCATGGAGAAGCTGCTGCGACACACCGCTGTGCTGCCCTGTTTAAGGCAAGAGCGTTATCCCGCCCCTCAGGAGACTTACAGACCTCGGGGTGTTCTCCTGGAAGCCAGACTTGCCCAGCTTCGGGCTCAGCTGTTGGAGATTCTGAGAGACTTGGGACATCCCAGGATCATCTGGATAAGCCTCAGCCCCTGTCCTCGCTGTGGTGAGGATGTATGCCCTCACATGGAGCCCATTGTATACAGCTGTCCTGCCCCTGCCTAGGGCGTTGCGTCCGTCAGAAGCTCTCTTCTGTGCACCTTGCCACTGAAATCTAGAACTTGGGGCCACGATGAAGGGAACACAGACCCAGCGTTCCAGACCTCTGTTCAAGGCGAATGGGAAACGGAAACGTGTTAGGAGGGCGGCAGAGGGTCGTGGTGGTGGTGCAAGCTTGCAGGGGGGAAGGATAGACTCTGGGAGGGGATGGGACTTTCACGTACATGTGCTTTTAGAATCTGACATGAACCGGTGTGCGTCCACATGGGAGACGCACGTGTTAGAGTTACTCCTGGGGAGAAAGTTGTGAAGAAATTGTCAGGGAATAGCGTAGGACATCCCTCATATGTGGAATCCTCGAGGAAATGACACAAATGAACTTACTTGCAGAAACGGAAAGACTCACGACTTAGAATATGAACTCATGGTTTGTGTGAGTGTTTGTGGGTGGGGGGTGGGGGCCGTGGGTGTGTGGGAGGAAAGGCTGGGCCTCGAGGGAAGTTATGGACACACCACGGTGTTTAGAGTGGACAACCACCGGGAAACTACCGTATGGCTCACGGGGAGCTCTGCTCAATGCTTTGTGCCAGCCTGGACTGGAGGGCTGATCTGGGGAGAATGGCTACGTGGGTTATCTATACTGAATCCCTTGGCTGTTCACCTGAAACTACGGCAACACTCTCAAGTGGCTCTATCCCAACACCGAATGTTTTCGGCGTTAAACAAACAAATTTTTGAAGCAGAGAACGTGTCAAGAGTGAGGAGATCCTCCAGGTTACCAAACAGGAAGGAAATCTAAACTGGGAGTGGATAAACGCACAGATTTCACTTGTGGATTATGTGGTAGAGCAAGGAACTAATAGGCCCGTATAAAGCAAATCCACACCAATTCAAAGGAATTAAATGAAATAAAGAAAGACTGGTGGAAAATCTACTGCTGTCCTCCCTGACATAATACTCTGTGTTCCGTTCAGGCCTCAGTGATCTCAAGTCACTTATTAAAACAGAAGAACATGGCACCGTGTTGTCCACGGTACAAAACCTGACTATTCTCAGAGTTTCTTTATTCTGTGTGGGACATCTGTTTTGCCCCCGCGTGCATGTGTGTGTGTGTGTGTGTGCGCGCACGAGCTCATGAGTGTGTGTGTGTGTGGGGGGGGGGCATGCGCCACGGCAAGTGAGGGCATGTGGGCGTGTGTTGGCCTAGTCCAACTCTTTGGAACCCCACGGACTCTAGCCCAGCAGGCTCCTCTGTCCATGGAATTTCCCAAGCAAGGACACTGTAGTGGGTTGCCATTGCCTTGTCCAGGGGATCTTCCCAACCCAGGTAGGAACCCCGGTCTCCCGCATGGCAGGCAGGTTCTTTAGCAGCTGAGCTGCAAAGGAGGCATGACTGTCTATATCTCAGCTCTCATGGGAGAATTCAGTCAGTGTTTGCCAAGTGCATGGTGAATGGATAAAGGATCCTTGATCACCCGGCCACCCCATCAATCCCTGCTCCCTGAATCAACTAATAGAAATGAAGTTGCCAGCGGGATCCATCCAACGAGAGCTCTATAGACTAAGCAGGTGCCCGCTTCTGATTGGCTAAGCAGTGGGCCAGAGGGAGCATGGGAATAGAAAGTCCTTTCCTGGCTCTGGAGTCCCAGATGGGTTCTCCGCAGTGTCCACGTCTGAGCGCCCTGCAAGCCGCAGCAGAGCAGTAAGTTACTACCCTCAGATAAGGACGTCCTCTCCTTACTTAAGGTAAGCTAATGTTGAAGGGCAGCGTGTGCCTCGGATGGCAAGGAGAGTTTTCCAAAACGCCACTTCTTTCCCAGGAATGCATTTCAGGGTTTGATTTTGCCTCTCAAGGCAGTTTTACCTGAATCTCGTCACGTTCTCATCAGGGATGTAGCGGGAAGCATTTTAAATGTCTTCAGCGAGCAGATGTTATTCATCAGTTTGGGACTGTCGTTCTTTTCATGCAGTGTCAAACGCATATTGAGCACACAATTGGCATTCGTGTGCTGGCTCCTCGGTACGAGTGAGATGCGTGCTGCAAGCAGGCAGAGAGATAGCACTCTGTCCCCCACTGGGCCCTGTCTGGTGTTCCATGGCTACGTGCCTCACTTGCAGCCCTGCTAGTGCAGTGAGCTTGGCCCTGAGTGGATTGCGTGAAAGGGAAGGGAGACGGTGTGAGGTGTGCTCCTGCATTGTCTAAACTGCATCCCTTGCTCCCTGGCAGCTTCCACGGGCGTCGTCTTGGAGGAGAGTCAGGATGAGTGCCCAGACGCCCCCCAGACTCGTTGACCTGGCCGGAAGGCACTTGCTGAGGGCCGATGACTTGGACTTTTCCACGCTAGAGAGTCTGCCCACGGAGCTCTTCCCGCCCCTCTTCCTGGAAGCCTTTGACGGATATCGGACTGAGACCCTCAAAGCCATGGTGCAAACCTGGCCCTTTGCCCGCCTGCCTCTGGGGGCCCTGATTGACCTGCCTCATGTGGGGCCCCTACAAGCCGTGCTGGAAGCACTTGATGTTCTGCTTGCCCAGAAGGTTCGATCCAGGTGAGTCTGTCACGGGAGCCTGGTAAAACCCTGGGAGACCCAAGGAAGACAGCTGGCGAGAGAGAACGTAGATGGAACGGGATGGATCAGAGGGTTCTGAAGATAGCCACGAAGAAGCCTTGGGTGGCTATGGGAAATGCCTTCTGGTAGCGTAAGGGTGCCTTCAATGACGGGGAGCCTTCTAGAATATTCCCCACCTCTTCCCAATCATGCTTAGACTTAGTAGAGTGGGCAATCAGACAGGAAAACAGGGCAAAGGGGGAATGGAGGAAAGTGAGGCAGAAAAGAAGAGGGTGAGGCAGCTGGTGACGTCAGGAAGAGGAAGTGACAGCACAAGTGGGCAGTCTGTTTTCCAAATGGGAGGCTGTTTTTTTTTTTTTTTCCTGTTTGTTTTCTTTTCTCTGTTTGTTTGTTTGTTGTTGTTGTTGTTGTTGTTGTGGTTTTTACTGTGAATGTGTGGAAGTTTACCACATCCTTGTCAATCTGCTTCTTCTCCCAGGAGGTGCAAACTGCGGGTGCTAGACTTACGAAACACTGGCCAGAGCTTCTGGAGCATGTGGTCTGGGGCCAGCAGTTATGGGTGCTCAGGCTCACGAATGGCAGCAGTGGCTGAGCCCAGGTCAAGGACAAAGCAGCCCTCGACTCCACTGAAGGTCTTTATAGACCTGTGCCTGAAGAAAAGGACCCTGGACAACTTCCTCACCTACTTCCTTAGGTGGGTGGAGCAGAGAAAGACTTCCATCCACCTATGCTGCAAGAAGCTGAAGATCGTCTCAATGCCCATGGGCAATATCGTGAAGGTCCTGAGCATGGTGCAGCTGGACTGTATCCAGGAGGTGCAAGTGAGTTGCACCTGGACTCTGTCCACCCTGGCCACGTTTGCTTAGTAGACTTAGTAGAGTGGGCAATCAGACAGGAAAACAGGGCAAAGGGGGAATGGAGGAAAGTGAGGCAGAAAAGAAGAGGGTTAGGCAGCTGGTGACGTCAGGAAGATGAAGTTTCAGCATAGGTGGGCAGTCTGTTTTCCTAATGGGAGGCTCTTTTGTTTGTTTGTTTGTTTTGTTTTGTTTAAATGTTTTAGCAAGAATTCCTCTCAGAAATGATATCATCTCTTCGGAATTTACCAGCCAGCAAAACCCTGCTTCTTGGTATTGAATCTATCCTTCACCTGTTGAATTGTGCATGAAGTCCATTTATGTAACGGGGTATATTTTCCTGTATTGTATAGTTTTGAATAAAACTCTACCACTGACACCTGTGTCTGTGTCTGTGTTTCTCTGTCACAACCTCACAGGCAGGAAAGGTCCTCTGAATACCCTCCGTGTTCCCAATTCCTTAAATGGCCTACTTGGAATCTGGCTACATTTAAAGCTTCCTTATCAGTCTTTGCGAGACTTTCCTGATAACTCATTTGGTAAAGAATCTGCCTGCAATGCAGGAGACCCCAGTTCAATTCCCGGGTTGAGTAGATCTGCTGGAGAAGGGATAGGCTACCCAGTCAGGTATTCTTGGGCTTCACTTATGGCTCAGCTGATAAAGAATCCACCTACCATGTTGTAGACCTGGGTTTGATCCCTGGGTTGGGAGATCCCCTGGAAAAGGGAAAGGCTACCCACTCCAGTATTCTGGTCTGGTGAATTCCATGGACTATAGTCCATGGGGTCACAGAGTTGGACACAACGAAGTGACTTTCACTTTTCACTATCAGTCCTTGCTCCTAGCATGTCCCACACTTCTGAAAACTGCCACATTATCACAGCACGGTGTGAATTACCTGGCGATCTATCACAGTGTCAGAGAGCAAGTGGCTGCAGATACCCTCCCAATTTCAAAGAGGACCATCTTTGAAGTCTTGGAATCACAGTCTGTGTTATATTGTTCCTGCCCCTCCAAATATTCCTGGTTCATGCAGTGGTAAGGAACCTGCCTGTCAATACAGGAGACCCAAGAGACTTGGGTTTGATCCCTAAGTCATGAAATTCCCCTAGAAGAGGAAATGGCAACCTACTCCAGTATTCTTGCCTGGAAAATTGATGGACAGAGGAGCCTTTTGGGCTACGCCCCTCAGGCATGACTGAACATGCATGCAGGTTCCTTCAAACCTACAGGTTCTTTTCTTTACCAGCCCACAAATAAAGAAATGTCAAACAAGGAGTGTTATGAGTTGGCAGAAGATAGGCTTGAATGTCAGGAGAAACTGGAGGGACCTGCATTACCCCCACTTCACAGAAGAGAAAACTTAGACCCAGAGATATACATGACTCCAAGTTCTCAAAACTTGTTACAGACCCTCAGTGAGTAATGTTCTTTGAATGAATGACTGGTGGGAGAATAAGAAAGAGAGGAAGGTTGGGGTGAACACACAGTGACAGCTGAGCTGGAGTCAGCTGGCCTCCTGACACCTGCTACACCATCCATTCATCCCACAAACATCTACTAAGCCATAGTCAAGCCAGACTCTGGCCTTCAGTCCAAAAGGAAAGGGATATTGAGAAAACACTAATGTGAGAGTGTGACATCAGGGGGAAGACTTACAGAAGTGGGTACTTTGTAGGTCAGTGGGTCCTAAGGGAGTTCCCTGGAGATGTGCTGAAGTGAAGGGGCACATGGCAGCAGCAATGGGGTTATGAGAACATGGCCTAATCAGGGACAGCTTCCTTGAAGAGGAAATATTTATGTTGAGACTAGAAAGCTGAGGGGGACCAACCAGGTGCAGGGACAGGTGGGAGGGAGGACTGAGTGATGCAGGCTGTAGAAATGGCATGTGTTGGCACAGTTGGAAAGGAGCTTCAAGGGTTTGCTGAAGTCCCAGAAAGATGGTGTATTAAGTCCAATAGCAGCTGTAACAAAAAACAAAAGTTCCAGCGTCTTAAAGCAACACATGTTTATTCCGTTAGAGCTCTAGAAATGAGAAGTTCACAGGATATTCTGTGCTCCCTCTGGAGGCTCTAGGAGTGAGTTGTTTGCTTGTCTTCCAGGAAGCACCTGCATTCATTGGTTCCTGGCCTCTTTCTCCATTTCCAAAGCCAGCAGTATAGCATCTTCTTTCCTTCCTGTCCTCCTCTCTGTAAGGACCCTGTGATTACATCTGGCTCACTAGATAATCAGCCTCATCTCCACATCTCAAAAAAGTTCATCACAACTGCAAAGTTCCCTCTAAATATAAACGATCTAATTCACATATTCCAGGGATAAGGATGTGGATATTTAGGGGATGGGCATGATCAATCTGCATCCTGGAACCAGGCAGGAGTCCTCTGGCTTTGTACCTGTTCCATCGCTTAGACCTCAACCCTTCTATTCCTTTCTGGGCAGTTGAGAAAGTGGAGGACAATTGTTGGGGGTTAAGGTGTACTGAATGGATCTCAGTGCTCTATGAGCTTACACACACGCACACACATGCACACACACACACACATGCATAGAGTCTAACGTTGACTGTTAACACTGCACTAACTGGAAGTATGTGAGTCAGATTATTCAGCATTCAAACATAAGACTGAAAGTTTGCTACCAGGTTAACAATTGGGCTTTCTGACCAATAGCTCTAAAAGAGTGGAAATAAAGGTGGAACTGAGCCAGAGAGGACCTTCATCCTACATCCCTGTTTCCCCAGGACTCTCACAGTGAGGAAGCTCAGCCTCTTTGGAAGATGTGGTGAGGATTAAGGGAAGTGTTTATTCAAGCACTGATGTTGGTCTCACCCTCTGAGTTTCTGGACCAGTAGGTTTGGTGTGGGGCTCAAAAGTCACTTTTTAAAAAGTTCTCAGGGCTTCCCTGATGGTCCAATGGTTAAGAACCTGCCTTCCAATGCAGGGGACACTAATTCGATCCCTGGTCTGAGAAGGTCCCACCTTTCATTGACTACTACTGAGCCAGTGATCTAGAGCCAATGAATCATAACAACTGAAGCTGGATTGCTTAGAGCCCAGTGCCTCCTGGTCTACACTCCCCATGCCATAGAAGGGATCCTCAAACTGCCACTGGGTAAGTGGATTTACTCTTGGCAGCGGTCCACTTGCCCCAGGAGGTATCCATAGTACATGTCCCAGGACACCAGAAAGGAGAAGATCCCAGGGCCTGAGGCAACCGTGCTGCCAATGCAGCAGCCTGCAAGGTGGCCGCTGGAGACTGCCAAGCTCATGTGCTGGCTGTAGGATTACCACCGCTGGGGATGGGGACTCTCCCCCCAAGTCCCATATACTCCCCCTCCGATTTAAGCTGGATGCAGGAAAATACCAACCGTCCTGCGGGCGAGGACGGATGGTATCAGGACCAGGATGACAACCTGTTGCTTCCTGCTGACCTGGGCAGACATCTCTGTACCCGTTCACATCAAACCACCCATTTGGGAGAGAAAAAGACTTTGACGCTTCTACAAACAGCGCAGCTGCGGTTTCCCTGACAAAAGAAAACCATACAGGACATAGTCCGCACCTGCAAGGCCTGTCAGATGATGAGACCGGGAAAAGGACAGCACACGGGTGTAAGATACCATGGGAAAGGCCGGGACATCATTGGGAGATAGATTTTACAGAGATAAGGCCAGGCAAGTATGGCTATCGTTACCTGTTAGCTTTGGTTGATACATTTTCTGGGTGGGTAGAAGCTTACCGCACTAAAAAGGAGACAGCAATAATAGTGGCTAAGAAGCTCCTAGAAGAGATAATACCTAGGTTTGGGCTGCTGACATCTATTGGCTCTGATAATGGACCTGCATTTGTGAGCAAAATTGTTCATGGACTGGCCTCAGCCCTGGAGACCAAATGGAAGCTACATTGCGAGTACAGTCCACAGAGCTCAGGACAAGTAGAAAGAATGAATCGGACCCTAAAAGAAACTTTAACAAAGCTGGCAATAGAGACTGGTGGGGACTGGGTGACCCTCCTTCCCTTTGCGCTTTTTCGGGCATGCAACACCCCCTACAAATTAGGTCTAACTCCCTTTGAGATTGTTTATGGGAGTCCACCCCCCACTTGTCCAGTGTTTGAGGGAAAATCTAAGCCATCTCCCTCGCCCCAATCAGATAGAAAATCTGGGCCCACAAGGAATGTTTAAAGCGGTTCCAACTCAGGGAGTTGTAACTCTAAACCCTACACCAGTCGTTTCCCAACCAGGAGACAAGCCTAATAAGATGGAGGCCCGCAGCCTCTTGTCCTCTACCTCCAGCCCAGAAAATCCCTAACATCACTGTCAGAAGTGGTTTTACAAAACAGAAGGGGCCTAAACTTGATCTTCCTACACCAAGGTGGGTTATGTGTGGCCTTGGGAGAGGAATGCTGTTTTTATGCACACCACACTGGGGTGGTAAGAGAATCCATGGCAAAAGTGAGAGAAGGACTGGTACAGCAAAAGAGAGAGCGAGAGGCCCAGCAGGGATGGGACGAGTCTTGGTTCCATCAATCTCCCTGGTTGACAATGTTAATCTCTACTCTGCCGGGCCCACTGATTATACTCCTACTCATTCTTACCTTCGGTCCATGCATTTTAAACAGATTAATAACCTTTGTAAAAGAACGTATCAGTACAGTTCAAGTGATGATGCTGAGACAATATCAGGCAATGTCTCAGAATGAAAAGGAGGATTCCTCTCCATGATCAAAGGACAGGGGGGAATGTTGGGACCTAACAAACTCCATGACAGGCTTCAGGGACTAAGGTAGGCCTCATGGGAAAAGCGGAGTCATTGCCCAGTGAGGTCATCCCTGCAGATGCCAGGACTTGTCCAATCAGCATACTCCCCATAGTCTGGTTTGAGCCTGAAAGGACATAAAAGACATCCCCCAAGGAAGCCCGCACACGTGAAAGATTAGCCAATTAGTAAATACCAGGAAACCCCTGCAGCCAATAAAGATTAGCCAATTAGTAAATACCAGGAAACCCCTGCAGCCAATAAAGATTAGCCAATTAGTAAATACCAGGAAACTCCTGCAGCCAATCTGCCCTTGCCAACTCCCTGTCTTTGTTCTAAACCTATAAATACTGCTGTAATTCTAGGCTCAGGGCTCTTGTTCAACTCCACTGCACTGGATGAGACTTGAGCCCTAGCTCGAGCTAGCAATAAACCCCTTTTTGCTTTTGAAAAATAAATAAATAAATAAAAAGTTCTCAGGGCTTCCCTGATGGTCGAATGGTTAACAACCTGCCTTCCAATGCAGGAGACACTAATTCGACCCCTGGTCTGAGAAGGTCTCACTTTTCATTGACTACTACTGAGCCAGTGATCTAGAGCCAATGAATCATAACAAATGAAGCTGGATTGCTTAGAGCCTGTCCTCCACAGCAAGGAATGCCACCACATAAATGGCAGGTACATCAAAAACTAGAGCGTAGCCTCACCCTCTGCAGCTAGAAAAAGCCTGATAGCAGCAGTGGAGACCCACCACAGCCAAAAATAAAATAAATGGTAAAATATATGAAATCTTTAAAAATAAAAATTTAAAAAGTTCTCAATTGATATTGATGTTGCTGGTTGGAGGATAAGACATTGAGAGCCACTGTAGTAGGTGGAGCTACTCCATTGTTATTTTATCTGTACAGTTTTTGGAATAATAGATTCTTCAGAGAAAACAATGTGGAAAACATCTGTGTCTCATGCTCCTTCAAACTTACTCCTGGAATTGAAAAGCCTATGACTCCAGGACTTTATTACAAAGCTCAAAGTGGGCAGAATGCTGCTGGTACAGTGCAGTATTTAAGAGCATCAACAAAAAGAACTTCCAGTTCCATGACTTTCAGGCTGTGTGCCTTGGAAGAAGTTACTGCCCCTCTCTGAATCTCTCTCTCCTCTACTGAATGGGTATCATATTGGACTCAGATAAAAAATACTAAGCCCAGAGTTTGGTGCAGAATAAATCCTCCATAAGTGGAAGGGCTATCTGACATTCAAAGACCACAAGCATTGAAATAGCCAAGGCCACAGGTACAACCAGAAACTGAGGCAGAGTCTCACACGCTAGCCATTCCCTCTTCCAAACTGTATTGTTTTGATTCTAGAAACAAGAACTTTAAGAGAAAACCCTGGGAACCAAGTTCAGCCCATTAACTGGGACAAACCTGGTGGTCAATTGGACAATTACCTATAGTTGGCTAGAGCTCAGGCTCCAAGGTGGCCCAGTGGTAAAGAATCTGCCTGCAATGCAAAAGACTCAAGGGGCAGAGGTTACATCCCTGGGTTTGAAAGATCCCTGGAATAGGAAATGGCAACCTTCTCCAGTATTCTTGCCTGAAAAATTTCATGGACAAGGGAGTCTGGCAGGTTACAGTCCATGGAGTGGCAAAGAGTCAGACACAGCTGAGCACACATGCACCTATATGACTTAGACTCAGAATTTCTATGATTGGCACTAATCCAGGGAGCAGATGTGGAAGAAAATCTAAATCAGACCTCTTCATCCAGTGACTTTTTATTCTTTCTTAGAAACCATCTGCTCCTAGAAGAGATAATACCTAGGTTTGGGCTGCTGACATCTATTGGCTCTGATAATGGACCTGCATTTGTGAGCAAAATTGTTCATGGACTGGCCTCAGCCCTGGAGACCAAATGGAAGCTACATTGCGAGTACAGTCCACAGAGCTCAGGACAAGTAGAAAGAATGAATCGGACCCTAAAAGAAACTTTAACAAAGCTGGCAATAGAGACTGGTGGGGACTGGGTGACCCTCCTTCCCTTTGCGCTTTTTCGGGCATGCAACACCCCCTACAAATTAGGTCTAACTCCCTTTGAGATTGTTTATGGGAGTCCACCCCCCACTTGTCCAGTGTTTGAGGGAAAATCTAAGCCATCTCCCTCGCCCCAATCAGATAGAAAATCTGGGCCCACAAGGAATGTTTAAAGCGGTTCCAACTCAGGGAGTTGTAACTCTAAACCCTACACCAGTCGTTTCCCAACCAGGAGACAAGCCTAATAAGATGGAGGCCCGCAGCCTCTTGTCCTCTACCTCCAGCCCAGAAAATCCCTAACATCACTGTCAGAAGTGGTTTTACAAAACAGAAGGGGCCTAAACTTGATCTTCCTACACCAAGGTGGGTTATGTGTGGCCTTGGGAGAGGAATGCTGTTTTTATGCACACCACACTGGGGTGGTAAGAGAATCCATGGCAAAAGTGAGAGAAGGACTGGTACAGCAAAAGAGAGAGCGAGAGGCCCAGCAGGGATGGGACGAGTCTTGGTTCCATCAATCTCCCTGGTTGACAATGTTAATCTCTACTCTGCCGGGCCCACTGATTATACTCCTACTCATTCTTACCTTCGGTCCATGCATTTTAAACAGATTAATAACCTTTGTAAAAGAACGTATCAGTACAGTTCAAGTGATGATGCTGAGACAATATCAGGCAATGTCTCAGAATGAAAAGGAGGATTCCTCTCCATGATCAAAGGACAGGGGGGAATGTTGGGACCTAACAAACTCCATGACAGGCTTCAGGGACTAAGGTAGGCCTCATGGGAAAAGCGGAGTCATTGCCCAGTGAGGTCATCCCTGCAGATGCCAGGACTTGTCCAATCAGCATACTCCCCATAGTCTGGTTTGAGCCTGAAAGGACATAAAAGACATCCCCCAAGGAAGCCCGCACACGTGAAAGATTAGCCAATTAGTAAATACCAGGAAACCCCTGCAGCCAATAAAGATTAGCCAATTAGTAAATACCAGGAAACCCCTGCAGCCAATAAAGATTAGCCAATTAGTAAATACCAGGAAACTCCTGCAGCCAATCTGCCCTTGCCAACTCCCTGTCTTTGTTCTAAACCTATAAATACTGCTGTAATTCTAGGCTCAGGGCTCTTGTTCAACTCCACTGCACTGGATGAGACTTGAGCCCTAGCTCGAGCTAGCAATAAACCCCTTTTTGCTTTTGAAAAATAAATAAATAAATAAAAAGTTCTCAGGGCTTCCCTGATGGTCGAATGGTTAACAACCTGCCTTCCAATGCAGGAGACACTAATTCGACCCCTGGTCTGAGAAGGTCTCACTTTTCATTGACTACTACTGAGCCAGTGATCTAGAGCCAATGAATCATAACAAATGAAGCTGGATTGCTTAGAGCCTGTCCTCCACAGCAAGGAATGCCACCACATAAATGGCAGGTACATCAAAAACTAGAGCGTAGCCTCACCCTCTGCAGCTAGAAAAAGCCTGATAGCAGCAGTGGAGACCCACCACAGCCAAAAATAAAATAAATGGTAAAATATATGAAATCTTTAAAAATAAAAATTTAAAAAGTTCTCAATTGATATTGATGTTGCTGGTTGGAGGATAAGACATTGAGAGCCACTGTAGTAGGTGGAGCTACTCCATTGTTATTTTATCTGTACAGTTTTTGGAATAATAGATTCTTCAGAGAAAACAATGTGGAAAACATCTGTGTCTCATGCTCCTTCAAACTTACTCCTGGAAGTGAAAAGCCTATGACTCCAGGACTTTATTACAAAGCTCAAAGTGGGCAGAATGCTGCTGGTACAGTGCAGTATTTAAGAGCATCAACAAAAAGAACTTCCAGTTCCATGACTTTCAGGCTGTGTGCCTTGGAAGAAGTTACTGCCCCTCTCTGAATCTCTCTCTCCTCTACTGAATGGGTATCATATTGGACTCAGATAAAAAATACTAAGCCCAGAGTTTGGTGCAGAATAAATCCTCCATAAGTGGAAGGGCTATCTGACATTCAAAGACCACAAGCATTGAAATAGCCAAGGCCACAGGTACAACCAGAAACTGAGGCAGAGTCTCACACGCTAGCCATTCCCTCTTCCAAACTGTATTGTTTTGATTCTAGAAACAAGAACTTTAAGAGAAAACCCTGGGAACCAAGTTCAGCCCATTAACTGGGACAAACCTGGTGGTCAATTGGACAATTACCTATAGTTGGCTAGAGCTCAGGCTCCAAGGTGGCCCAGTGGTAAAGAATCTGCCTGCAATGCAAAAGACTCAAGGGGCAGAGGTTACATCCCTGGGTTTGAAAGATCCCTGGAATAGGAAATGGCAACCTTCTCCAGTATTCTTGCCTGAAAAATTTCATGGACAAGGGAGTCTGGCAGGTTACAGTCCATGGAGTGGCAAAGAGTCAGACACAGCTGAGCACACATGCACCTATATGACTTAGACTCAGAATTTCTATGATTGGCACTAATCCAGGGAGCAGATGTGGAAGAAAATCTAAATCAGACCTCTTCATCCAGTGACTTTTTATTCTTTCTTAGAAACCATCTGTGTGTACAGATGTAGGTATACAGACGCTAGGATAAGTCATGCCTAAATGGAAAGACTAAACCTTGTTGACCTACAAACCATTTGGAGGCTACTCCAAGGTCCCAGTTCTGGCCAGACATTACCTTGTTCACAGCTCAATTCAGATCCTGCGCCTCAGGATCTTTGTCTGAGATAGAGATAGTTTCTGAGGGTCCTGTGACACAGTAGGTACCCTGGGTGATTCCTGAGTCTGACTTTCCTGCTGGGTTATGTTTATCCTGGACTTGGACTCCCACAGCCACTGGATAAGAAGCTTGGCTGCATGTAATTTCTGAAACTCAAGCCTCCAACCCACACTTGGGGGTCTTCTCACCCATTGCTCACTGCAGAAAACAGTTTTCTTCTCTCTCTGGTATAAACCTTCTAGTCTCAGGTCAAACTGTCTGGAATCTTCCTGCAAGAGACAGAAATCTCATATCCCCAGGGCCAGGTGGTGGGTGAGTTAAGGATTGTATGTGGGGGCCAGGGAGATCTGGAGGGCAGGGGAGCTCACATCAGAGAAACTGTTTCTGAGTTAATGCTGAGTGATGCCCTTTAAGAAGGTGCATCAGTGCTGCTACATGTTTCTTTTACTATTTTTTCCCCAAGGGACACTAGGGAATAAATTTTGAAATAAAATCTGATTTTCTTCTTTCTGCATTACTTCGCTCTGTATGATAGACTCTAGTTCCATCCACATCTATGCATGTGGTACAATTTTGTTCCTTGTTTAAGGTTGAGCAACGTTCTGTCATATATATGTCACATCTTCTTCAACCTCTCTTCGGTTGGTAGATATTTAGTTTACTCCCATGTCCTGGCTATTTTAAATAGTGCTGCAATGAACAATGGGATGCATGTGTCTTTTGGAATTATGGTTTTCCTTAGGGATATGTCCAGGAGCAAAATATATATGGAATCTAGAAAAAATAGTACACGTGGACTTACTTGTAAAGCAGAATAGAGACATAGATGTAGATAGCAAACATATGAACAACAAGGAAGATAATGGGAGGGATAAACTGAGGGACTGGGATTGACTACTATGTGTAAGATAGATAACTAATGAGAGTCTATTGTATAACACAAGGGAGAAAATATGTACAGTTTGTTTGTTAGGATGTATATTACTTAACCTTAAAAATGCAACCGATGGATTGCAGCACAGCAGGCTTCCCTGTCCTTCACCATCTCCTGGAGTTCGCTGGAACTCATGTCCATTGATTCAGTGATACCATCAAACCATCTCATTCTCTGTCACCCCCTTCTCCTCCTGCCCTCCATCTTTCCTTGTATCAGGGTCTTTTCCAGTGAATCGGGTCTTCATATCAAGTAGCTAAAATATTGGAGCTTCAGTCATCTTCTTGCTATATTGAATGATTACCATATAATCTCTAACTCAGAAAAAAGCGCTGAGCCTACAGCTTGGTGCAGAATAAATCCTCTGTAAATTACAGGACTGCAAGCATAATCAAGGCAATATCGAAGGCCACATCTAATGGAGAGCCTCACATGCCAGCCATTTCCTCTTCCAAGTTGTGATGCTTAGATTACGGAAGCCAACACTTTAAAAGCAAGCCTGGGTGTCTCTGCCTGGAGTTCAATCTATTGGCTGGGAAAAGTCTGTCCTCTGATGGCCAATTTGACAATTCTTTAACATTGGCTTTGGCTTCAGGATCAGGGTTTTTCTGATTGGCATTAACTCCAGGGAGCAGGAGTGAAAGAAAATCTAAATTAGATTTCCCCATCTGATGAGTTTCTCTTTATTCTTGCAAATCTTCTGGGTCCTGTTGGTGATTGTAGGTTTAGGGATGCTCAGAGAATTCATGCCTGAATTGGAAGGCTAAGTCCTGTTGACCTACAAACACTTTGAGGCTCACTGCCAGGTCCCATTAAATTTCTGGCACCTCATTTCATGCCCTGGGCCTTGAATGAGTTCTTTTTTAAAAAAAATAGTTTTTTGGGGTTTTGTGACACTGTAGGTGCCCTGGATTACTCAAGAATCTGGTTTTTAATGTTGGAATTTGTTTATTCTTAAAATGGACTCCCATAGCCACTGGAGAAAAAGCTTGGGTATATGTGGTTCCTGAGACCCAGGACTCCAACTCCCACCTGGGAGTTAACACCATCACCCCCAGCCCCCATTTCCCACTAAAGTTGTGGGAGAACAGAATTCTTCTCTCCCTGGTGCAAATCCCCAGTCTCAGATCCAATTGTCTGGGATTTTCCTACAGGAGACAGGAGCCCCACATCCTTCAGGGCCAGCTGGGGGGTTAGTGAAGGATGACAGGTGAGTAGGGAGACCTGGAGTGGATGGGACCTCACATTAGTGCACTGCTTTTTAAAATTATTTACTTATTTATTTATTATTTCTTTTTACTTTACAATATTATATTGGTTTTGCCATACATCAACATGAATCCGCCATGGGTGTACACATGTTCAGTGCACTGCTTTTGAATGAATGCTGAGAGAAAGTCTTCAGGAAGGTGGGTTCAGTGTTGTTACATTTTTCTTGAAATATTTCCCCCCAAAGGGACACTGGAGAGTAAACTGTGGTGTAAAATATGGTGTTCAAGTGTGGAGATTCCTTAAGAAATTGTAAATAGAACTGCCTTATGACCCAGCAATCCCACTGCTGGGCATACACACTGAGGAAACCAGAACAGAAAGAGACACATGTACCCCAATGTTCATCGCAGCACTGTTTTTAATAGCCAGAACATGGAAACAACCTAGATGTCCATCAGCGGATGAATGGATAAGAAAGCTGTGGTATATATACACAATGGAGTATTACTCAGCCATTAAAAAGAATACATTTGAATCAGTTCTAATAAGATGGATGAAACTGGAACCGATTATACAGAGTGAAGTAAGCCAGAAAGAAAAACACCCATACAGTATACTAACACATATATATGGAATTTAGAAAGATGGTAATGAGGACCCTGTATGCAAGACAGCAAAAGAGACACAGATGTGTAGAGCGGACTTTTGGACTCTGAGGGGGAGGGAGAGGGAGAGAGAGAGGGAGAGGGTGGGATGATTTGGGAGAATAGCATTGAAATATGTATACTATCATGTAAGAAATGAATTGCCAGTCTATGTTCAATGCAGGATGCAGGATGCTTGGGGCTGGTGTATGGGGATGATCTGGAGGGAAGATGTGGGGTGGGAGGTGGG